>JASAUF010000516.1:0-600000 GCA_030180095.1 Magnolia changhungtana | reverse complement strand
CAATCCACCCTTGCACATACTGACACTTGCCTTGTACAGGGTGCAACACTTCTTTCCTCTAGCCACGATCAATGAACCCTTGATGAGCTTCCATCGCCCACCAGCAAACCGGCTTTCATAGCCATCATCATCCAGCCTTCCGTCGACATCAAGTTGAGGCGAAGGTCTGGGATATGCCTCACATCCCTGAGAACCAATGTGCAGCCCACATCGGTCTTCACACAAATATCACCGACTCCCACGATCTTTGATACGCTAGAATTTCCCATCTTCACAGTCCCATAGTCACCTGACTTGTAGCTTGTGAAGGAGTCCCTGTGTGGAGTCGCATGAAAAGAAGCTCCCGAGTCTATCACCCAATCGGTGCCCTGACTCGTAGCCGTGAGACATACATCGTGATCTGTAGAAAGAATAACTACCATGTCGCCATCTGAAGCGACTGCAGTGGAATCAGATTCATCTTCCTTCCCTTTTCCTTTCTTGTCGTTCTTCTTACCACGACATTCATGCTTGTAGTGGCCCTTCTTGCCACAATTCCAGCATTCAACCTCTTTTCTGTTACTCGACTTGCCTCTTGATTTATCTCGGGCCTTCCCGCCCTTCCTGTTCTTTCCTCTCCCCCGTTCCTGTGTCACAAGAGCCTCTTGCTGTGTAGACCCCTGAGACTTCCTCCTTGTCTCCTCATTGAAGAGACAACTGGTTACCTGTTCCATGGATATCTTTCCGTCTGGCGCGGAGTTACTTAGAGACACCACCAATGTCTCCCAACTGTCAGGCAATGAACTAAGCAATAGTAAAGCCTGCAATTCATCATCCAGGACCATCTTCATAGAGGTGAGTTGGTTCACTATATTGCTGACCTCATTCATATGCTCGGCCACAGAACCACCATCCTTGAACTTGAGATTCACAAGTCGCCTTATCAGAAATATCTTATTACCGGCTGTCTTCCTCTCATACAGCCCTTGTAATTTTAGCCATAGGCTTTCGGCTGAGGTTTCTATAGACACATGGTGGAACACAGAGTCATCCAACCATTGTCTAATAAACCCCACCGCCTTTCGGTCCATCTTCTTCCAATCATCATCAGTCATATCTTTGGATTTTGCTTGATATGCCTGAGATTGGAGAATATGGTCCTTGCAATAAAGCAAGTCCTCCATCTTAGCCTTCCATATGGTCCGAGTTAGAACCATTGAGGCTGATCATCCTGAGCCACCTTCCATAATTCAAACCGATCCTACCCGTTCAATGAACTTAGCTTTGATACCACTTTGTTGGGATGCCTTGCACAAACCTTAGGATCTAGCCTCCCGAAACAAACCAGAATTATGGATAAAGCAATGAAATAAATCAAAGCATCAATCACACACCACACAAGAGATTTTTACGTGGAAAACCCTCAAAGAGGTAAAAACCACGGGACCTCGTCCAGATCAACAATCCACTATGAAGTAGAACGTTACAATCTTCTTCACTCACGCAGGAGTGGATAAACAATAAGAGAAATAGAGAAAACGGAGAGATCTAACCGATTACGAGGACATAGAAGCGCCGAGATGTAGATTGCAAAGTAGAGAACCTCCACGAGCGAACCTCCTTTCTATAAGCTTCCTCTCTCTCTTTCTCCTCTCTCTCACCTTTGATAGCCCTAAACCCTTTAGCAAATCCCTTGCAAAGCTTTAGGAAACCCTCTTGCTATTTTGTGATACCTAGAAAACCCCAGGCAACCCCTTTTATAGTTTTGGGAAACTCTTTTCCCATCTCGATTCGAAAGGACTCAAATCATAGCTCGCGCGAAAATCGCGAACAAATCAAGTAACTTTCGACTAGTCCTGGAAATTCCAGGACTTGTCTTAACCTCCTACGACTAGTCGTAGCTCACCTACGACCGGTCGTGGGTCACCTACGACCGGTCGAGAACCCCGGAGAAAAATAGTCCGAACTCGCTGGACTTTGAGTCGAGCTACGACTCGACTCCCACGACTGGTCGTACCAGCCCTCGACCGGTCGAGCAGGGATCACGACTGGTCGAGCACGGGGCAAAAAACCCCATCAATCTGCGGAGCACGCGCTAAATATTTGGAAGACGGATCATATTTTTAGAAATGCTTTGGTGTTTATGCTATCTTCGGATAAGGATGAATAATTGTTACGGCCACGTTAGCATTGGAATATGTTTTGAGCATTCAATGATGATAATATCATAATTAAGAAAATGTAATAGCTCTTTCCTAGCTAGTTACACGCGAAGGCACCACGTGGACCAAAGATTGTTATTGCATTTATTTTGGAAAAGTTATAAATAATAAGGGCATATACAAAAACTGTTGGGGGCCTTGCACAAAACCTTAGGATCTAGCCCTCCAGAACAAACCAGAATTATGGATAATAAAGCAATGAAAACAATCAATGCATCAATCACATACCACACAGGAGATTTTTAAGTGAAAAACCCTCAAATAGGTAAAAACCACGGGACCTCGTACAGATCAACAATCCATTATGAAGTAGAACGTTACAACCTTCTTCACTCACGTAGGAGTGGATAAACAATAAGAGAAATAGAGAAAACGGAGAGATCTAACCGATTACGAGGATATAGAAGCGCTGAGATATAGATTGCACAGTAGATAACCTCCACGAGCAGAACCTCCCTTCTATAAGCTTCCTCTCTCTCTACCTCTCTCTCTACCTCTCTCTCTCTCTCTCTCACCTTTTGATAGCCCTAAACCCTTTAGCAAATCCCTTGTAAAGCTTTAGGAAACCCTCTTGTCATACCTAAAAAACCCTAGGCAACCCCTTTTATAGTTTAGGAAACTTTTCCGTTCGCATCCCAGTTGCGAAAGGACTCAAATCCGCAATTTCGCGCAAAATTGCGGAACAAGCTGCGTAACCTACGACTAGTCAAGTCGAGTCTTCGACTGGTCATAGGACCCCTTCGACCAATCGAGCCATCTCTTCGACCAGTTGTAGCTACAGTAAAAAACAGAAAAAAACTCGCTGAATTTTGAGTCGTGTCACGACTCGAACCTTCGACTAGTCGACCACCAGCCTTCGACCGGTCGAGCAGGGCTCACGACCGGTCGAAGATGGTAAAAAAAAAACCCATAAAAAACAATGATATGAATCCTCAATCCAACAAAGAACTCAATCCACTACAACATTGTTTATCATAGTTTAGCTTCCGACTGCTCATCTACAATGTACTCTTAGCATAAGGTTAGTTTTGGTCCATCCTTACGTAGATGCATGATCGACTATTAGCTGTAGCCATTAATTGTAATTCCCTTCCATCTGTGTTTGTGTGTTGGATATGAAGGAAAATCTTAACATTAGGATCCGTCCACCTATGCTCATACGCTGGGTTGACCGTAGTTGTAATCCTTCAGTTTTGCCTTGATCTCACTCATTAACATGTTACTCTAATAGATACCATGTTGCTCTTAACCAGGTCAATAATCCCGTTTTAGTGGTAAGTTACATTCATGTTTGCATTAATCCTTTGGTTTTATTTCTATTCAGCCACACAAATGTTGTACCTTCGCAATTATTTAATTTCTAAGGTAAAAAAGAGCTCATTTGGAGGAAGAGCCCTGACCTCCATCAGTTGCCTAACTGACACCCACATGCACTGTTGGCTGAATAGACGGCTAGTTTGCCGCCTGCTCCACCAAACACAACTCTATCTCTACGTTAGTGGTAAACGTAGATCAAGATTTGAATCAGACCAATCAATTCTGGTAAAACTTACAAAGCAGTACCCATATTTCGCATGCGAAAAATTTACACAAACAGAAAGCTTTGCCCTGTGCATCATTTCCAATCATGTGGTCTACCTAAATCATAGATGATGCTGGCTTTTGAGCTCTTAGTCTAACATGGAGTGACACACCCAGTGATCAAAATGGATTTCACATAAAAAACATAATGGGTTCACCTGAGCTGCAATCCCTTCTCATGGAATAACTCTTCCCTCCTCAATTATTTATTACCATTAATCAATGACCTCTATCTAAATCGAGCAAAGGCGGATCCGTTGAAATTGAGAGATTCTCACTAAAATAATCATATAATCCCAATTTTTTAAGTTGCATATAGAAATTGGATGGCCTAATTTGAAATTTTTTACACCATGCTGGCAATTTATAAGCAATTTCAAAGTGCATGCATGTCATCGGTCACAATCCACCAGAGTATCAAAGTCTCTCTTAAACAAATGACAGAGACATGACTGAAATGGAGAGAGCCGGTGACATATCTCTACGTAACAACCATGTCACGTCTGGTGCACCTCAGTTGAGGTTGCATGTGGACCAACCCCTCAGTGCTGATGTGTGGTCGGATTTCTATTTCAATTTCTAGGAATTGAACGGTCATGATTGAGATTCTGCACATGACAGGCCATGTCTCATTGATCCACCCAATGGGGTCTACCTAAAGGACCTACAAGATTCTAACTCTCTCCACCTTTGGATCAACCATGGCTACCGATCCAATGGTTAGGATCATCTTATCTGGGAAAATTTTGGGTGATCATCCATACACCATGGACCGTTCTAATCAACTGTTCGGATCGGCAAATAATCGGCCCACTGAGTGATAACATCGTATGGCTAGAGACACTACATTTGTTAGCGTGGATTTAACATGGTCTCGATTTTGAGACCTGATGCGAGACAGCCGTTGAGCAGCCGGTGGGCCCCATGGCCAACGGTTCTCTACGACGGACGTGGATTATCTACTGACAGGTTGAGTAGGGAGACTCGCTAAAGTGACGTCACCCAGTTCTGTGGGACCCACCATGATGCATGTGTTATATCCACACCGTCCATCCATTTGGAGATATCAATTTAGGCCATGAGACAAAGAATGACTAAGATCCAAAGCTCGAGGGGACCCCAACACAGAAAAAAGTGGAGAGAGTGACGGTCACCATTAAAATTTTCTAAGGGCCAGAAATGTTTTCGATCAAGCTGAAATTTGTGTTTTCCCTTCTTTCATGTCTGTATTAACTTATAAACACGTTGGATCTCAGATAAACATAATAGTGGACCTTAGGAAGGTTTCAATGGTGCGCGTCACTCTCTCCACTGTTTTCTCCGGTGGAGTCAACTTGAGATTTGGATCTGACTCATTCTTCCTCTTATGCCTTAAAGTGATCTCTCCAAATGGATAGACGGTGTAGATATAACACATTCATCATGGTGGGTCTCACGTAACTTGATGACGTCAGTCTCGCTATTCAACCTGTCAGTATTTAATCACTAATCAGCATCTCTCTCTACGACGCGGTTTGGCTGGACCGCAGCACTAGGACAGCTAGCCGGTGTAAAAGCCCTGTAACCCCACTATGATGTATGTGTTTTACCCAGGCTGTCCATTCATTTTAATAGCTAGTTCATGACAAGAACTCAAAAATGGATCAGATTCAAAGCTCAAGTGGACCACACCATAGGAAACCATTGTAATAAAGGACATATACAATTGAAACCATAGTAGGGTCCACAATGATATTTATTTATTATCCAACCTGTTTATAAGGTTGGAAAAATACAAATATCAACTTAAAATTTATGTGGCTATCAAAAAGTTTTCAATGACAAACATTTAATCTCCGCCATTTCCTTTAGCTTAGTTCACTTGAACTTTACATCTACTTTGTTTTTGAGTTCAGGCCAGAGTAAATTGAAAAAATGAATGGATATAAAAAAAACGAACATCATGGTAGGGCCCACAGAGCTTTGACACTAGCTAGCTGGCTCGTGTTGGGCTCATCAGCCAAAGGGCATCGCATCCCTTGATCAACAACATTGATCTGGATTGCCATGAAACATATGATCTATGTGGAAAAAAATGGAAGCAAAGGTCTTGATTTCAACAAATGTATGGGAAGTGTGGAATATCTGAACAGGGGTTTTTGCCACGTGGGAGACCCGTGATGTGGTGGGCCATTTGTCTAATGACTCTTAATTAATATTTAAATTTGAACCCTAATCTCACTTGCCATCCATGAATTAAAATAAAGTAAAAAAGAAAAAAGAAAAAAAGAAAAAGAAAATCTTAATTACTCTAAATTTAAAGCAAGTTACTGAACCAACCGGAAATAGTTGGAAATAAAGGGGTCTATGGAGGGTGGAAATTGAATCCTTGCCTGTGGAAAATTAGATTCCCATGTCCTGCTGATGGGTCCAGGCACATCACTGGCCAGTGGTCCACCACAGCATCAGTAGCTTTCCCCTGCAGAATGTTGCAGCGGCAGGGACCAATGAGGGTGATGTGGTCCATTTGCCAAGCAGCTCTTTTTGGAATTTTACAATTTTTTGATACAGGGTGTATGAGGTTCACAAACAAGGCCATTTGATAATCACCCAGATAGGGATTGCATAGAAACCCCGTTTAGGTGGGGCCCACTATGATGTTTGTGAGAAATTCATTTTTAATCTAATTGATGTTGCCTATACCGAGTGGGGTGTGCTCGATAGGCAGTATTTTGGGTAGTGACAGAGTAACCTTATGTTAGGGTTGACGTAGAAAGATAAAAAAAAAAAACTAATTACTTAAAAATAAGCTTAAGGTGTGTTGAGGTGATATTTGTATCCTATTAGTTATTAAACCAATTTATAAGAGGATTACAACAAATCTAACTCAATGATACAATAAACCTCTTTTCCAACATCGGAGAAATGTGGGCTTTGACTTACAAAACTGAAAAACCACATCATGAACACACTTTTACAGCCTACATCCTTAACTTCTGCGTTGTTATAGTTTAATCCCTTAAAACTATTTGCAATGTCATGCCTGGAAATTTGTTTGCAATTTAGTGTTTGAAAACTACAACTTTTCAAAAAAACATTCAAAACTGAAAATTGAGAAGAAGAAAAAGATGGATAAGAAATTGTTGGAATTGTTATTCTTAAACTGATGCAAATATGAGTTTATATAAAGTCACAAGAGATGTTTACGATCTTTTCCATGGAAAGACATCTTTTTCCATGATATCTTTTCAACACGGGCAACCCTCCATCATTAATGACATCCTTTTGTTATCATTTTGAATTCAAATGATACTCTATTTACGAACATGCACCACCATTCACAAATGAATAGTTACCAACAATCACCAAAAGCTACAACTTTTTTTTTTTTTCAAATTCTCTTTTATAAGTTTTAATTTATTTTTTATATTTTGAAAAAATCCAACACCTTATTACTATATTGGTTTCACCAACTCATGTTTTAACATAAGCCCCAAGACAATATAGCTTCAAAACCAACGAATATTGAACACCCACTACTGAAAATCCATGCGATCGCAAAAGTTGTAGATCAAGCTAATAATGTTGTGTGTTCATCTCATTTTAATGGGAATGGCTTTATGAAAGGTTTGGATATCATATAAACATCATGGTGGACCTAATAAAGTTTCAACGGTGGGCATCTCTCCCCACATTTACCTGTAGTGTGGCCCACTTGAGTTCTGAATATACTACGGTGTCCTAACACAAGTTGGTGAAATGAATTAACGAAGTGGATTTCTCACAAACATCTTGGTAGGATTTGCCAAGTCACGGTGAGACAAAATGCGTCGATCCTCTGTTGCTGGGAAACAATAATTTTCCATCTTCCCCATGTTCATTGGGCCATGTCATCACGATGAATTTCTCCCTTTTTCATTGTGCCACATCATCACTAGCAACGTGGCCCAGTAAAAATAGAGAAATTCATAAGTAATGACGTAGCCCAATAAAAATTTTTAACTTCATGGCAAAAAGAATTTGAATCTCTTCTCATCCGATTAGATTTCCATAGCAACCCAGGCTGATACGTGTCGGTGATGTGAGCACTACAATAATGTAGATGTTTTGTCCATCCTATCCATTCATTTTGACCCCGCTTGTTTTAAGTCGTTAATCTTAGGTGGACCACACAAGAACACAATGATAATTAAATGCCCACCATTATAAACTTTCTGGTCCCACGAAAGTTTTAGATAGAGCTGATAATTGTATTTTCCATTCATCAAGCTCGACCTAATCAACTGGCTAGATGACAAATAAATATTACATAGCACTCTAGAAAACTTTCAATGGTGGCCGTTCAATTCCAACGGTTTCTTGTGGTGTGGTACAAATTTGAATCTGCCGCAAATTGAGCTGGAAAAATGGAAGGGAATCGTGGATAAAAAGATACATGATGGTGGGCCGCACATCACCGACCGAAACCCACGTACGGTAGGGGTCACTGCCAAATCCAAGTCCGTTCTCATTGGATTGATCTAGATCTGGATCTTGCAAACATGGGCCCATGTCATCGCAAGAAAGTCAGTTCAATCTCATGCTAGATGCGGATTTCCTGCGATGGCCTTTCACATGAGGTTCCTGCGCAAGGATGCTGGGTGGGGCCACAGAGATGTTTGTAAGAAATCCACTCCGTCCATTCGTTTTGAGTGCTCATTTTATAAAATTAGACAAAAAATTAAGTGGATCCAAAACTCGAGAAATTTGGGGAAAGAAATTCCTACCGTTGAAACCTTACTGGGCTCCATCTTGATATTTATATACAATCCAAACCGTTTATCAGTTCATTACCACGGGGATGAAGTGAAAATACCAAAAAATTTGACTGCCACAGCCCCCAAGAATATTTCAACGATTCATATTGAATCCCCACTATTTCCTCTCGTGTGACCCGTTTAAGTTTTGGGTACATATCATTTTTGGTTCCATGTACTAAAATGAGCTCTCAAAGCGGATGAACGGTGTGGATTTCTCAAAAACATATTGGTGGGCCCCAACCAGCATACTTGCACAGAAACTTCCGGATTTCGCAAGAATTCTATACGTGATGAAACCAATAAATCAGGCTGGTAAACTGCAATGGATAGTATGATATACCCAACCTAGGTTTTTGGCTAGATCCACCTACGTGGTGGGTCCCATGTAATGCACGGATCAGATGTACTGTACAATCCCAAGTTCGCGACTCTTTGCTAGCAATGTGCGCCACCAAACCTCCAGAAAAAGAGAACAGACTCGTATTATTTTTTTATAGTTTAAAAAATAGAGGTGACTAATCATTCTCACATGTGGTGCGGATTTACAGCTATCCAGACCGTCAAATCGTGAGCCCGATGATGGATGGATCATCTTTCTGAAATCGCTTGGATCAGGATATCCATTATTAGAAGCAATTAGTCAGTGGTCCAAGTAAAGAAGGTCAGATACTTAATATGATCTTCTCAGTGTAATCTCTTATTTATTGTCCATTCCTAGATTGGTAAACGATTTAACGGTCTGGATCACCTTAAAATTTCGCCATGTGTACATGTGAAGACTCACCGCCATTTTTAAAATGGTGGATAACTAACATAATAGTCTAGCACAAAAAGCAAGAGGGGAAATGATCGAGTGGACTACGTGCATGGGGAAGCTTTCCCTACACTTAGTTGTATTTGGACTCTTTACCAACCCCATAACCTATCTCGACCGTTCATTAGGTCTAATTCACTCTTCATAAACTTCACTGGAAAAATCAAACTGATCTAAAGGTCCAGATGATCGAAAAATGCTGTATAACCGGCGTGAAAAATGGATGTACGAGATTGTCCATAGAAGATAGGTCAAATCTCATATCTTTAGGACAATTCAAGCGGTGTAATTTTTCTGTAGTACGAAATGAAAGTGAATTGAAACTAATGGACGATCCTGATTGGTGATTATATACGTACACGTCCAAATGCAACTAGTTGCATGTGAAGGTTTTTGTTTTAAAGAAAAGGATGGATCCTATTTTTGTAGTTTCCCTCAAAACCAAGCCCATTTTCCTCACTCCCTCTGGAAATCTTTAAAATCCAAAATCCTCATTTATATAGAAATCTGTCTGAAAACAGCACTCTACCCCCCCCGACTCTCTCTTTCTCTCTACTGTAATCTCATCTCAGAGAGAGAGAGAGAGAGAGAGAGAGAGACAAAAGCTACTGAGAGAGAGAGAGAGAGAGAGAGAGAGAGAGAGACTCTCGCCATCGGTAGGGTTTTACCCGAACCAAACCTGAAAAACGAAAAGAAGAAAAGAAAAAGGAGAGAGAGAGAGGGAGGGAGAGATCGTAGCCAGAAAAAGAAAGGAAGATGAAAAAAAATGTAAAAATCGAAGATCTGATCAATCGATCTCGTCATCGCCAGGTACGTACGAATCTCCCTTCGATCTGTGTTATTCACCGTGCAATCTGGCATTTCTTCCCATTTCTTCGACCATTCGTCGCTGATTGAAGAAGGGAATCGCTAGGGTTTCGTGGCTCTTGGAGTGTCGGTTCCTCTCGAAATTGTGGTGGAAATCGCGGGGAATGGGAAGATTGTGCATTTTTGGCGAATCTGAAGGTTTTTTTTTTTTTTTTTTTGGTAGGAGTGGTTGGGTTTTGATGCGTTTGGTGGGAAAATGTTTCAGAAAATTCAATCTTGTGCCTTTTTTTTGCTGCATTTTGTGTGTTTTTGCCGGAATTGCTGAGTTTCTGGAAATCGCTTTTGATTTCGTCGGGGAGAGTTAGGTTTTGGATGCGGTAGATGTGGGAGAAATCCCAAAGGTTTTATTTTTTGCGTATTGTGTATGAGTTGTGGTTTGATTTGTAGGAATTTGCTTTGGAGTTTCTGAGATTGGCCCCTTTCGGAGATCTCTCTTCGACTCTGATGTGATTTGTTTGGAAATTAGGGTTTTGGCCTTTTTTTAAGCAATGCTGCATCAGGTGAATTTTCAGAGAAGTGGAAATTCAACAAGCATTTTGTCTAATAAATCAGATGCTTTGATGTTCTTTTCTGAGATTTAGTTTCATTTCATTTTACTGCATTTTCTTTCCATACCAGAAAGGAAAATGTGGTTTTTTGGTTTTTGGTCATGCGATCTAAAACCCTATTATTATTATTATTATTATTATTTTCCTGTTTTCTATGTTTTCAGAAAAAATGTCAGGAAGAATTGTTAGGTTTCATGATATTTATTTCATAGCTTCAGTATTCATGCAACAGTTTCCATGTGTGAATTCTCATTCTCATTATGGAATAGGTTGTTAGGTGAAGTTCTTCTCTAAATTGAGATTTTGAGAATTTAATTTTCTTCAGATTCCAAGGATTTGACCGTAACCAGTGGGGGGCTCCATCCGCAAGCACATAAGAGCCTGGTTCATCATTATCTGGAAAATGAGATCTGATACACCTCTTGACTATGCTGTATTCCAGCTGTCACCAAGGCGCTCACGGTGAGTAGATTATTTGCCAAGTTCTGGGTTGCCTGTTTTCCTCCTTCTGTGTTTTTTTTTTTTTTTTTCTAAATTTGTAGCTTTCCTTTTTTGTTTTTTTTTTTCCAGATGTGAATTGTTTGTATCGGGTGAAGGAAAGACTGAGAAACTTGCTTCAGGTCTGCTGAAGCCGTTTGTTACCCATTTAAGGGTTGCAGAAGAACAAGTTGCTCAGGCAGTCCAATCAATTAAGCTAGAAGTCGAGAAACGTAGAAATGCTGGCACATGGTTCACCAAGGGAACTCTTGAAAGGTTAGGCACAAGTTTTTTTTTCGCTCTCATCTCTCTCTCTCTCTCTCTCTCTCTCTCGCTCAGAGTTTGTAATTGAAATCTTGTGTCGCCCCCATTCTAGTGAATCAAAACGCAGGAACTCATGTCATTGATGATTACTTAGACTACAGGTGGATTTGCCATCTCCATCGACTCGATATATCTTAGATGTCACGCAGTGTTGTTTTGAGTTTAGTTCCAACAGTCATAGCAAACCTTTGAAAGTACATGTGTCCTGCGTGCAATTCAATCTAGACTGTCCTAACATGGCTTATTGAGGATGGAGCATAGCCCAGAAATTTCACTGATTACTGATTAGGATATCTTAACCATCTATTAGTGGCTGCCAAAATGATGGCAAGAGAGAAACAATCAATAGTCTAAGTTCAACTGGGCAAAGGATTGTCCAATCTTTGTAATTTTTTTGCTACCCTCCATCTGCTAAGAAGCTCAGGACTGGGCACTTTGGATTCACATCCATGGATGCGGAGGGTGCTATAGTTGGGTGTCACCCTTTAGTGAATGGTAGCAGACTCATCATTGTGCGCCCTATCTCAGAACTCTTTTATTACAGGTTCCCTCATTTCATGCTGCTTCTGCCTTTTCCATGATTTAAAGTTGTTGGGTTAATTTGAATCCAGTGCCTTCAGATTGCTGTTTTTCTTTTTGCCCTTTACAGGTTTGTCCGGTTTGTTAGTACACCAGAGGTGTTGGAATTGGTCAATACATATGATGCTGAGATGTCTCAATTGGAAGCGGCCAGGAGAATTTATTCACAGGTGATATGCTCCTTCATGCTCAATGTTCAGACATTCCAATCTTATTAAGTGGCAACAGCTTATTTTGGCATGCACTGAAAGTGAAGTCCTTTTAATTCTTCAGGGGTCAGGAGATCAGCTTTCTGGCTTGTCGGGTATGTTTAATCATTTTCCTCCTGTGGTTTTAGTAATTATTTCTGTTGTCTTGGCTGTTTTTGGTTCATAATCAGGAAAGCTTGTGCTCCATTCAGAAATTGCATAAACCTTATTTAAACGGCACTCACTAAGGTTTTGAAATTGGGCTTTGTTTGGAAAGTGCGGAAACACCATTCTGCATAGAGTGGAATGTATAGTCTGTCAAACAATCTCTGAATGGCAAGTGAGCTTAATGCAGCAAAGAGCTGAGTTGAGTCCACTCTGCTCAAGGCAAATGTAATAACCTCAGATACCGCCTTAGAAATTATCAGCGATCACCTCAACGACATTAGTACATCATATTGCTCTCCAGCATCTGCTTCATGGAAATTAACTTTTAGATGCTGTGGTCCTTCCAGCTGTTAGAAGTTGTTTGCTGAAATTCACTAATCACAAACGCTTGCCCTCTTCGCTTGTGTAGCGAGGAGACTGACTTATCTTGTCTTTCATTGCCCCTTTGCGAGTGTCTTGTGGGATTGTGTTTTGAGTTCCTTTGGCATTATTTTTGGGTAATGTCAGAGTCAATTGGTGAACTCCTAGCTTGGCATGGAAAGAGGTAAAAGGGTGTGGGGATGGGCTTTATTAGCGGGCATTTAGCTTTATGGGGGTTAAGGAACATCTGTTGTTTTTGCAATATTAGTGGGAGAGGTGGGTAAAGTATGAAATTCTTGAGTGGGCTTTGATCTCTCAGGTTTAGGGGGATCGCTTAGTTTGAGTTTTATTGGGGTGGTTACCCCCCTTTGTATTTCTTCACACACACACACACAGCTTTTTTGGCTCTATCTAATAAAATTGTCACATTTCAAAAAAAAAAAGAAAGAAAAAAAGAGAGAAAAAACATTTTCCATTTAATGTAATATGTAGTTGCATTTCTCAAATGTTTACTAAGGAATGGCATGTGCCATGCATGTGGGAAAAAAAAGAAGACAATGAAACACAAATAATACTCAAGTAGTGTGGCGTGACTTTTAGGTCATGGTATGTTCACCATGGCCCCAACCATGGTTCAAATAGTCTGATACTACTTGATTTCGGTAGGGATGGAGGTGAGTCATCAGACCAAAATGGACTGACACCAATGTGGCGATATGACTTTGGCAAAACTGTGTGTATGTGTGTGATGAATGTCTTTGATCCAGCACACATACCATTTCTGCATGTTTGCATGTGTGAGAGCAGGGGATGGAACTCACATGCCATTGGTCATTGTAGTTGTTGTTTTATTTTTCTCCATTGTTTCAGGAGGGCTACTGCCTAGAAACTTTTGCTTCCAACTTCTCTGGCACTTTAATAAAGAAACTTGGAAACCTGACTCTGACAGATTTTGGATGATCTGTATGTGATAAAACAACACTAAAGGAGACAAATATATCCTCTGAACTCAGTCACTTCAGAAGGATTCCCAAGCTTGATATGGTGTTGCTAACTTTTACAGCTGTATGCTGCTCCTTTGCTGTACCATGGTTGACATGGAAAACATTGGAAATTGACCTTTATTATCGTGGTATTCAATATTCGTAATGGAGGCCATAATGGCCCGGCCGAAAAACAACACGACATGGGCGTTGCGTTTTAGTATCGTCGCATATTGGACTGCGTGGGCCTGTATTGGCAGATTTATTATTATTATTATTTTTAATCCAAAGAATTTAGGAAAAGTATCAGAAAAAGGAAACATCGAGATATTCAGGAATCTAGCCTTTTTTGTATTTTGGACATGCATATATTGGTTCATCCGACCTTTCTTTAATAAGAATGCTTTCTGTCAGCTTGACCTGTTCAAAGTCAACCCAATTAGTCATAATTGAACACAAATCAAACATGTTTTGGTGAATCAGGATCCATTATATTGACATACAATACAAAGAATATTAGAAACATAAAAAAACATGTGATAGTTAAACCCTTTTTCTCTGATCTTTTGCATAATTGTCTATTTCTCTTTGATTTGTCGAATCCACATGGATCTTTTGTTATGATCCCAAAAATAGGCCTAGATCTAGTCTAGAATTACATTATAAGCTTCCTCTGTTATTTAAACAGAAAAAGAAGAGAAAATTAAGAATTTTGAAAAATTCAATTTGGGCCTTTATGGCCGTATCGGCCCCGTTGGTGCTAGTGCACGCCCTGTATTGGCCAATATGGACCGATGCAACTCCATTTCATGTATCATATTGAGCCATTACAGATAAGATACATATTTCAGGATGACAATGGTGGCAACTGGCATGGACATCAAGTTATTCTGTAAGAGTAATGGTGGCCGTGATGGCCACCATCATTGCCCTTACGATATGGGGTGTAACGGCAGTTACGGAGGCCGTAACGGCCGTTACAGTCTCTCTGTGTGTGTGTGTTTTTTTTTTTTTTTTAAAATTTTTAAATTGGAAAAAAATCCGAAAAACTTGTATCAGCCCTGTAACGGACAATTACGAAGCTGTTTCGGCCATTATGGGAGGCATAACGGGCCGTTACGGGGGCTGTAACAGCTTTTATGGGTCGTTTTTTCCATAACGGCCTTTACGACCACGTAACATGTATCGGTTGCCATTGTACCTTTATGAAACGGCCTTTATGGCCCTGTAACAACCTTTACGGCACACCATGATGGCCATGCTAATGAATGAAATATAAAGGACAGATTCTTAAGAAATGACCATTTACTGTTTGGGGAACACGTATGAGTAAACCTATTGAACGAGGGAACTTCATTAAATAAAAATCCACTGTCAGGAAATGCGTCTTGGACATGGACGTTGGGGATAAGTTGATGCAGTATTCAGGAAACTTTTTATTTTTATCATCAATATATTACCATTTATGTTGTAGTCCGAAGGTGTTTGTGTTTTCCACAGCTGTGTTCTGTTGTTGTATTTGAACTCGGAAAGAAGTGAAAGAAGACTATTAAAAGGATGGACTGGTTGTTTCTACCCCTAGATTATAATCCTAGCATGATTTGGTGAAAAGAAAAGTAGCTGTAGTGTGGCCTTCTTCAACCTATAGCTAGGGCTTTGGTGAAACAGTCCCCTGTAGATTGATCTGGTTAATGTTTGAGCTCTTACTAGTAAATCACTGTTATTGCCAACTGATTCCATTATTTCTTATCTGGTATTTGATCCAGGTGAGAGTGAAACTGCAGTAGCAGGATCAGCAGACATTACCAAGTAATTTTTTCCTCTTTCAAACTATGCCTTTGTTCAGACTTTGATGCATGCATGATGATGAATTAACCAGTCTTTAAACATCTGCATTTTATTTTGCCTATTATATTTATCTCATAACTCATAGCATGTAATCTCTATATGTGCATCAATCTGGTGATAAAAATGCGAAACACGATGCAGAATCCCCATGTCTAGAAACTGGGTTCGAATACTCGCATGTATTCTTGTAGATGTACAACTGAATTGAATTCAGGACATTAATTCAATTGAGGGAAATGGCCTTCAAATCATAGTTATATTCTTCAACAACTTGAAAGTAGTTTGCAACATGGGGCCTGGTACCTTGATGTGATTGCTAAGGTAGGTAACCATGTTCTGGTCGTTTCTTATCTAGTGAACTAATTATTGCAATTCAAATCTGTAGTGCATCCAAATGCCCCTTGAGCAAGCTTTAAGATGTGGTCCTAATTTTCTGTTGTTGAGTTTTGCTTGAGTACTCGTTCAAGTTTTTCAACCACTCATACGAATTCTTTAGAATTTCAAAAAGATATCCTTGTTTCTTGACATGGGCGTCAAGTCAACTTGATGGGTTCAAAACTATATTTTGCATTGCATCACAGAGCTTTGCTGTGCACGCATGTATGCGTGATAAAACTCATGGACACGTGACACATGTGCCAGCATGGCACATAGGTGCAAGATCCAATTCACCCATCAGGTTGGTACGGCCTTTTACATGTTTTCCCAAAAATAAATCTGTTCCACTCAGCATGTAGGTTCCAATATTGGAAACAGGTGGATGGGTTATAAAACTTCAGCCAAGTTTTTCAGAGCGGTACATTAGTTTTACTAACTGCAGCCCACCTGACCAGTGGATCAACCTGATTCCTGGGCTAGGGCATCAATACAGTGGTGCTGTTCTGATGGATGGATTGGATCCCGGAAATATCGTGCCATCATAGTTCATGTGTGGCCTGTACGTGAGCTTTATTGCACATGCTTATGGGCTTAGCAAAACTCCTGCACATATCATTATCCGCATACTGAGGAATTGAAGCTTTATGGTGGCTTGACATTGATGTAAGAGTCGTTGTTTAGTCGGTGGACCCAGGCTTGAAATATCAGACTCCAGTCCATAGGTCAGACTAGAAGGAAGATGAGGAAAAAAATATGTGACATAGTTATTTGTTAAATAGGGAAATCCTATTTTCACCTACTCTGGCTGCTGAACACAATCCATTCTTTCTACGTCTGGTTATGCAATATAGAAACTTGTACCATTGTCTAACCAACAATAGAAAAGTTGGGTGTGTTCAGCAGTCAGAATGGGTGTAAATAGTGGTTTGTGATTGTTGAAGTTCCTTTTTTCCTTTTTAAAAGCTGCCAAGTAATCTGCATTTCCTGCTGTTGTTTTTTTTTTTTTTTTTACTGACTACACAGGCACGAGCTTTTGAGGGCTATAGATGTACGGCTCGTTGCAGTTAAACAAGATCTCATCACAGCATGTGCTCGAGCATCGGCTGCTGGTTTCACCCTTGACAACGTCTCAGAACTGCTGCTGTTTGCAGATCGCTTCGGCGCCCATCGCCTAAAGTAAGAAATCAATAAAAAATCTCCTCTCCAGAAATCCTTGGGCCCTGTTTGGTTGACACCTAAAAATGAGTTGATCTCATTTTAGTTAACTTTAATTATGTATTAGAGATCCTTTTTTTTTGGAATGATTATGTATTAGAGGTCTTGATCTCCAATACGTAATGAGTTCATGTTGAGAGTGATGTCTATTAGAGATCAAGATCTATAATATATAATAATTATTAAGTAAATCGAGGTCAACTCATTTTTAGGCGTCTACCAAACATGGCCTTATTTTATTATTAAGCTGGGGACTCAAACCCAGGTCGTGAATCCAGACAACTACGATCACTGCATAGGGTTCCATGCCAATTCGCAAATGGATGTGACGGCCAATAGGGGTGGCAATCGGTTCCAGGCCCAAAGTTTGAACTGCAGATGTTTGGCCTATTCAAAATTTGTCATGTGTTCAGCCCCGGTCCAACCCGTTGCCATCCCTAACCTTGGATACCCCGCCCGTTTGGCCCATCGAAATGGTTCCATCATTTCACATGATATGGGCGGGGTTTTCCCCATCCATGACTGAAATGACAAAGGCTAGGCTCTTCTTTCCACCTGAACAGTCGCCATTTAGAAACCATTAACATTGAACTAGATCAGCTTAATGAAAAGATGGACTCGTCAGCGCTGATTGAATTGGAAAGACATAAAATAAAGGGCAAAACAATGGGAAGAAATGGAGAAAAGTAAAAAAAGACAGATTACTAAACTAGTTTATATATATATATATATATATATATATATATATATATATATATATATATATATATAGGGAAAAGGTACTATGCGCTCGAGCGTAAAGCGGTCGTCCGTGAGGTCGAGCTGTGTGGGCCCCACCGTGATGCCTTTCGAACATCAACACCGTCCACCAGATGCACCATTCCATGGTGGGCCTGGACGGCCCAAAATTAAGTCAATCCGTGACTTTAGTGGGCCACACCACATACAGAAGTGCAGAGGGGTCGTGCACCATTAAAACATTCATAACCATTTTTGAGGGCCCACCGAGATGTGGTTTGCAAATCCAGCCCATCCATTATGTGTGTCCCACTTGAATGAGGGTTCAGACCAAGTTTCAGATGCATGGAAAACTCAGGTGGGTCCCACCAGTGCTTTTATATGTTTTTGGCATGTATACTTATGGTTTTAGATGGTGTGGCCCACCTGAGTCACGGATTGACCTGATTTTGAGCCGTCCAGGCCCACTATGGAATGGTTCATCTGGTGGACGGTGTTGATGTTCGAAAGGCATCACGGTGGGGCCCACACAGCTCGACCTCACGGGAGCTTATCGTCAGCTCAAGCGCATTGTACCTTTTCCCATATATATATATATATGTATATATATATGTATATATATATATAGAAAAGGTACTATGCGCTCGAGCGTAAAGCGGTCGTCCGTGAGGTCGAGCTGTGTGGGCATCACCGTGATGTGTTTCGACCATCAACACCGTGCATTTGATGGGTCCCCTTTAAATTATGGGATGTCCCAAAAATCAGCCGTATACGGAACTCAGGTGGGCCATATCATCTAAACTTATGCGAAGACACTGTTAAAACATATAAAAGCACTTGGTGGGGCCCACCTGAGTTTTGCATGCGCCTGAAACTTGGTCTGAACCCTCATTCAAGTTGGACACACATAATGGATGGGCTGGATTTTCCAACCACATCTTGGTGGGCCCTCAAAAATGGTTATGAATGTTTTAATGGTGCACGGCCCCTCTCCACTTTTGTATGTGGTGTGGCCCACACAAGTCACGGATTGACTTGATTTTTGAGACCTAGGCCCACGATGGAATGGTGCATCTGACTGATGGGGTAGATGTTCGAAACGCATCACAGTGGGGCCCACACAGCTCGACCTCATGGGGCGTTAAAATCAGCTCGAGCGCATTGTACCTTTTCCCACATATATATATATATATATATATATATATATATATAGAGAGAGAGAGAGAGAGAGAGAGAGAGAGAGAGAGAGAGAGAGCAATTGTTTTTTTTTTTTTTTAAATGTTTTTGTAAATATAAATTCTAACCAAGCACCACGTTTGGGAATGTGCATGAAATCACCCCAACCTTTGGTGCGCTGCAGTTTATCACCCTGGAACCCAAAAATCAGGATGACTCAAAACTCAGGGGGGCCATACCAAAGGGAACAATTGGGATGGGAATGCCAGCTGTTAGTTGGCCATTCATCTACTGTGCCTGACCAGGATTAAGGGACACCCACAGGTAACACCCATAAGTCCACACTTGTGAATTTTTGAGGTTTTAGGCATGATTTTACATTGTTCCCTATGGTGTGGCCCACCTGAGTTTTGGACTGGACTGATTTTTTGAATCTAGGCCAAGCATGGGGTGGCGCACCTGGCGGTAGGCATGCCCCTGTCGTACCTATACTAGTTATGCTCGCATTTTTTATAAGATATTTATACCATGGAGGTTTCTTTGGATAACAATAATTTTGATTTTATCTTGAGGATAAAATATGGAAAATGAGTCAGAGATGAAAATGAGAAGAAAGAAATTACTTTTGGTGGATATTAAATATACAAGCAATTTTTAGAAGGGAAACTAAAGTACCTTGAAACTGACTATTGTATTGATCTCAACAAAAATCTCTAATAAACTCATTCTAAATAAATCTTGTGTCTAGCATATACTTATTCTAAATAAATCTTGTATCTAACTACATCAAAACAGCAAAGAATCTTGATGGCAAACATGTCCATTTTCTTCCTGTGACAAAGGCTGTGATGAATATGATATATGATGACTCTGGTGATTTTTTAGCTGTGTATGGAGGTCCTGAAAATGATCCGGTGGCCCGGATTGAAACGTTATGGATGTTGGTTGGGGGTGAGAAGGGCAGGAAAAACGGATTGTATATGATATTGTTCCTGAGTACTCTCACCACCATGGGTTGATGATAGCCCGACACTGGTATGGTATGTATTGCCTAATATGCATTGTTGCCGCCCATGACGGAAGCAGCCTGATACAAGGGGATGTGACCCAGAATCAGCCTAATATGATATTTTTCCGGATTTTCTTGATGGCATCGAGTGGTTTCTCAATGGCATTGACAGACCCTTGATCTCATTCAGATTGAAGACATCTGACAACAGTACGCAGGGTGACTGATATGGTACACCGAAACTGATTTATCAACCTTGCCCACCGCCCAAATGTGCTGCCTAAGTGGCCCTAACCGACTGACCATTTGGGATTCATAAAAAAAACCCCACAGATTTCAAAAATATTTTTTGAAAGAGATGAAATTTTATTAGAGAAGTGGTAGCCAAAGAAGATCTAAGGCAGATGACAAAGATCAAATACAAAGGGGAAAGGGTACACTCATCTAGGCCTTTGTGCTTGAGGCCCATCCTAATTCATCTAACTTTGCCCTCCATAGACCTCCAATGCTGACCCACTTTTGAGTCTGGAAGCACCGATGATTCTTCTCCCCTGCAGAGGGACCTGCTGGAAGAGAACCTCCGTATCATCATCCTCTCCTTTTCCCAACCCAACCCCAATGCTAAGCTAGAAAAGAACCTTCCATAGCCCTTGGCATCAGCCTTTCTAGCAAAAGAGCAATGGATAAATAAGTGATATATGGACCCTGCATTCTGCATACACATCACATATTGCGACTCACTATCTTCCTCTTATCCTCTTATTAAAGATTATCTATTAAGATTATTTATGGTAAGCACCTAATTCCACCAAGCAGAAGATTAAGATTTCAAATGTAACTATTGTTCTATACTCCTTTTCGGGGGGATGATGATTCTGGGAGACCTCCTTGGAGACCCTCTTAATTGGGTCCACCCACATGACATCTTGATAACCTAGATCAGCCTTGTGGGGCCCTCAGGATAACACGTAGATCAACCGTTTCTCAATGGAGATCTTAAATGTAGACCGTAGCTTTATTTATTCTTTACAGCTCTTTTGCATGGCAATCAATCGGATGGCTATGAATTAATATATCCTAGAGAAATACGCCGGGCCCACTGGATGAAGGGTCAGCTATATCATGGCACCATGGTTTCATCTCATTAATTGCAATAGATGTACTCCATTGAAAGAAGAAGAGAAATATCAATTAGTATGCTGTTTTGCCATACTGTGTTGATCCAGGCCGTTTGTCTAGAAGGTCCCATCCTATATGGCCTAAAAAATAACGGAACTCAGCTGATCAGTCCTTTCCTTCCATACTGAGGGGAGCCATATTTTGACATGGATAGACGAATACATCTCCAAAGTGACATTTTTTAATATATTTTTTATTATTATATTATTATTTTAATACTATTGAGACCAACAGTGGTAGGACCTATTGGATGAGCCTTCCCTACCACTCAAAGAAGCAAATGCGTAGTTTTTGGCCAATTTGCGTTGAGAGAGAGGGGAGGGGTCGAGATGATGGGGACATCCAAACCGCTCGTTTGGTGCTACTGTTGGTACGTTGCACGCATAGCTGTGTTGTTGCCGTCCCTTTTTTTATAAGCTTAAGAGACGTAATCGAGAAATGCCCAGAGTATTTTATTTTTCAGGATGCTTACTACAATAAATTCGAATCTATTTCTCTTATTTTCTTTTCAATAATCCAAACCGTTCATATTATGGGCCTGTATTTTTATGGGATGCCCTAGAAAGTCCTCAAGATTAAAAGATCTGAATAATTGCCCACTAAACAAGTTTTGAAGGGAACGGTCCATATTTAAAATGAGAACAGTTAAACGATTAAAGGGTTCAAGTATCTCACTCCAGAGAGCTATATTTTTTTGTTATCAACCATCCAACCGCAGGGCCCATCGTTTAAACGCTTTGGATCGAAACATGATCCAAATCCAACGGCTTCAGTTCTCTTCTTAGCTTGCGATACCTAATCGCTTCTCGTCCTTTAGTTTATCCACATGGGCAGTGTGTCTTACTCGTGCGAGTACGGATTCTTTCGTACGCGGGTTTACCGTCCTTACGACCAATAAGAGGGCGAGTATATTAATTAGAAAATTAATATTTTAATGCATTTACCTATTTTTATTATTTTATTATTTTTTTAACTTGCAGCGAAGCAAGCAGCAAATTCATATCGCTTTGTCAACGCCGGCCCGAGCTGATAAACCCATGGAAACCGGATGTGGACGACCGGGCCGTCCGGTCCTCTTCCGGTTCGGACATGTCAATAGACGACCCGGCGGCAGAAGAAAGCGCCCACCTCAAACCTAACGGGCCCCACCAGCAAGCTCAACATCAGCATCAGCCGTCCAGGCAGGAAGAAGACGCAACCCAGCTCCACGACCCATCAAAGCACTCCACGTGGTCCCTCAAGCTCTCCTCGTCCGTCAGCCTCCCCTCTCGCTGTTCCTCCTCAAGAGAACCGAGTGTCGATCGTGATGAGGGCAGAGAAAGAGACGGCCCCACTGAGAAGCCGGCTGAGGATGCAGCTGAACCATCTCCGTCTCTGGCCAGCCAGCAGCCAACTAGGCGTCTGAGCGTGCAGGATCGCATCAACCTGTTTGAGAATAAGCAGAAGGAGCAGCAGTCTGGGAGTGGCGGTGGCAGTGGTAGTGGCAGCAAGGTCGCTGTTGTTGGGAAGGGGCCCGAGCTTCGGCGCCTTTCGTCCGACGTCTCGTCCTCGTCTGCAGGCCCCTCAGCCGCCGAGAAGGCAGTGTTGCGGCGATGGAGTGGCGCCAGCGACATGAGCGTTGAGCTGAGCGGTGAGAGGAAAGAAACTGCAGAGAGCTCGACGGCGGCGGCGGCATCTCATTCCTCAAATTCTCAGAGTCAGAAGGATTCGGGGGGATCGAAGGATACTGTGACATCTCAGTTGTGGTTGGGTTTGAAGGAGGATTCAGATGCTTCACAGACCACACAATCAAGGGCTTTTCCAGGCAGAGCAGGAGAGGATACTGCACTGAAAGAGGAAGCAGCTTATCGGTCCAAGTTTGGAACATTCACAGGCCGAGTGGAGGATGGCGGGTTAAAGGATCGAGCAACTTCTGCTACCCAGTTGAGAGCTTTCTTGGGAAAGGGCGAGGATGCTTTGTTGAAAGATCAAGCAGCTCCCCAGACTCAATCCAGAACCTTTTCTGGTGGAACAGAGCACGTTGGCCTGAAAGATCAAGGATTGTCTCAGACCCAGTTCAGAGCCCTTCAGAGTGGATCAGAGCATGTGGGAACGAAGGTCCAAGTAGCTACTGAGACACAGTTCAGATCTTTTCCAGTTAGAGTGGAGGATGTTGGTCTGAAAGATTCAGCTTCTCAGGCTCAATTCAGAGCGCTTCCAAGCAGAGTGGATGATGTTGGATCAAAAGGATCTGAAGCATCTCAGATGCCATCTAGAGCTTTTCTGAGCAGAGTGGAGGACGTTGGATTAAAAGATCAGCCAGCGTCTCAGATCCAAACTAGTGCTTTCCCAAGCAAAGCGCAGGAAGTTGGGTCCAAGTTGAAAGATCCTGTGAGTTCTCAGATTCCGTTCAAAGCTTTCTTGGGCAAGGCTGAAGGCATTGGATCGAAGGACCTGACAGGTGGTTCTCAGGCTCCATACAGAGGATTTGCAGGCAAAGCGGAGGAAGTGGGAAGGAGTGAACCGTTGGCTCCTCAGTCACATTGGAGAAGTTTCCCTGGCAAAGCAGATGAAGTTGGGAAAAAAGACTTAGCATCTTCACAAGCACAATTTGGAGCCCCTTTTCCCACCAAAGTAGAAGAATCAGGAGGAAGAGATTCTGGTTTCCAAGGAATGAAATTGCACAGACAAGGCTCTGGTCCAGAGCAGAGCAAGAAGTTTCAGGGTAGGAAGGATGGCATCATGCCTGCTTATGGAAATGGCGAGCCGGCTTTCTCAGGAAGGAAGGTTACTGAAAATCAGCAGATGTTTGATTTGGCTGCAAATGCCTCAGTTGAGCCAGTTCAAAAGGTGAGGCAGTCCAAGGGAAATCAGGAATTAAACGACGAGCTGCAAATGAAGGCAGATGAGTTGGAAAAGCTTTTTGCTGCGCACAAGCTTAGGGTTCCTGGAGATCAGACGGCTTCTTCGCGGAGAAGCAAATTAGCAGATCCGCAGGTGGAGCAGGTAACTAGTGTAACGGACAAGAAACCTGTGGAGGTTACTCCTAATCAGTTGTCCGAGAAGAACCAGGCAAGAGAACCATCAGGGAGTTCGAGCAACGGGTTGGAGTTCGACTTCAGTTCGCTGATGAAGATGGTAAATAATCGAGACTCTGGTAACTCTTCAAAGCAGCAGTTGGCCGAACTCAGTTCGTCTGAGGACTCCAGGGGGAAGTTCTATGAAAGGTATATGCAGAAACGAGATGCAAAGCTGCGCGAAGAGTGGGGGTCCAAAAGGGCTCAGAAGGAAGCCAAGATGAAGGCAATGCATGACAGCCTAGAACGTAGTCGAGCTGAGATGAAGGCCAACTTTGCAGGGTCTGTGGATAGACAAGATGCCGCGCTTAGTGCTCGTCGACGTGCAGAGAAGTTGAGGTCTTTCAATGTTCGTACGTCCATTAAAAACAAGGAACAGGTATCCTTGATTGAAATCTTCTCATGTCAAAATGATTGATGCACATGCCATTTGTATTAACAATTGGTTAAACTTGGGTTTCTTTTGAAAAGCATCTAAAAGATATATTTATGTTAATATCTGATGAATGCCTGCATGCTGGTTCCCCGCAAAATCATTAGATTACATGCTTCACGAAAACTGGTAGTATCATGCCCAGTATTAATTATGTGATTTCCCAATCTTCTAGAGCTTTGGCTCTTATATGATCATTTTTAACTCACCTTGTCAAGGTTTTGCGTTTCGGCGGAAGCAGGTAGCGGAGCCCTTCCAGAGTGATGAGGAAGAAGATCTCCCAGAATTTTCTGAGCAGACTCCTTATGGACATGATAGCTCCTTCAATGAGACTCTTTTCAGTGATGGTTCTTCGAGAAGCACCCACTCTAAGAAACTTTTACCCAACAGAACCGTTCCTTCCTCCAGCCCTCGAACCTCGGTCGCCCCAGTTCCACGGTCGTCTGTCAAAGGCACCAACTCAGCTTCTGGAAGGCGACGGATTCAAGGAGAAAATCCTCTTGCACAGTCGGTTCCCAACTTCTCTGACTTCAGAAAGGAAAACACAAAGCCTTCGACAGGAATTAGCAAGACATCAAATCGTTCACAGTCAAGGAACTATGCGCGCAGCAAAAGCACCAGTGAAGATGTATCTCTGGTCAAGGAAGAGAAGCCAAGGCGGTCTCAATCACTGAGAAAAAGCTCAGCAAATTCTGGTGAGTTGAAGGACGTGTCGCCTGTAAACTCTGATGGTGTTGTCCTGACACCATTAAGATTTTCCAAAGAGCAAACAGAGCAGAGTCTCTACACTAAAATTCCAAAGAGTGGTGAGTCGAAGCCCTTCCTCAGGAAGGGTGATGGTATTGGTCCTGGTTCTGGGGTTGGTATTGCTAAGCTGAAAGCATCAATGGCTTCTGAGAACATGAAGAATGGAGAAGATTCTGAAGAGTTGGTGGATCATACAGAAGATTCACCTGACACAGTTAAAGAGGAGGATGAAGAAGAGTTTGAAAGAGCATCGGGTGAAGAAAATCTTAAAATGGGAGATTTTCCTGCTGACTCAGATAACGAGAAACCAAGGCTGAGCCAGGAATCGGAAAAATCTGGATACCCAGGATCAGAAAATGGCGAGGTCCTGAGATCTCTTTCTCAAGTGGATGACAATTCGGTCTCTGCAATGGCCGCCATCTCTTCCAACTTCAATGCATCTGCAGGAACTGCTCAAGATTCCCCAGGAGAAAGCCCTGCGTCATGGAACTCACGCACACACCATTCATTTTCTTATACGCAAGATGCTTCGGATGTTGATGCCTCTGCTGATTCTCCTATAGGCAGTCCAGCATCATGGAACTCGCACTCGCTGTCCCAGATGATGGAGGCTGATGCAGCTCGAATGCGGAAGAAGTGGGGCAGTGCTCAGATACCAATCCTTGTTGCAAACACATCCCATCAATCACGTAAAGATGTGACAAAAGGGTTCAAACGTTTATTGAAGTTTGGGAGGAAGAGCAGAGGTGCAGAGAGTCTAATAACAGACTGGGTTTCTGCCTCAACAACTTCTGAAGGAGACGATGACACCGAGGATGGCCGTGATCTGGCAAACCGCTCATCGGAGGATCTGAGGAAAACGAGAATGGGCTTCTCGCAGTCTCAGTCTTCTTATGATGGCTTTAATGAGGGCGAGATCTTTCATGAACAAGGTAGCTGCTTGTTATGTGATTAAGTTGTTAAATGCATACCTCTTTGCTGGATTTGGGTAAAATAAGCTGCCCAGTTGCTTAGTTCAAATCAAGTATCTAAAATACGCAATTTTAACAAAATTACTTGGTACTTAATTCTTCTTATCCTTTATAATAAAAAAGAAGAAGAAGAAAAATCTCCAGACTTTTTTCTTTTTGATGGATGAGAGATCTATTATTAGAAGAAAAATGTAACATCAATGGGAATTGAGTTTCCAATGTATGAAGTGTCCTGCAATAGCCATTGAATTCAGATTCCAAGAAGCTGAGGAAAAGGAAATGTTTTACCCCACAATCATGTTCCTGAGTTCAGCAGGGATAAAGGATATGCTTCTGGGGGTCTGCTTATCCTTTGACAGCCATCTTGGGATGTACTAGCCATACTTTGAAAAATACATAAGAAACTGTAACTTAGATTTCAATGTGGCGACCCTCAGAATCTACTCAAATGGGTGTCATCCAAGTAGGCCGAAACATGGACAATGTCATCCGTCATTGTGAAAATATTACGTCATCCGTGCTTCTTATGCAATCTAACTTAGTTCGAGGTTAGAATCTTACAATGGTTCACCACTATTTTAGGACCTCTGGAGCTTCATCCACCATACACATGGCATGGTAACATGTCAGCCAAATAACTAACCTGATTGTGGATGGAGCATAACCAAAAAATGACACAAGAGTATATGATTGTAAGCATCTAAATTTGCTCATTGAGTTTGGACCTCAGTGTTGAGTTCTGCAAACAAACACAGGGTGATAACAGTTGCCATATGCACAAAGCCAGTAACAGCCATGTGACTGTCAAGGCTGTAAAAGAGGCCTTGAAGGACCCTTCTTCAGGGCCTCGTTGTGCTTTTATGGCTACACACCACAGCCCTTAACAAAGGAACCAAGTTCCCTTTTTGTTACGCATACTGGAAAAAATAACGGTAGAACAGTTATCTTAATATTTTCTCCTTATACCATGAATATTTACCCCTTGTACCATGTTGACTTTGTGTCTGATGTATGCTACTTGTGAAGAAGTTTAAAATGGAGTGTTGCTCATTACCTAGCCTGAATGATTTGAGAAAGTGATGGCATTGCAGTTTGATAATTTATTGTGCACCCAAATTTTCAAATTTATTGTCTAATTGCTGATTCTAATTTTGATCATGTGTATTAGCTGAATGTTTTTTTTTTCCCGCTAATACGCAGATCAAACCTTACGTAGCTCAATTCCAGCACCTCCTGCGAACTTCAAACTGAGGGAGGATCATCTATCGGGAAGCTCTTTGAAAGGTAAGATATCACTAACTTTTGCATTCCTTTTCTGCTAAAGAAGAGTCGCACATTAATGCAGGGGCATTTTCACACCGGGCTCGAGTGAGGTGGCCTGTGGGATGCAGGGGCACACTCAGGGTGGGTGACTTGCAAAACCCATGGATTTGGGGCCGTGTAAGGCGAAACCCATGGATTTGGGGCCCACGAAGAGGGTTTGGCCGAGGACCTAACCCATGGATTTGGGGCCTGGGCTATGAAATAAAGAAATTAATTCGCCATGCTCTATCAGTTTGAGCTTTTAGAGCAAGTGATTAATTGTCTTGCATCAAATTAGTATCAGAGTGGGATGTCTCGTGTTAAAGACTCCTCACCGGGGGTGATTAATGCGGGGGCATTTTCACATTGGGCTTGAGTGGGGTGGCCTGTGGGATGCAGGAGCACACTCAAGGTGGGTGGCTCATAGAACCCATGGGTTTGGGGCTTGTGTGAGGTGGGTGACTCGTGTGAGGCGGAACCCATGGATTTGGAGCCCACGAGGAGGGTTCCGCCGAGGACCTAATCCATGGATTTGGGGCCTGGGCTATGAGATAAAGGGATTAATTAGCCATGCTCTATTAGTTCGAGCTTTTAGAGCAAGTGGTTAATTGTCCTGCATCACATATATTAATAAACATAAAAATAAACTGACGTTAATCATCCCTTTGGTTTCTTTTATATTTGAGATGGGGCTTTAGTAAATTGTTTTGACATAATAGATTTATTGCAACCATTAATCCTGATATTCTGCATATTTATTTGTTTATTTATTGGGTTTTGCTAACATCCCCACCTTCATGGGGGTGTTAGCAATGTCCTTGAAGCTTTTAAATGGCACATGGAGTAACCTAGCATCGATTTGAACCGTTGTTCATTCATTCCAGTGTTTCAAATAGCGCTCGTAGCATAGCGCTACGTAATGTCCCAAATAGCGTAAATCCCCTGTAGCGTACGCTAAAGGGGTCGTAGCATACGCTACAGTTACAATGTATTTTTTTTATAAATATTTTGTTTTTTATTATTTTTTTTCTCGTTTTATTTGTTTCTAATGTTGAGGAATGTGACACTTGTATTATACTTGATACTTTTAACCTATTGGATTTTTGTTTCTTTTCATAATCGTGACTCGTGGTTTCAATTAGACATTATTAATTAAAGTGGTTTGCTTACAAAGTTGTTGATGTGATAATTATTTGATTTGGCGTATATATGCCCCCCCCCCCCCTTTTCACTATCTATTATATTTGTCATATTTTTAAATTAAAAAATAGAAGTATCATGTAGCTTACGCTACACGCTATAGAGAGTTGAGCGCTACGCATCACGCTACCGCCATTTAAAACACTGATTCATTCATACAATATGGATCAAGCCATGGTGTAAAAATTACACCAATCGGATGATCCAAAGCATCCGATCAATATCATGGAAAATGGACAGCCAAGATTGAGCAGAGAAACAAAATAGCTCCAATCAGCGTCTTGAAACGTCTACTAGATAGATCCTACTTTCTATTGCTTATGATATGAAATAGTAGTACTTGGATTGATGATTCGAACCATATGACCTATGGCTCATAAACAACAGACAGTTGTAACAAATCGGCCCCATTCAAAGGGTTAGGATCATCCAATCGGTGTATGTTTTGCACCATTGCTTGTTCCCATTGGTACTATTGAATGAACTGTCGTGATCGACGTCCCCATGTGTCAATCAAAAGGTTTGGGGACATCGCTAACAACTCCATAAAGGTGGGGACATCAGAAAAACCCTTAATGGTTTATTTAATTTAATTTATTATTATTATTATTATTATTTTTTAAATGTTTGTACTGCACATAAGGGACTTAGATGCCTTGAAGTAATTTTATCTAAAAGGCTGTATGCCAATTTATTTTTTGTAGATTCATTCATAGGTTTTTAATGCTTTTTTAGGTATATTTTTATTATTTATGATGGGAATGTTCATTTTCAAAACATGAGGTATGAATGGTAAGGATGGTTGATGATAGTAATGGTTAGTGGTAATTCATTGGTTTGAAAAGGTTGGGGATAAGATTGTGTGGGAATCAGATTTTTATGGTATTGAGTGAGTAGTTGCTGAGTAGGTTGAAGGAAGTCTTAACTGAAAAAGATTACAGTTTGGTTTTGGGATTCTCTAGTTTGTTCCTTCTCAAATCCCAAGTTAGCTTTTAGGACTCTATCTGGGCCATAGAGAGAGGGGAAACCATCTGCCCTGTGCTATAGGATAGGGTGCATGGTTTCCTCCCAGAGTGGAAGCTTTTGTGATGAGCCTTTGTAGACAAGGCGAGGTGATCACTTCAGAGGTGGAGAGTTCTGTCCAGCAAATATGTATTTCTTTTGTAAAGAGGCTGTTCATCCATTGCTCTAAATATTGAACTGTGGAGATTCTTCACAAAATATCTTTGGAAATAGGATTTTTTTTTTTTTCTTTCTAGGAAGGTGGCTAACCTTGTTGATAGTTGCTCTTGCTGACCTTTTTAATCCGGAAGGAGTGGGTTATGGAGAAACCTTCTATTGCTATCTTGTGGGACATCTGGAAGGAAAGAAATGGGGATATTTAGAAGTGAAGTGGCTTCTTTAGCTAAGCTATTGGAGAAGATATAGGGTTTAGTAAAATAATTGTGCAAGCATGCAGGACTTGGAGATTGGTGGCTCTAGCACATGACCAAAGATAATGGATTAGTGGTGTGATAAGCATCCCCAGTTGGTTCGTGAGAGGTTGATCTTGACATGGAGCTTGTTTTGTTATCTAGGGTGGCTGATACAGGTAAAGCTGTGAGAAGTGAAGGATGGTTGAATCTTCATTGTGGTTTTAGCCACTAGGTTGGAAACACTATCAAAACCAAGGAAGGTCTTGGAGATTGGTGGGTCTAGGGTGTGACCAAAACATAAGGACTAGAGGAATGATAATAATTGTCAGTTGGTTAATGAAAGCACGGTCTCTGCATGGAGCTTGATTTGTTATCTGGGCGCGGCTGTTACAAGTGGAGATGTGAGAATGGTGAATCCTCATTGGTTTTGAGCCCCCTGGGTTTACAACACTGACAAGACCAAAGGAAAGTCTTTTTAGAAGACAATGTGTGACTCCCTTTCATCTCACCTCCTCTTTTCATGTAAAGGGATTCCCAATTCTTGCAACGCGATCTCTTTGCTAGTGAAGTTTCTGGGTCTTTGGCGTTGGGTTCACTTCACCAATTCATTAGGATAGATGTGTGCTTACACCTGGAGTCTCTTTACTTGGCATCCATAGCTTTTTTTTTTGGTAGTTGTTCGTTTGTCTTCCTCTCAGCTTACAGCGCTTAAAAGAACAGAAAAGAAAAAAGAAAGAAAGAAAGATGAAAACACACACAAATCATATGTAAGTTATTGATAGGGCCAGTCTACTTTTCACACAAGATTGGCCACTTCAGCGTCAAGATTGGGGGTATAATCCACATGATGCGGTTTGTGGCCATCCTTAGTCTTGCAATGATGAGTGTCTGGGATGGGATTCCATGTACACTGGTTGCCTTGGTCTTTTCGAATCCATAGACCTTCGGTATGACCCACTCAGTTATCTGGCATGATGGGTAGATGAAGTTCCGTCTATGACCTTGTTGATCTTTGATTACCTTATAAATTACTAGAAAGTTGCATGCTCTAGGAGGGGACCTTTGGAATGATGCACCTGGTCATTTGTGATTACTTAGCGTGTAACTTCTGAAGTTATTTCTTTTTTAGTGATCATTGCATAGTTCTTCATGGCATGTAATTCATACAGGACATGCATAAGATCACATGTACCTTCTAGTTTTCAGTATAGATCCTTAATCTTTGTTACCATCTGCTCCAAGCTTCCATTCGTTGTATTCTGAGAAGAGACTTTTTGGTGCTTGTGATGCTACAAATGATTCCGCTGGTCCATGTGTACCTCTCAGAAGGAAGCTGCATGACGTGTATATTTGATGCACTTCCCTCCATTGACGAAGTTTTATCTTAGGGCCCTCAAAATGTACTGATATGGGTGTGTACTAACAAGCTAACCCAAAAAAAAAAAAAAAAAAGCTTGTATGGAAGGGTAAAATCAGTGTTAAGCAACCTCCCAACTCAATCTCTCAACAAAACCCCTTGCTGGAAGGCCTCCGCTGTGGATTCTTCCACTGAAGGATTGATTAATTTTCCTCAAGCGTCCCGGAAACTTTCTTTTAGGATAGACCGAAGTCAGTCTTGCCTTCTCACTCCAGTTGATGGATAAAGGGATGTTTAGACCGTCCTATGCTGCTATGTCTAGTTCCAAATGTGTGAGTGAACTGAGATCGGGTAATGCCTAATCTTAATCAATTCGGACGAGTTATATTGGACTTGTCCGACTCTTTAAACCATGACGACTCATCCGTGGCTTAAAACCATGACTTGGAGTTTTAATGTAATAACTGAGATTTTAATCATGAATCTATATGATAAATTTGTATGTTTTCCTAACACGAATCTGAGTAAATTCTCTCTCATTTGGAAATTTCAGCCCCTCGGTCATTCTTCTCACTCTCAACATTTCGAAGCAAGGGAAGTGAGTCAAAGCCCAGATGAAGAAATTTGGCGTTCGGTAAGAATTATGATACTATAAATATCTAAAGTGGTTTTGATAGGAGTAGGTGTAATGCGACGAAGCTTCTGAAAAAGGCATGTAATATGGGTTCTTCCTTATAATATAACTGCGTTGCTTTTTGTCTATTTCCTTGTGAGTCTAGCTGTTCTCTTCTCTCAGTGTTGAATCCGTAGAATGTATTAAGTGAAACCGCCAATTGGCGTGAAAATATTATGATTTTTGCGAGTCCGGCATTCTTTTGTTTTTCTTCCTCATGTAGACCGTATCCTCATGATTTATATTGGAAACCAGTTCTCTGTTGTAATCGGAGTTGGCCACGATTTATTTAGACTGCAGTTTGTGAGGGCATTGAAAGTGGCTATGGATTGTCTGTTTGCTTCCTTCAGTTTTGCTAACTCTACATGCCTGTAGTTCCCAAACAACTCGCATGCGGGCCACACGTGCTCAGGTGGTACATGTGCGCAAGATCCAGGCCCTCCATCATCAGGGGGCAGCAGCTGTGTTAGGCTGCAATCTACTATCTACGCACATGTGGCTTACCAGAACTCATCGCTCAGAGATAGCATCTGACTCACAAACATCAAAGCTACACCAAAGACATTGGACTGAATGAGGTTTCTTCCCTGCTGCTAGGGTAAACATCTAACATCAGACTTTTTTCCAAGCTGCTAAGCTATTACTGAGGTCTAAGACTTGTAATTAAGATTCTTCCATGGTGTATAAAATATCCGGTGCTGTGGCTTTATTTGAACTGATGCAGTCATTTTTTTTCCCTTCCAAAAGGTGGGCTACAACTTGATCCACGTACAAGTTACACGCAATCAGAATCAATGGACAACCAATGGCATAATTCAGTGTATTGGTGTGGCCCTACCAAATGAGTGGATTGGCCTGATTTTCGTTTCGAGTGTGTGGTCAAACCTTCCTCGCAGACTGGATATTCTACGTGTGACATGTTGGCAAGAAAAAGATAACTGGTTGTACCATAGCTTGTGATACAGTCGCCTATCTTGTCATTTCTCTGGAGGAAAACCAAATACAACCATTAGAGCTGTTTGAAAGTAAATCTTTGCCACGGCATCAGGAAATACAGTGTCAGAATTTGAAATGGTCATGTTGGAAGATCATTCAAATAGTCTGTATCCGTTTTCTCTGAGAAATTTTTTTTAAAAATAAAATAAATTGAGAACTTGTTTTTTAAAGGAAGCCCAACATCTCCCGAAACCATCAGAGTAATTTATTAGGCATAATGTCTGGCTGGGGTTTGCTAATCCAGCCCATCTACAGGCCAAGCTGGCATGCATATTAGAGATCTGATCCCTGCTTCAGGTTTTCCTCACCCTGTAGATTCCACTGGGGGCTCAAGAATCAAGCCTGTCTAGTCAGGGGTAGCAGTTGATGAAGGTGACTCAACATTCCATGTTAGAATAGCGGGTTCACCGTGAAATACTGCCAAAAAAAGAACCAGAGCTTCATATCTCTACTGTTAGTTATCTGTTAGTTATCAGGGAGCACAGAGCACTGAACTTCATTGAGTAAAGGATGTGGGAAGGAATATGAAATAAAAGTAAGGATATTTTGGTAAATCCCAAAGGTGTTTGGCTACTGGTTCTGATTTTATCCACTTGGCCTCGTGAGTGGTGTGGATTTCACTCACACGGGGGAGTTTTTGTGTATTCCACCACCATTTATTTCTCCATAGACTCCCGGTGCGCATTAAAGGTGCCATACAGCGTGTTTACTGAATAGAAAAACAAAAACATACAGGGAGAGAAGCCTGCATTTGGATTTTGTAATCATGCCGAATTTCATTCATCATCTTGATGTAGATGAAATCAATAAAAACTATGATGAATTAAGCAATGTTTGAGCCAAGTGATTGTATGGTGCCTTCTTGGCTTCTTTTTTTTTTTTGTTCAAACGGCCCCCCCCATCGTTCAGTGATCTAAACAGTTGATATTGTGGGACCCACTGCGAGAGACACAGATGGCCAGATGGGGCAGTCAACAAAGGAAAGGTTTTTTACAAACAAAATACAGCAGTGCTTCCAATCAAGCAATAAAAAGCCAATATTTCTATCATCTCCCATCATATACATTTTTTGGATCACAAATAGAACCATGGGCCTATTTTGTACCAGCTGAAAATTTCCAACCTGCAATTAGATTTCCTCTTCATACTTTGATTGAGTTAAACATATTGCAATTCAATTCACTTACACATCCAAACATGCCCTAACCTTCTGTGGGTTGAGCTGTTCAACAAAAGAGATATGTCAAGAAGACCCGTTCATCTAGACTCTAGCGTAAGGAGCTCGTCTCACACCGCCAATGTGATATGTACATGAGATCTATGCCATCCAGCAGATGGGCCACACCTGTTATTTCTTTATTTCTTATACATCTTAGCTTTTGTTTTTTGGTTTTTTTTTTTTTTTTAAAAATAATCTAATTCCAGATGACTAAGAAGCTAGCACATGGCAGCTTCATTGTACGGAAAATCAAGACAAGATTCTCATGACCAATACGATCAATAGGAGGAAGATTGTGAAGAATTAGAAAAAGACAAAGCTAGGCCAGCCGTTCTCAAGAGTTAGTGTTGCAGAATTGAATAGAAAAAGTGGATAATTGCCGTACACATGTGATAGATTGCAAATGGCTATGACCACGTACTGGTCTAAGAGAGTGCGCAAAACAAACCAACGGCTAACTGCCAACAGGACGTGGTTACTCAGTGGCCTTGATGATTACTCACACATTAGCAGAAGGAAAGGAACGGTTATCAGAATAATTTTCCAACAACGGTTTTATATCATCTATAAATAGGAGGAAGATCAAAATTCTCTAAGCCTTTACAAAATTAACACAACCCATGAATGCTTATTTTAATTTGATTTTTAACATAACTCCCAATCACTCATCAGTGTAATACTACCCTTAGCATGTGTCGTGGTTCTTTTTACCATCCGACTCTTTGTCACTCCATGCCACTAAATCTTTAAGAAGATTACTGAATATCCAACGAAAGGCTATAGGGCTTTCCTGTCTATCTACTTAGTTTTAGTTCACTCCATCAACTATATGATTGATTATCGTTAGGTTTCAAACATATAGTTGAAACACTCTGAATGTCTCGCCTACGTGCTCTTCAACTGTCTACCGACTGCCTCGCCTATATATTAAGCATTGAGCATATGCTCTTCCTGAGCTTGGCTCCCACTGAGTTATGAACAGCCGATCATCTTCTCACACTAGCAGTCTGTTCTACAATGACATTTAGTCCTAAGTGAGTGATTGATGTAGAGCGGGTTGTGGACAGTTACATGGCCAAGATGGATCAGAAAAGGCCCGGTCAACGACAGAAGTGATCTAGACCATCAGACCTTAAATTGGGCATATCTCGCAATTCAGAATGAATTATCTAACGTAAAATATATGATTTTGGGGTAGAACGAGCTATTTAGCCAACCAACCTCGCTACGCCGGGTTGCCCAAGCCAGATTTGCGAAACACCGCCAGATCGACGGTCGTTTCCCTGTTTTAATTTCATTTTTTTACTATAAATAGTAAGTTTTAGTTTTATTATAACTCTTCATCCGTTGGGCTTTAGGAGTTACATCCAACGTGAAAAAAGCTTAGAAAAAATTAGAAGAACGGTTTGGTGAAGCCAAATAGGACACTTACTATTTTTTGGCCGAAAACCTTGTGCACTAGTAGCATAACGACTGTCTATAGCTAGTAAGTTTACTGTTTATAATAAGTCACGAATTCTAGGAGTTTTAGTTGTAGTTTGATTCTGATTTCTTTTCCACTGCTTGGTACCCCTATTTAAAGGTTTGTGAACTCATTTTTATTTATTCATTAATCAATTTTGAATTTATTAGAATTTATTTATATTTTCTGCTTTCTTTTCTCGTGGATTTGAGAAGTCTTTGTAAGGAGTTTAGAGAAGTTCTGTGGATTCGGAATAGTTATCCTCTTGAGGAAGATGGTGCTCGACCTCACGTCCTTCCCTGCATCAGTGATGAATGGATTGTCATCCTCTAAACTAATTGTAAGTGTCTGTATTATAAAATTACTAATAATACAATATCAACTTTTACATAATTATATCATTTTTTGTAATTATATTAGTGTTGAATTAAAATAACATCAGTGAATATTAAAAATCTTTTCAACCGATAAACAAAAAAAAAAACTTATTAAAAAGATAAATCCTCTTCTTCACTCATTGTTTATAGTCAGTGCCTGAATAGGTAGCTGAAAAATAGGTTCTCGATCTCCCAGTCAATTTCAACTCCTAAGGCAAAAGGTGTTCGATTCGAATCAAGTTCTCCTACGGTAAAAGGCAATCGGTTCAAGTCCAGTTGCATCTGGCTCTAGCAGCCGGCACAGCAGATGCAGACACAAATTAATGATTTTAAAGCCAACACCTGTCTATGATAGCTGGTTACTTGATTCAACCCACAAATGTCTTCTTTTGAAATAATCGTAGCCTTACTATGAGATTGACTATATTACACTTTCCACCAAAACTATAATAATTAAAAATATTAAAAAATAAAATAAAACGAAAGAATCCAAAAGCGCAAAAGGACGCTTCCAATAAAAGGTATCCAAGAACGAGACAATCAGAACCGAGCACTGGAAACAGACTCTCTTCCGGCAATTCAATTAGGTGGGCCATCTGATTTCCAATGGATGAACTAGCTGATTGGTTGAACCCCACCATTGGATGGATGATCGTAACCGTTGATTGGTCTAGTTAAATGTGATTCCTTGACTATTTCAAAATTTGCACTTTTGGGTTCATCTGTTCGGTTGCGATCTAGTGCTAAATCTGCTGATGCAGGTTGACCGTTTAGGTTTCTGACCATATCTGCATGTGGGCCCAGCAACGTGCCATTTCCAACACAGACCGTTGCCATGGCTGTAATATGAGATGGCTGGATAATCGGAATGGTCAAGCTTCTGAGCACTTTTGAATGGTCCATGGCCAAGTAATCAGACTGGAAGGATGGATTCTGACCATTGATTTTCTAGTCGAATGTAAGCCAATGAAACATTGTTTCAATTGGTCCACATTCATCTATAATTCAGTGCGAGTTTCTTACTGTGGCCCACATGGGGTTGAATCTAGAAAACGGACGGTTCTGATCATTGGACATCCCTCCAAGTGGTTCGATCCAATGGGTGAGTTGGGATAAAGGAAAATCAAAGTCGTTGATTATTGGCTGCCATCTGTATAGCCATAGTTCATCGATCATAGATTTGGAAATCGTACCATAGCCGTCCGATTGGTACCATTTTCTCCATTGAAAATGGACCGTTCATCATTCTTTTACTAATTTTTTTCTAACAGCCCATTTTTAAGCAATAAATTTGGACAGCCCAGATTGTCCGATCACTGTCATTTTTTAAATATACGGCCACTTCATGTCGTGATCCACAAGATAAACAGTTCTTATCTAAAATCCGAAATGCTGCAGATGATCCAGCCGTCCTAGGAAACATCCTCTATTATAAAATCACTTCAATCCCTCCTTTAATCTCAGCCACTCATCAAAAAATAATAATAATGGTGTCTACAAGAAAGATAGTACTAATGGCATTTTCGTAATTTCAGATACTATATTCAAAAACTAGCGGTAGAAACGAAGTCCTTAGAATCCTTATAACCCTACTCTCCTCACAAATGCTTCCAAAATCACTCGTCTTATCCTTCACCTCCATTCCCTTATACTACACCCCTCTCCCCCCCTCCACCCCACCCAACACACCCACAAATCCCAACCGTTCATCATGTCTGATTTCTCCTTCGATTATTCATCGTCCGATCAACGGTACCGAAACCACCGCCGTTACAAAACGCCAACGACCTCACGTGACCCATCTCGTTCTTTCGCCCCATCCAACCGTTCATCCCGCAGCCCCGCTCCCACAAGGCTCCATCTCCCATCTCCGGCCACCCCATTCGCCACCGATGACGATACATCATGGCAAGGTGAGATATCCTGGCAATTCAAACCGACCGGATGGCAAGTCGGCGGCAGTCTTGGTTCAGCTCTTAGCCCATGGCCCACCACCACCACCACCACTGCCCCAATTTCCAACCGTCGGATCTTCCGCTCCGCTAATGACTACTACCTCTCTCACACGTTCGGCGGCTACCGCAGCTTCGCCAATCCGTACCCTGAATTCTCGTATGTGGGACGCATGTCCCCTCCAAGGAGGATTGAGCTCCAGAGCTATGTTGCTAGCCAAAATCAGTTTTCTACTTCAAGAAATCATGTTCCTTCACATGGGTTTTCAAGAAACCTAGCTAATATTCCCTTAGCTAATAAGGATGAATTCAGCTTGGTTGACTATTGCGAATCAAGCAATGTTGTAGATAATCAGATTCATGTAGTTGATACAGATCATCACCGTCAATCTTCTACACTTCATCGTCTTTCAAGCCGTGAACGGCTTTTATTATCACATGATCGTGACGCTATTGATGATGATGATGGTGGTGGTGGTGGTTCTATGAAGTTACATCGTAGTCATGGTTATGTTGAGCCCCACGTAAGGCGAGCTGTTGATGATGATGATGATGATGATGAAGATGAAGATGATCATGTGAGGGGTTATAAGCATATACATGATGCTCATGGGCATGGCCATGGTTACGAAGAACGGCCTTCGATAAGTCATTATGGGGATGGTGGGGAGGTGTATGATGATGAGGATGATGATGATGATGATGATGATGATGATGAATTGGGGGCAGCTAGATCAGTTGGGTTATTTGGGTTGTTCAAGTACTCTACAAAGTGGGACATGGTTCTTGTGATTTTGGGATGTGTAGGGGCTTTGATCAACGGTGGATCTCTTCCTTGGTATTCTCATCTTTTTGGGAATTTTGTTAACAAGATTTCTAATGGTGACAAGAATCAGATGATGGAACATGTTGAGAAGGTATGATCATGTCTATCTAGCCTGCTCATCAGGTGGGCCCCATCCTCTCATTAGGTGGGCCACATTTATACTTTAAATGTCAACCATCTTCAGGTTACATGAAAAGTGGTCCTCTTGATGAATAGATCACACTTGGATTTTTTATTTTTTATTTTTTGGGTTGGGTATGTTCATTGGTGGCTAGCTGATGAACGGTCTGGATCTTGCACAAGTGTGCTGGAAAGAGCCACTTGATAATTATCATTAGTGGGGTTTCTTGATTTTGTGGTAGTAATTTGTTTTGTTTTATGGGAAGTTAATGTTTATTGGTTTGATGTGTTTCAGATATGCCAATACATGGCTGGACTTGCAGCTGTAGTGGTGATTGGAGCATACTTGGGTGAGAGAGAGAGAGAGAGAGAGAGAGAGAGATCAATACATACTTGTTATTGCACCAGCATGCTTAGTTGGTAATGATGATTAAGGGATATTAGATTAATATAATAAATGGGGAATGTGCAGAGATAACATGCTGGAGAATGGTGGGGGAGAGATCAGCGCAGCGGATCCGAACGGAGTATCTAAGGGCGGTTTTGCGGCAAGATATCGGATTCTTCGACACCCAAATCAGCACCGGCGACATAATGCATGGTATTTCCAGTGATGTTGCACAGATCCAAGAAGTCATGGGAGAGAAGGTTTGCTTCTTTTCTCTTGGGGTTTTGACATATAGCACCCTCACTTTTGACTTAAAGACAGTTAATACCCTCCCTTTCTTTTAAGTATTTCTCAAACAACTCCTTTTTATTTTTCATTTTTTGTAAAAAAACACCTTGTGTAGTTAACATCTACAGAATGTGGGGGACCCATGTCGTAAAGACCTTTTAACCCCTCGCTTGTAGGGATAGGCTTAGTGCTTAGCAGAAAGGGAAGAGATGTTTATATTAAGTTGGGGTTTTGAGTTTTGGGAAATGTTTAATAAAACTCTCTCCTCTCACAACAAATGCAATGAATGTACAAAAATTAATTTCTCTAATAGTAATGATAAAATAAAAGAAAATAACTATGATTTCACCATCTATAAAAGAAAGAACCCGTAATAAATAGAATATTTATGTGCTTAGAGAAAATACAAGAGAAATTAAGATTGAGAAATTATCTCTTTTACTGGCGGTTTGTCGTAAACAATTGTGCAATTTGATTTCCCAATCTCTTGGCCAGACCTGATATATTATTGAGACATATTCAGGGATCCAAGGATTCAAACACAAGATCTCTCACTCTGATACCATATTAAGTTATTATTTGTTCTGAAAGTTTGAGCTGTTAGAGGATGGCGTTTATAGGAGAAAGGAGTGTATTTTTTATTATTATTATAAAGAAAACTAAGGTGTGTTGCACATTTGAGCACATGTAAAGAGAGTGGAAGATAGAGAAAAGCAACTGAAAGTCAAAACATACCTAGTTACCTTGAGTAGTCTATTAGGATTTCTTTCACTAACATGGGATAAACGACTTAACATGTACGGAATGGGCACTATTCATCAAGTATGATTAAAAAAAATCAAGCTAATTCAATTCTCATAAGATTATACTTAAAACTTCTAAATTCATATTGTATGGTCTACTTAAGTCTAAGTTTTAGAATACTGTGATTTTGTTTTGTTTAATTCTTTTATCATGATTGTATATGCCAAGATAAATGATTGGGCATTCCTTTTTCAATCGTTTTCATGACATGGATCTTCTGCTCGTCACAAGCACGGATTCCTTGTTTTTTTACATAGTGATTGGTCTATGTCATCATTGATGTTGTTAGCACTACTATATTAAATGTAGTCTATAATGATGTGACTCAATCACATTATGACAAACTGGAAATCTTTACTTTTGACTAAGCTCTATGGTTAGAATGGGTGGCATAAGTAATAGATTGGGTGAATCTCCTCAAAGTGAGTTGTGTGAGAGAGAGTGAGTTGGTATGTTAAGGTTATTGAATTATTTTAACAAAAATATAGACCGTTGAATGGTATCTGCGTTTAAAATGTTAAACGCACTTCATGGGGCACACACATTTTTAAATTCTCAAAATATCCCCACCATTATGGTGTATTCAGACTAAATTGATGCATGAGAGAGGTTGTTATTTGTTTTTGGGCCAAAGCTGCGGAGCTATATGTCAAAACTTTTTTTTTTTTTTTTTTTTTTTAAATCTTTATTAAGCTCGTGATGGTAATGATGTATGAACGATCTGCATGAGGCCATACATCCCAAGTGTCAGGCATCCAAGACATGCATATGGTGCGGTCCACTACATAGATCTGATGGCCCAAAAATAGGCCAATCAAAATCATTACGCCGTGTCACAGAGGTCCCAAGGTGGGCCCACTTAATGGGGTCGGTTGGGTTCTAAATGGTGGGGCCCACCTAACACATGGTTCGGATGTTCCACAAGTGCATCTGTAGCCACGTGTTAGGGGCTGCTTATGGTCCTACTAAAATTCAATTGACTATTTTCCTCTGACCCAACGGCTCAGCCGGCTTAATATTTTTCTCTCTATTATGAATTATCTAAGCCGGCTTAATATAATAAGGAAGCTAAATGCTTCAGCGATCTCAGAGCATTGTAAGCTACAGTGCTCCTAGTTTCCTAAGTTCGGTTAAACGGTCCAATCAATCGATCTGAACCGTTCATTAAGTCAAAAAAAATATATTAAGGCTACATGAAAAACACGCACTGATAAGATGAGCTAATCCATTCTTGATATGGACTTATTTTCTTTAGCTGTCCTTTTTCTAGATCATGGATGGTCTGGATACTATTATCTAAGAAGTTTGACTCTTTAGAATCATATGCAATCCATGATGGCCTCTAACAAATGGATGGGCCAGATTGTTGAGTGTACCTACTTTATGTAAATGATTTAGACCGTCCAAATTAAATACCGTTGATCAAATGGTTAATCTTTGTAAGAATGACATGATTATTTCATGGTAGACCACTAAATCTACGTTGGACCTAATGAGCGGTCTAGATCAATGGATTGGATAGTCCAAGTGTCCCAATGCAACACTGAATCTGGTGAGCCTCCTCATCGGTACCATACATCCCACGAATCATCCCCATCGATAAAACTCACATGGAACAAACCATATGGCGCGATGTACAAGCACGCCTAAAACATATATCTTCACTTTTTATGGTCCACTTAAATTTGGAAATGTCTTAAGTTTCCACGTGCCACATCATCCAGGTGGGGATCACCTGATCAACGGTTTGGATGACATATACATAACATGGTAGTGCCCACAGTCCATCTAAAACTTTATACGGTGGGAGTGTCTCCTATCTTTCCCTTTGGTGTGCCCCACCTGAGTAATGGATCAAGCTGGATTTTGGGATCCTGGTCTTACATTGGATTGTCTCATCTAATGGATGGCTTGGATGGTGCTACCAGATCACAGTGTGGCCATAACGGCTCGAACATATGGTAATTCCAATGGTGTGAATCGGCCAAGTGGGCCATGATAGTATTAGAATATTAACATTCATTTCTGTCCGTTGATGCAGATGGCCCATTTCGTCCACAACGTGTTTACCTTCATCAGTGGATATGTGGTGGGCTTTCTTAGATCATGGAAGGTGGCCTTGGTAGTTCTCTCCGTCACACCGTTGATGATGTTTTGTGGGATCGCTTATAAGGCCGTCTATGTTGGATTAACGTCTAAGGAAGAGGTAAGAGATTGATCCACACCCTTTATCGTAAAATGATCCCATCCGATCATTAATTGAACGGTTGGATGATGTTCGGCCCACCTCTTTTATGGTTTGCGGGTCCCACACCTGATTCGTATCGGACAGCAGTCCCAACATGCGACTTCCATGCGTAGATCAAGTGATCGCATCCATCGAGTGGGACCCACCTGCATGTGCCATGTGAAAAATCAGGTCCGTCGGATCATCAGGTGGGCCATACATCTACGAGAATGCAATGCAGGCGTTTAAGAAATGGCCTGGATTTTACACATGCGGCATTGGCACGTGTACGGCATGGTAGCCTCGACAGGACTCTTATCTTAACTAATCATAGCAAATTTTCTTAATCCATCCTGTCCGTTCAAAGGTTTCATATCGGAAGGCTGGAACCGTGGCCCAGCAGGCGATCAGCGCGATCAGGACCGTGTTTTCTTTTGTGGCCGAAGATCACTTGGCTACGAAATACGATGAAATGTTGGAGCAATCTGTACCGTTCGGAGTGAAGATCGGGTTTGCAAAAGGTGCAGGGATGGGTGTGATTTACTTGGTGACCTATTCCACGTGGGCCCTAGCTTTCTGGTACGGATCGCTGTTGGTTGCTAAGGGAGAAATCAGAGGTGGAGAAGCCATTGCTTGCTTCTTTGGTGTCAATGTCGGAGGAAGGTAATGTAGTATTCTCTCCCACACGTGCAATGCACATGTGCTAAAGTGTACTACATGTGCATGGCCCAAACCAATCATCGGGTGGGGTCCATGTGGATTGGATCTTTTACACGTGGGACCTTAGTTTAAAAACATTAAAACTCGACTCGACTCGTAACCCAGATGGTTGGTTTATCCAAGCCGTTGATCCAATGGCCACACGGATGGATTGTGATAAAAATTTTCTGAAATGGGAAGATCCTAACGGTCAACTCTTCTGTATATTCTCTATTGAATGTGGGACTTTGGGGTGCATGTTTTTTGGGTATGTTGCATCCACGATGAGGGTCATCTGATTAACGGCTTGGATGAACTAAAGATGGATCCTTTATGTAGAAAATAGGTGCACAACAATGACATGTACATGTTCACCACGAGTGAGTTCCGACCGAGTCATGACTAGATCAAGAGTATTGCCCGTATTGGTGAAATCTGGTCTGGCTGAGTTGACTTGAGCGAGTTTTTAAACTGTGTGGGACCCGTTCACACGTGCACCTGCGTGTACTAGCAGTGCCTGAGTATTGTGGGCACGGGAGCGGATTTCCTGTAGGGGTTTCAATGGTCCGGCTTGGGCCTGAAAATCACTTTTTTGAATGGGGCTGGATCGACGGCCCAGCCTGCTTTCAAAATGCGGGTCGAGACCTACCTAGGCCCGGCCCGTACAGCCCTAGTTGCCTGTGCTCGGGGCTTTGTGGGGTCCACAGAGATGTCCTTGAGAAATCTACTCCATTCATCTGTTTTGAAAGACCACAATAGAACAGGATTCTAAAACTCAGGCAGATCCAAAACTCAGGTGGGCCACACCAACGAAACAGTTGAAACAGCAACATCCACCGTTGAACCTTTCTGGAGCTGACTATGATATTTATATGCCCTCCAAACCGTTCATTTACCACTCAGATAAACAGTAGGAACAAAACTTCTGTCACCACTAGGGGTTCAATCCCCACTGTTTCATGTGTATTGCCAACATGAGTTTTGGATCTGCTTGAGTTTTAGAATCATTTCCTATTGTATGTACATATGTAAACTCATTTAAAAACATAGTTTTAAATATTTTTCTAAATTTTTTTAATAAATACATCAATTTCCCATGAAATGATTCCATAAAATGTTGTGATGTACACAGAGGCCTAGCGTTATCTCTATCATACTTCGCACAGTTCGCACAAGGGACGGTAGCGGCAGGCCGGGTGTTCGATGTCATCGACAGAGTCCCTCAGATTGATCCTTATAATCCTAATGGACGGATCCTTTCGGATGTTAGAGGGTGTATTGAGTTCATAGGTGTAAGCTTCGCATACCCATCTCGCCCTGAGACTCAGATCCTTCGATCAATCGATCTTGCAGTCCCACCATCGAAGATACTCGCATTGGTGGGGGCCAGTGGAGGTGGTAAATCTACCATTTTTGCTTTGATAGAAAGGTTCTATGATCCAAACAAGGGTAAGCTGGTCATGATTTTGAAGATAGATATGTAGTGTAATTGCATCATGATTGGACCGTTCATCAAGTGGGCCTCACTGTAGATTGCCATAGTTCAAAATTTTAATCATTTGGTCTGGAGGTGGATGGTATATATCAATGATTCACATTCAAAAAACAATGTAGTCAGAAAACTAGACATCTATTGCTAATTCTCAGTAGGGTACACTGAATGAACGGTCCAGATCACATCCTAGCTATCATGTACACACCAAAAAGAGCCATTCATTTAATTCTACTTGATGTGTTTTGGGTTGAACAGGGACGGTATTCTTGGATGGTCGTGATATCAGGACGCTTCAAGTAAAGTGGCTGAGGGACCAGATAGGCATGGTGGGCCAGGAGCCTGTACTCTTCGCTACTTCCATCTTAGAAAACGTATTGATGGGGAAAGAGAATGCAACAAAGAAAGAAGCTATTGCTGCTTGCATTGCAGTCAATGCTCACACCTTCATCTCAAACCTCCCACAAGGCTACGACACTCAGGTATTATACCTACATGCATGTATGCATACGTACAAAAATACAAGCATGCATGCATGCTCATTAGATGGACGTTCCTAAAGAAGTATCCATTAATGTAGGACATCTGAACCTTCACATGCCAACCTGGCCAGCGTGTAGGACATCTGAACGGTGCATGATCATGTGTCAAGAAGGTTATATGCAAAAATCAACCACATTCACTCATCAGGTGGGCCACTCTTACATGAAAATAATGTACAGTAATAGAACTTCTGGTGGTCCACATTCAACATAGGAAATGGCCTCCTTGATCAGCGGATGAGTCTGATATATGAGTATGCGTACCACTCAGATGTCCGGCACACTTAGGAACTTGACACGTATGATGTGTATAGATGTGCATGTGGGCCCAGTACACCCAAAATCAGACTGGATAAACATTCCTAACCTCTGATTAGTGGACACTTGTTTATTGAAGCGGGTCCACTCGATGTTTTTCATTTCTAACCGTCCAACAAATGTCCACCAATTCAATGGTCAGATTATCAAATAACCATCTATTTTGGTTCATGATACATCTAAAAGAAGACCCATGATTTCGACAGTCTAATCAATGTTGCTTGAATGCCACATATCCATTTTAAAGTAATTTGTAAGCGTCTGTGTATCATCCATCACACTCTACCAGAGTATCAAAGTTCTCTTATCCTAAAACGCTAGATCCCACTTCCTCCCATGGTTAAAAACGTCATGTTCTCATGCAGGCCGGTGACCGTGGGGTCCAGCTATCAGGCGGCCAAAAGCAACGGATCGCCCTTGCTCGAGCCATGATAAAGGACCCTAAAATCCTCCTCTTGGACGAGCCCACCAGCGCCTTAGATGCCGAATCTGAGGCAGTCGTCCAACGCGCCATCGACCAAATCTCCACCACACGTACAACCCTCGTCATCGCTCACCGTCTATCAACGGTCAGGAACGCTCACACCATCGTTGTCCTCGACAGCGGCACCATCGCAGAATCTGGGACCCACAGCCAGCTCATCAAACGCTCCGGCCTCTACGCTGACCTAGTCAAACTCGCCTCTGACAACATTTCCTCCCGGGCCCACAACAACCCAACCCCGTCTCGCCACGTCACGAATAAAGACAAAGAAGAGTCCGCGTACTCCCTCTACGTGAAATCCATGCAAGAGCACTCCGTCTACGTGAAATCCATGCAAGAGAACAAAGTCCAATTCTACGAAGAAGAAGAGCAGCAAAAAAGGCGGGAAAAACCCAACAAAATCCCTCTCTCGGAGGTATGGAAACTGCAGAAACCCGAGCTTTTAATGCTTATACTCGGGTTTCTGCTCGGAATCCATGCAGGCGCAATCCTCTCCATCTTCCCTCTCCTCCTCGGCCAAGCACTGGAATTCTACTCCGATGGAACCACTTCAAAGGTGAAACGAGAGGTCGGATACCTCGCATTAGGGCTTGTCGGGTTAGGTTTTGGATGTGTGGTGTCGATGACCGGCCAGCAGGGTTTCTGTGGATGGGCCGGCACAAAGCTCACGAAACGGGTCCGGACCCGACTCTTCCAATCTATCTTAAAACAAGAGCCAGGTTGGTTTGACTTCGATGAGAATTCAATTGGGGTTCTTGTTTCAAAGCTCTCGATCGATTGTGTCAGTTTCCGGTCAGTCCTCGGTGACCGGATTTCCGTTCTGCTGATGGGTTTAAGCTCCGCGGCCGTCGGGCTTGGTGTGTCGTTCTTCCTCGACTGGCGTCTGTCGCTATTGGCTACAGGTCTTACACCGTTCACACTCGGAGCTAGCTATCTCAGCTTGATTATAAACATAGGTCCGAAATTAGATAATAGTGCATATGCAAGGGCTAGTAGTATTGCTGCCAGTGCAGTTTCTAATGTTCGGACGGTCACGACGTTTTCGGCTCAAGAACAGATAGTTATGTCATTCGATCGGGCATTATCAGAACCAAAGAAGAAATCTACCAAGAGATCGCAGATTCTAGGTCTTGCACTGGGGTTTTCACAAGGGGCTATGTATGGAGCATACACTCTCACTCTTTGGTTTGGTGCATTTCTTGTAAAAAAGGGCTACACAAGCTTTGGAGATGTGTTTAGGATCTTTCTCATATTGGTTTTGAGCTCTTTCTCAGTGGGGCAGCTGGCGGGGCTTGCGCCGGATACTACGAATGCTCCAGTGGCTGTTCCTGGGGTATTGGGGATTATCAATAGGCGGCCTGCGATCAGTGGCGATGGACGGAAGGGGAAGAAGGTGGACAGTTCAAGGATGGTGGATGTTGAGTTTAAAGGGGTGAATTTTGCTTACCCGTCGCGGCCCGCCGCCGTAGTTTTGAAGGATTTTTCTTTGAAGGTGAAAGGAGGGAGTGTGGTGGCTTTGGTGGGGGGAAGTGGGTCTGGGAAATCTACTGTAGTTTGGCTTGTGCAGAGGTTTTATGATCCAATCAGGGGGAGGGTTTTGATGGGTGGTGTGGATTTGAGGGAGCTTGATTTGAAGTGGCTAAGAAGGCAGTGTGCTTTGGTGGGCCAGGAGCCGGCCTTGTTTGCTGGGAGTATAAGAGAGAATATTGGTTTTGGGAATCCAAATGCATCATGGGCTGAGATTGAAGAAGCTGCTAAGGAGGCTTACATTCACAAGTTCATCAGTGGTCTACCACAAGGTTATGAAACACAGGTACGTAATTGAAATTTCAGTATTTTTAAGGCCAGGATGTGTTTTTGCAATTTCCAATATCAGGGGTCTTTTTATATTTTTAAAAGATTAGGGTGTGATAGATCCATCTTTTCACATCATATTTCATAGGGTTTCGTATCAATCTGAACCGTCCATCTTGTTTCTCCTGCTGTAGGTAACAAATATTTCAAAATACACATTGATCAGATAATGATATCCAACTGATCAGTGGTCTTGGAAGAGACAGTGGTATACAAAAGCATTTAACGGTCAATATTCAGTAAAAAAAAAAAAACAAAACTGATGATGAGTTTATCTGATGTGTTCTCTTTGAAACATAGCCCATCTATGATAGGCATCCCTGGATGGACGGTTGGGATTGATGCATCTCCTTGCTACCTGTACAATGAAGAGAGAGCTCAACCATATTCCCATTCTTCCATCTCTACGATGTATCTCCCTTCTGGTGTCCTCTGATCACTGGATTATGGCAGACAAGCAGATCAGGACCGTCCAAATCATCCACACCATTGACTTTAGAGTATAGGAGGAAAATCTAACTGATTGCACATTTAGAATCTTCTGATCAGTTTGACTTTGGTCTATGCTCCATCAAAATGGCCCCCCATCTGGATGATCTAGATTTGTGCTCCTGAGTATCATATGTATAGTGGTTGATTTACCACTATCTATGTGTATGGTGGTTTTCTAGGAATAGGGACCTTTTGGAAATACGAGGAAATCATCGAGGGGTTTAACGTAATTTTCCAAATACCCCTTGTGCAGGTTGGCGAGGGAGGAGTCCAGCTATCAGGGGGGCAAAAGCAAAGGATTGCAATTGCGAGGGCTATTTTGAAAAAATCCAGATTTCTGTTGCTGGACGAGGCAAGCAGTGCGTTGGACCTGGAATCGGAGAAGCACGTGCAAGAGGCGTTGCACAAGGTCTCGAAGCGGGCCACCACGATCATCGTGGCCCACCGACTCGCCACGATCCGAGAGGCGGAACGGATCGCGGTCATTCGCGACGGATCGGTAGCGGAGTACGGTAGCCACGATTCGCTCATGGCCAACCATATCAACGGTGTCTATGCTGCCCTTGTAAGGACCGAAATGGAAGCTAATGCACTCGCTTGAACCATCTTCATGTATCGTAACGTTACGCTACGTATCGTTTCGTACGGTATTTTTTTTTTCCCATTATTTCTCCCAAAACGGAAATTTACCATATAATGCCTCCCAAAACGGGATTTTACTAAATCTATTTTTTTTAGCTGTGAATTTACGTACTGTCCTTGTTTATATTTTCTTTACGAAGCCGGAAATGAAAATCGTGGGGCCCATTTGGTGTGTGTGGAGGATCCAAACCATAAAAAATGATATACCCCACTCAAGACATCCGAATTCAATTACAGCCGATTTGATGATTTGATCGAATTGATTATTTGTCCGTGTGACCAGCATGGCGGGTACATATGTTGGGCGGGCTGGATGTTTCACACTTAGGTGTACATCCAGTCGAACTGAGTTCAAGCTGGCCTTAGCTCGACTCGGCTTGGCCACTAGCTGACCTCAGCTCGAAGTCGGTTGGGCTCAGTCCTCGAGCCTGACTAGTCAGCTCAACTAGGTTAGGTCAGCAGCTCAGGCCAGTTCAAGCCAAGTTTAAACCAAGATTAAGCCAAGTTTACCTGTGCAGCATTTTCACCAACACTTGGACTGCATCTTCAAAATCTCCTTGTTTCTGAGATGACAACAATGGTTTTACTGGTATTTTATCAAACACCTCCTGAGTAACATAAAATGAAAGAAAAAAAGGGTATTAATTTTATATATATACTTTCCTTGCCACTAGCCACACTTTGTTCATCAAACACTTTGTTCATCAAACACTTAGTGAGCAACATCAATATTGAAGTAATCGAGTCACCAAAATGGCTCGATCTGCATTTGATTCGAGTTGAGCTCGACCCAAGTTGAGTCGAGCTGGGCCAGCTCAAACTCAGCTCGAATTCATTTTCGAGCTCAAAAAATCAGCTCCACCCATCTCAAACTCAGCTTCGAAGCAAGTGGAGTTCTTTTACGAGTTGAGTCGAGCGACTGAGCTAGCTCGGTTCGGGTACACCTCTACCCACACGTGCCATGTGGGCTCCACAGGTCTCGATTTCACCATTAAAGAAAAAAATAAATTAGATGAGTGCATTTTTGTAATTTCCTCTCCAAAATCACCACGGTTCTGAGGCATTATTGTAAACCTTAAAATCACGTGGTGTGGCCCACCTGAGTTTTGGAATGGCCTAGTTGTTGGCACGTGCATTTATTCTTGTGTGTATCATCTTTTGAATGGATTGGATTTCATAAAAAATAATGAGACCCCAACAAAATATCTGGAAGGGTATTAATTACGGGCATCCCATCACTACTTTTTCCTGTGGCGCGGTCTGATCTGAGGTCTGAATCGTCCTGATTTCATGATGGTTGGTACAATATGATTGGCTAGGCATGATGGACGGATTGGATTTGATTTACACATCTCGGTGGGCCCCATACATAGTGCTGTAGATTAAGCAAGGCTCTGGGAGCTTTCTTAAGTTATACTGCTCCTAGACTCCTAGTTTCATCAAGACACCTAGATGATGCAATCGACTGATCTGGACGGTCCATTAGGCTCAAATCACATTTCATGAGATACCTTGAAAAATAACGCTAATAGGATGATCCTGATAGATAGCCTATAAATTGCCGTCCATCTTTTGGGAATCTTATGGCCTACCTGATTGTGTAACGCCCTGAAAATCGGGGGTCGAGTAAATACTCAACACTTGAGTTTCCGGTGTCACATATCATACATTTTATGGCTTTATGATTAGTCGATTTAAATTGCGCAATTTGGAACAACCTAGAACATGAAGCACAACCACAAGTCTACTGAAATGGAAGATAATAGCATAAATATCTATATACATTTCCAAAAGAATGAAGGGGCGCACATAGCGCCACCTAACAAAATTACAAAAATAATATCAAATCCAAAAGAATAGGGCTGGGCCCTCAACTCAGCGACCCCTCGACTCATCTACAGGTCCGATGCAGCTCCGCCCATCAACTAAAAATAGGAGCACTCATCCTTCTCATCCAAACTCACGCTGTCAGGCTCCTCCTGATCATCGCCACCTGCATCTATGGAAGCGTCTGATTGGTGTTTTAAAATACCGTCTCAGAGTGAGAGTGAGTGATCAACTCAGTTTGAATTATTAATCTTAAGTTATAACAGGCATCAATTAAAATATGGATTTAATGAAAAGCAGACAATCAACAACACCTACAACTCTTATTAAATGCTCATGCAATGCGATGATATGATGCATACCCTCGCCTCAACACTCCCTCGAGCGACTCCATCTAACGATCGCATATGGCAACACTCCCTCAGAGCGACCTCGACTGCCGAGTCGCCACCCTAACTAATGCGATGCAATGCGATCGTGTTAGCCGAGTTATTAGTTAAGTCCATTCATCCAGTAGGTTGGGGATTCTGATTCACCTTACATGTCACTGCCATAAGCTGGTTGCGAGGCCAAGGCCCCATCAATGCGTGAGGCCGAGTCCTCGCGGTCCGTGATCCCGTCGGGGTCCTCATTCCCAACTCCAAGTACATGAGGAGTGCCGATAGGGAAGGGATCGCTAGCGGTTACTACGGGGAGGCACGGTACCCTAGCGTAGACCGACATCTCGGACACAGTGTCCCATTCCACCATGCCCGGCTCACGAGACTGTGGACCAGTTATAATCTAGTTATCAATGGGCCACAAAGGTTGTAGGGTGCATCAGGTTCCATACATATGTGGGCGAACATGGTTAACAAACATGGTTTGATCAGGTAGTAGGCTAGTCCGCACAAATCAGGCGAACATGAGACGAATGACCTCGGGCATAAGGGTCCCATGTAGTCAAACTACAGCCACCCGAACACTCCCGCCCAATCCGCGAGTCTAGCCCTAACGTAGTCCTACCGATGGGACTACCCTCTCTTGTCAGGTTCCTAACCATCCTAAGAGAGTGAAAAGGGATCTACAGCATGCCCACTACTCATATTATCAACTAGCACATCCATATCATATTCTCATGCATCCTAACCATACAACAAATACCTTTAACAAGCAAGCAAGTATCATTATAAAATTTAGGTGCATGTGAGTGTGTGGGTTGTGTGAGGAAGTTAAACACTTCCTCCATCTTGAGAAATCATAAGCATAACAGTAAATAATCACACACAATAAAGCACCACATATGAGGGAAATGAATCAACAACCACAAGCATGTTATCATCCAAACCTAATATCATGTGAAAGGCACAATCTATATCACATTAAGAGTTAAACATGCACATTCTAACAATTCCAACAAACATGAAATCCCTAGGGTTTTCTCTAGAATTTCAATATGACGTCCAAGCACTCAAAATCATTAAACCCACACTAAAATTGGTGCTAGGCCACCTAAGAGCAATAGTCCACACCTGTGGATCGTTGGCGACTCGACAAACGTCCTAGGAAAGAGGCTTTCGGGACGATCGGCCGGAATCCCTAAACCAAACTCTTGCATGTTAGCTTCCCAAGCCAATATCTCATTTATTCATTGATTTTCAAGCATGAGAGGTGAAAGATCTTACCTAGACGGCCCACGGACGAATTTGGGGTTTGTGGCGAAGGGTTTCTTCTTGGAGGAGGGATAAGGAGTTGAAAGGGTTGAGTTTCCTTGGCCCCACCTCGATTTAGGGTGCTCCTTTGCTCAACTTCACACTCCTTGGTCGTTGGAGATGATGGGAGTTACTAGGGAGAGAGATGGATTGTTGGAGTTCGGAAGAGGTTTGAGGGAGAGCTTGGTTGTTGGAAAATGGTGGAGTTATGAGGAAGGAAAATTGGTTGTTAGAGGTTGGATGAAGTGATGAGGGAGAGAGAGAGAGCTTATTGAAAAATGGAGAAGGGTTATGAGGAAGAGGACCTTAGGGCTTTATTCTCTAGACTTGGCCCATTTGACCCCAAGCTTCCAAAATTCCCAAAATGGACCTAGGGGACCCCTTTTGGTGTTGGGGTGGCCCTAACGCCCCTCAGGCCACCAAATTCGACGTATAGGTGTCTTATGACCCGGCTAGGGTCCATGTAAAAATTGAGGACGAACGGATGAACAGATATATGATCTGAGCTGGCACTTTCGTCCCATAAATGGTCCTGTGGGGGCTGATCTGGTGATTGGGGCAGTTCTGGCGGCCCTCTGGCCATGAAACTTGTAGGGTAGGTGCTTCATGGCCCGATGAAGGGCCTTGCAAAATTTGGGAATAAACGGATGCGGGGTTTGGTCGTACGGGTCCAATTTGCGATCAACGGTCACCGTTCCACGATCAGGTCCCAGATTTAGTGGACGGGCGTAGAAAAATATGTTAAACCGTCGCCACAAATTTGGAAGGAATCCGACGGCTGAAACGCCTGGCATCCGATTTCATTTGTAACTGCCAGATTCCAATTTTGGCATTGGTGGGGTGCATTCGGCTAGTGCCAGATCCCAGTTCTAGGTGTCCACTGGGTCCACTGTTCGCGATGGACCACAAGCCCAGTGAGATCTATGATTTCCTGAAGTTTTAGATTTTTCTGACTATCCTCGGTCACTGGATGGCCCACACGGGCTGTTGTCAAGTGCAAACGGCCATCAGGCTTGGCGAGCCACGCCAGGTCCCATAATGGCCAGCCTGGTCTGTTCTAATGGGCTAATCCTAGGTTAATTTTACTGGTGGTACCTCACTCTGAGCAGTATAAACGGATGGTCTTGCAGAAAATCCGACGTGGACGCCCCAGGATACTGTGCTGGTTGGACGGGACGTTACAATCTACCCCCCTTATAAATAAATTTTGTCCTCGAAATTTGTACCTGTACGTATTGCTGAAGCAGGCTTGGGTAATGCTTGCGGACTTCTGCTTCTGTCTCCCAAGTGGCCTCTTCTTCATCGTGTTGGGTCCATAGGACTTTGACCAATGGGATGACTTTATTGCGTAGGACCTGTTCCTTCCTATCTAATATTGTAGTGGGGCGAAGAATGTATGTGGCATTATCCTTGAGTTCCACATGTTCCCACCTGATGATATGCGAAGGATCGGGGACGTACTTCTTCAGCATGGATACATGGAAGACGTTATGCACTCCAGCAAGTGGCGTAGGTAGGGCCAAGCGATGAGGCAATCCGCACCTACCCGGTCCAAAATCTGGAAAGGCCCGATGAATCGGGCGTGAGCTTCCTTTCTTCTTTGACGCGGGACACCCTTCATTGGGGAGATTTTGAGAAATACATGGTCTCCAGCTTCAAACTCCAAGTCCCTTCGCCTGGTGTCGGCATAGCTTTTCTGCCTGCTTTGAGCCGTTAAGAGGCGACGCCGGATAATTTCAATCTTCTCAGTCATGACCCGCACCAAATCCGGTCCTAGCAAGATCTTCTCGCCAATTTCTTCCCAACAATGCGGGGCTCGACACGGACGCCCATACAAAGCCTCGTAAGGCGTCATACCGATGCTAGCCTGAAAGCTATTGTTGTAGGCGAACTCGGCATATGGGAGACAATCGTCCCAACTCTCCTGAAAGTCTAGAACACAAGCCCGTAACATGTCTTCCAAAATCTGGTTCACCCGCTCGGTCTGTCCATCTGTCTGCGGGTGGAAGGCGGTGCTAAACTTCAGTTTCACTCCCATAGCTTCTTGAATGCGGGTCCAGAAAATCAATGTGAAGCAAGTATCCCGGTCCGACACAATCTCCAATGGGACGCCATGGAGCCGCACTATTTCCTTGATATACAACTTAGCCAAATCATCGGCGGAGCTTGAAGTCTTGATTGGCAGAAAATGGGCTGATTTGGTTAGCCTGTCCACAATCACCCATATCGAGTCATGCCCCTTCTTAGTCTTGGGCAAACCGGAAATAAAATCCATGGATATGAAGTCCCATTTCCATTCCGCTATGGGCATGGGTTGCAAAAGGCCTAGTGGCCGGCGGTGTTCGGCCTTGACTTGTTGATAAGTGAGGCATCGGGACACGTACTCTGCTATTTCCTTCTTCATGTTGTCCCACCAATAGTTCCGCTTCAAATCCCGGTACATCTTCGTGCTACCAGGGTGCATCGCCAACTTAGAGTTGTGCGCGGCATTTAGGACTTCCTCTCGCAGTCCCAGAATGTTAGGAACACAAAGGCGGCCTCGGTAGCGCAATCCCCCATCTTTCCCAACTCTCCATTCGGGCTTCACATCATTCCTCGCTCTTTCCCTCATCTTCTGCAATAGCTCATCGCCCTCTTGGGCTTCAATGATTTTGCTATCAATCATTGGCTGAGCCTGAAGGTGGGCTACTACCTCATACGGCTCCTCCACGGTTAGCTTCATGTCGAAGTCCCGTATAAATTCTACCATGTCCCACTCTCTCACCATCAGCGGGGCCGCAAATTCAATTGTCTTCTTGCGACTCAATGCGTCCGCCACCAGATTGGCCTTGCCAGGGTGGTACGAGACATCGAACTTAAAGTCCTTCAACGTCTCCATCTAGTGACGTTGCCTCATGTTCAGGTCCTTCTGGGTGAAGATGTATTTGAGGCTCTTGTGATCAGAAAAGAGCTCAAACTCCTCACCGAACAGATAGTGTCGCCATATCTTCAATGCGAAAACTACCGCCGCAAGCTCGAGGTCATAGGTAGGATAATTCTTCTCATGTTTCCTTAATTGCCGAGATGCATAAGCAATTGCCCTGTCCCTTTGCATGAGCACACAACCCAAGCCCACATGAGAAGCGTCTGTGTAGACAGTGTACTTGACCCCTTGCTCAGGGAGCACAAGCACAGGTGCCGAAGTCAATTTATCTTTCAGCTCTAGGTAGAGCTGGGCATCGGACCGAGTCGAATTGGATTAGGTCCAACTCGACCAGGCCCGAGTTCTGCATGGCCTGACCCGAACTCGGTCAGAACCAGGACCGAGTCTGGGTCCTCTGACCCAATCCGATCCTAACACATGCTGCCATGGACCGATCCGAGTCCGACTCGGTCAGGAAAACCGAGTCGAATCGGATTGGGCCAGGTTCAGATAGGTTGTTTTCCTGTGGCCTACAAATAGTTTTTAATGGTCATTCATCACTGTTTTTAGTGGAATAGTCTTCCTGGTATTTGAATTTTGTTTCAATTTGGAGGTAGATCACCTGTCATCATTCAAAAAAAAAAAAAAAAAAAAAGAAAGAAAAAGAAAGAAAGAAAAAGAAAAGAGTACCTGTCATCATCCATATCAGAGCGAAGAATGCCATCTCTGTCATTTAGAGAAGAAAGAGATGATGACCCATCGAGGCGTTGCTACAACAGCCTCTCTGTTAAATACATCTCAGCCATATCATCATCATCATCTAGAAGGTGCTCAAGCTCATCCCGGACCTGCAAATTATAGTTGTCAATCATTTATGACAGACAACCTGAAAGCATAAAAAGGAAATAAAAAGATGGTAGATTCTTTATTGGAAGGAAACAGGAAATATCCACCCATCCATTCCCAAGTTCTTTTCAACTCACTAAAAATTTCTCAAACCGATGAACGACGTGTATATAAAACACATACATTGATATTTAGACGGTGCAACTTCTGTTTTGAATTTTGACAGAAGGGCAGACTTCATTCACAGATTATTTTTGCAGGTTTTGGTATGTGTCTAGTCTTGCAATGGGCCGAATTGTTGCCTTTCCAAACCGATAAGGCATTTGCAAAACCAGATAAAGAAAGGCAAAACCACGTTAAAGAAAACTGTGGGCTGGTTTCCTAGAAAATAACGTTAAGTTGGTGGCCAGAAGCTTACCACCTAGAGAGGGATTAGGTGCGGCGCCTGCCTCACTTAACACAGTGCGGCCCTATTCGTGGGCCCACCTTTATGTATTTTTATATATCCTCGCCGTCTATCCGTTTTAACAGATTGGCATTAAAAGTTAAACAGATTCAAATCTCAGGTGGACCATTGCATATGGAAACAGTGGTAATTGAATGCCCACCATTAAAAACTTCCGTAATGCCGACCTTAATGCCCAATGTATTTCAGATTCAATTTTATCGTGTGTCTTAATTCCTGGTTGGGCTCACCTGATAAACGGTTTGGATGGCATATAAACAAAATGGTTGGCCAAGAAAAAATTTCTATGGTGGCCGATCCAGTCCCAACTGTTCCATATTCTGTGGTCTACATTAATTTTTTATCATCCTTATTTTTGGGAAATATTTCTATAATGAGGTTTATCCACTGATGGACGGTATAGATTTTATATACCATCACGGTGGGCCCACAGAGCTCGAGTGTTGCACGCTCTTTTGTAGTCGTTGTAGACATCCCCAAGTAGCATTTTTCTGTCCTTCTCAGTAACAGCCTTTTTTCTCTTCCGCTGGCGAATGATATGATATAGCCCCACCTCCGCCGTACACGTGGCACAGATGGAATACGGTGTATCACGACCGTCCAAATACTTTTCTTTCGTATAAATAATACATAGTTAAAACATCAACCAATTATTCTAATCACAAATCTGAGTAACGGCTAAAATTCATTGAAATTTTTTTTAGGGAAACTGATGGCTAGGAATATCCGATTGGCATGAGATTTTAACCATCATCCATCCATTCAATGTCCCACAAGGAGAAGGGTCCTGATCTAAATTTTACCCTGACACGTGTGCGGTAGACCGGGATTTCATCAGATTATGATGGAGACGTCCTACAATTATAACAGGGTGGAAGAAATGCCCGACCATAATCATAACTGGAGTTACCTGGAGCCAGAGCAGCTGCTTCGAGACTTCTACTCATCTTTAGTAGAAGAAATGACAACCAGATTCCGATGGAGTGACGAGAGGAGAGGAAAAAGAAGAGGAGAGAAGAGGAAGCTCGCACGTTCTCGTTTTGGAGGGAGAGTTTTGGGGAAAAACTTGAGTTAGGGTAAAAAGGAGGGAGAGGTTTGGGGGGAAAAAACGAGTTAGGGTAAAATGTTTGGATAGAAAAAAAAAGGATATTTATAGTATACGCGACGTCGTTCCGGGTCGGGTCTGTTCGGGTCGGTTCGGACCCATTCGGTCCGGGTATTCAGATCGGATCTGTCCGGATTCAGTTCTATCCGAACCAACTCGAAATACCATCAGATCTGGACGATCAAAACCGATCAGGCCCGATCAGACCGTCGGTTCTGTTCGGAACGGTACCGAGTCGGGTCTGGTCGGGTCAGATCCACCGGATCAGACCCAAGTTGCCCACCTCTAGCTTTAGGAAGGCCGCCTCCGCCTTCTCATTTCAGGTAAACTTGAGGTCCTTCCGTGTCAGCTAGGATAGCGGCCGAGCTATTTTTGAAAAGTCCTTAATGAACCTTCGATAATAGCCGGCGAGACCGAGAAAACTCTTCACTTCCGTGACCGACTTCGGTTGCTTCCAATCTTGCACAGCCGTAACCTTGCCCTCCTTGGACACTACATGACCCAGAAATTTGACCTCCTCCTTCCAGAAGTCGCACTTCCTAAATTGCACAAATAACCGATTTTTCTCAAGAGTTCCAAGAATCGCCCTTAGATGCTCTTCATGCTCTTTGCGGCTCTTTGAGTAAATCAATATGTCGTCGATGAACACGACGACGAATCTATATATGAACGGCCTGAAGATTCTGTTCATGAGATCCATGAATACCGTTGGGGCATTGGTGAACCCGAACGACATAACCAGGAACTCATAATGGCCAAAGCAGGTTCTGAAGGCTGTTTTCTGTATATCCCCGTCCCTGACTCGCAGCTGATGGTACCCTGATTGTAGATCGATCTTCGAGAAATATTTGGCACCCCTCAGCTGGTCAAACAAGTCGTCAATCCTGGGCAATAGGTATTTGTTCCGAACTGTCACCTGGTTCAGTCTTCTGTAATCTACACACAAACGTAATGAGCCGTCCTTCTTCCTCACAAATAGGATTGGGGCTCCCCAAGGCGAAACGCTGGGTCGAATGAAGCCTTTCTCTAACAAGTTGTCAATCTGAGACTGTAGCTCTTCCATCTCACATGGGGGCATGCGGTAAGTAGGCAAGGAGATGGGCTTAGCACCCGAAGTCAGATCGATAGTGAAGTCTATTTCCCGTCGAGGAGGAAGTCCAGGTATGGCTTTAAACACATCGTCGAAGTCTCGGACTACGGGAGTGCATGTATGTGAGGGCCCATCATACCCGTCCTCCAAAGAAGCATAACATAAAATCCTACGATCGTGGCTAACCTGGACTGGGAACGTGAGAGAAGTGCCATCGTCTTCAAATATTTTCACTGTCAGGGTCTCGCAGTCAATTTCGGCCTTTATCATGGTCAACCAATCCATGCCCAGGATAACATCATAGTGGAAGATCTTAGTTACTATCAAGTCCACAAATGCCACCTTGCATCCCAAATCGATGGGGCAATCACGGCATATCTTCGTCGCTTCTGAGACAGTACCGGCAGCGGCAATGATCCTCACCCCAGTAAAGGGGGTAGCGCGTAATCCTAGACGCTTGACAGTAGCATGTGTTATGAGAGAAGTAGTAGATCCCGTGTCCACCAACAAAAAGATGGGAGTACCTTCAATGTGTGCCGTCACCTCGAAGGCCGTAGGAGTGGGGATAGCAGCATCTTGGCATTCTACCGCCAATGCATGGACTCGCGCTTGTTGAGGAAAGTTCGGTCGTTGCATAGGCCGTTGTGGCGGCCTAACTTTAGGTGTAAGGGGACGGTGAAACTGTGGGCTAGGCCCCATTGTCCGTAGGGGCGGAATCTGTAATGCCTGTTGTGGAGGCCTGTAGTTACGCTGAGGCGGCGTAACGCCGAGGTCCCTCATCCGGGTAAAACAGTATGGCTTGGAATGGCCCGGCCTCCGACAATAGCTGCACGTCTGAGTAGGTCGTATAGGAGGTGCCGGTGCAGCAGCTAACCGTGGTGGAGAATTTGGGCGTGGCCTTTTTCCCGTAAAAGAAGAGGACGGTCCTTCTGTCCGGTTTCGAGGCCCCAGCTGTATACGGGCCCGTGAGACACGCTCATCATCCTGTTCAGCCCAAGTAGACATCTCAACAAGCTCCGCATAAGTTTCGATGTTCATGCAACACAGTTTGGAGCGAATGCCACTCCTCAGCCCTGCCGTATATCGCCTCATTTTGATCACCTCATTGGCGATCATTTTGGAAGCGTAGCGAGATAGTTCGATGAACCGGTTCTCATATTGCGCCACGCTCATTCCCCCCTATTGGAGGCGGAGGAATTCGTTCTCCCGCTCATGCTGGTAGGATTGGGGAATATACTTCCAGTTGAAACGGGTTTCGAACGCCTCTCACGTCCATACGTGGCCCTCGGGAAGGGACCTGAGGACGCTCTCCCACCATAAATCCGCCTCTTTCTCAAAGAAGTAAGAGGCGAGCTCCACATTCTCCGCTTCAGAACAGTGGAGAGGCCGTAGCAGCTTGGTGATTCGATTGAGCCAGTACTCCGCTTCCTCTGGGCGGTAGGTACCGGCAAAGGTAGGCGGCCTATGCTTTTGGAATTGCTGAAATAGGTTGTTTACGTTAGTTGCGGGCGCGGCCATAGTGGGTAGTTCCGGTTGTGGCGTGCCCAAATTCTGGGCCAAGGCCCCCATCACAGTGGCCAACATGTGTTGTTGTTGTTGCATATTTGTGGCCATCATCTGTTGTTGCTGTTGTATGCTCGCGGCCATCATCTGTTGTTGTTGCTGCATGAGAAACAACATTTGACCCATCTGGTCCATGGACGGTGGCGGAGGGGGTACATGCGCCGTGGCTTGTGGCTGCGGAGCATTTGGAGCTGCCTCCTGGGTGGTACTACCCGTATTTTGGGAACCGTCCACACCTTGTGGGCCTTGTTGCTCGACAGGGACCTGGTCCCGATCAACCAAGCCACCGTGAGGGAGGCGGACGAATCGACCCTCTTGTCGCGGAGGCATTTCCTGGAAGAATGTCCCAAAATAGGTTAGGTACTAGAACATTTCTCATACCCAGGTTATACGTACATATGCGAGATTCTATACAATTCATTCTTGAACACCAGCAATGCACATACAAGCATGTTTGGATGACAAGAGATCTTCCGAGGCAATCCACACATTCACATTGATTTCAAAATGCCATTGACATGGCCAAGTTACATGTTACAGCATGGATTACAAACATCAATAATCATAATAGACAGAAAGGAAAATACAAGTTACTGAAGCAAAGTCCTAAGCATCCACCCATACATGGCGTTAGATCTAAACTACTTAAAGTGAACTACTAATTATCAGTTTGGTGGTACTGCTACTCATCTCAGTCAGGCGAGAGTGGAGGCACTTCTTCCCCCTTGCTGCAGCAGATCAGGGCCTTTATGGCCCGATACATCTTCTTGTTCCACTTTTCCTACTTTGCTTGATTCGCCTCAATTCTTGCTTGGCTCTCCTCGATCTTGGCCATCCTAGAATCGAGTGCATCCAAGTGCCCAAGTACATCTGGAGCGATAGGTGGCCCCTCACCGACTCCTTCAATTTCCTCGGCTTCCTCTTCTCCTTCAGCTGACTCGGGGCTTCCAGGCGCCTCGCCCTCACTCCCTTCCTCTTCGTCCTCATCGCTGTCATCCTCTTCTTCGTCAGGGTCCCCATATTTGTCAATGTGGGCTTGTCGCTGCTTGGGACCTATCTTCATCTTATTTAGTACCTCATCACCCAAGAGCTCTACTGGTACTGGAGTTCCACCCGGTTCGCGCATACCACATCTTCGGCCAATCGGCAGACCAGGCGACCGAACGGAAGGCATGCACTCTTCCTCGTGTTCCTCGCGGCCCGCACAATCTGGTGTAGCACCACGCTGGGAAGGCACACATCTGTTCCATTTCCCACTTAATACAAGAACTCCACCATATAGCGGGAGCACTCGGAGCGATTTTTCAGCCTCCGATATACATTATGGGTGCAAATACGGTGAAGCACCCGGTATTCTATGGTAAGTTTGGTCGAGCTCAGACCTTGCCCTTGCTCCCCTCGCTTCCACTGGGAGGCCCGTCCACACAAGAACCGAGTCCGTTCGTCGCGTGCCTGGCTTGTATCCAAGTTCCCTTCGTTGATCTGAACCTCGCCCTCCGACACTCCAAGCACGTCAGCAATATCCGCCACCCCGATCGGAAATCTTTCGTTTCCCACAACCAAATCAAAGCCCAGGGGTTTAAATTGGGGGTTCTTGATCCACAGATAGAAAGCCCTAGCCTGTGCTACACTCGCCTTGTAGTTCCCGTAAAATATCGGACCCCAATCCTTCTTCATAAGCTGACTGAGTATGGGGAATTGGTCAAACAGGTGCTCTTCCACCGAGGCCTCAAAAGCGACGCGGCGTACTAGAAAGTTCCCCACATCTTCTGCTAGACATTGGGAGTCTAGGGTTTTGCTCTTCCTCTGAGAATCGTTGCGGCGCTTGGATCGGACCTCCGCAACCGCCTTCCCCCTTGAATCGGCCCCTTTGCTTGGTCTTCCTTTCTTGACTCGGTCCCGGCTCGGCGATTGCCGGTCTTTTCTTCCCCACGAGTGCAAGGATCACCGAGACGGAGAAGAATGAGGCAATGGTTGTTAGGAGAGCCATGCCTCGGCGAGATGATGGGTGGTGTTTGAGATGAGTTGAGAGAGAGTGGATTAAGGAGAGGGAAATGAGAATGGGAGAAAAATGGGTTTTGTTAAGGTGGTTGGAATGAAGGAGAGATGATGTGAGTTGTAGAGGATTATGGATCTAAGGGTGCTTGAAGAAGTGGGTTTAGGAAAGTTGGAGATGGGTCTCCAAGAAGGTGTTAAAAAAGAAGAATAACAAGAATGTGGGGTAAGGTGGGTCAAGGAAAAGGTGGTTGTGGAAGAAGAAGGAGGTGGAGTTGGGTTTGGATTTGAGAAATGGAGATGGAAAGGCTTACCAAGGGTTTAGAGGCAATGGAGTGAAGAGAAATGGGAGGAAATGAGGCCTATTGGGTTTTATTTACAAGGAAAGTGGGCCCCACACGTTTTAAGTTGGAGGAGAGGGGGAAAAATCCTGATTTTGGGCTGGGCGTGGCGACACCGGCTGGGCGTGGCGACGCCGGGCCCCTGGAGGTGTGGGCGTGGCGACGCCGGGTCCTTGGGAGCGTGGGCGTGGCGACGCCGGGCGGGCGTTGTGACGCCGAGTATCTGGAGTGGTGGGCGTGGCGACGCGGGCTGGGCGTTGCGACGCCGAGCCTCTGGAGTGGTGGGCGTGGTGATGTCGGCTGGGCGTTGCGACGCCGGGGGCCCCTATGTTTTCCCGATCACCCGTGCGGCCTCCCAGAAGATGCTATATATGAATATGGGGTAGGAGGAGCCGATCTACGCGATGAGCCTAATGGCTTTGCGAGATTCTTCATGGTTAGGGTTCCAAAATCTTAATTTCCCCCATCCTCTCTATTCCTCGCAAATTTTCATTCGCCTTTACCTAATTTCCCGCGAAAGGGTTGGAATTAACATGTCCGGTCCGGTATTAACACATTTGGCCTCGAACAAGGACTCCCACCGTCCAACCATCCAGCATTCGGCTCGTTCCTACAAATGTCCGGAAAAGTATAGACTAAAGGACAGTGGGGATTAGACTAAGTCCTGCTTGGCTAGTAACATTGAGCCACACGAGATGGGATTCCAATACTAATCTCCACTCACGATTGGGGATGACAAGTTCGAAATAAGTGTGGGATGGGACTTCCAAATTTATGTCACAGGCTTGCTAAACAAGCCTCGTTTTGTAAGGTATAGTAGGGGATTTCCAATCCCATGATGGTGTATTTCTAGGTTTAATGCGGAAGGATGACCCGGGAATTCCTAGTTAATTAAATCGGTTCGCTATGTCTAGCTCCCACTTCTTGTCCGGGAAATGGGTGGTTTCTAGTATTTTTATGGTTTCTATTACTTATCCTCTCAAGTCAGCGGATGCGTTAGTGAGTTCATGACCCATGGCCCAATTGATTCCAAACTGTTGCTTTGATACCAACTTGTAACGCCCTGAAAATTGGGGGTCGAGTAAATACTCAACACCCGAGTTTCCGGTGTCACATATCATACATTTTATGGTTTTATGATTAGTCGATTTAAATTGCGCAATTTGGAACAACCTGGAACATGAAGCACAACCACAAGTCTACTGAAATGGAAGATAATAGCATAAATATCTATATACATGTCCAAAAGAATGAAGGGGCGTACATAGCGCCACCCAACAAAATTACAAAAATAATATCAAATCCAAAAGAATAGGGCTGGGCCCTCAAATCAGCGACCCCTCGACTCATCTACGGGTCTGATGCAGCTCCGCCCATCAACTGAAAATAGGAGCACTCCTCCTCATCCAAACTCACGCTGCCAGGCTCCTCCTGATCATCGCCACCTACATCTATGGAAGCGTCTGGTTGGTGTTTTAAAACACCGTCCCAGAGTGGGAGTGAGTGATCAACTCAGTGTGAACTATTAATCTTAAGTTATAACAGGCATCAATTAAAATATGGATTTAATGAAAAGCAGACAATCAACATGTAACGCCCCGAAAAATCGGGGGTCGTGCATACGCTCGACTCCCGAGTTCCCGAGTGTCACTTATCATGCATTTATGATTTTTTTTTTTATGATTAATCAAATTAACTGCGCAATTTGGAATTACCTGAAGCATGAAGCACAATCGCACCAGTCTACTGAAATGAAGGAAATCTCACAAATATACAGATCCAAAAATAATAAAGAATCGCTCAAGGCGTTGCCCAACAGGATAATGAAAAAAAAAGCTATATCCAAAAGACTAAAGCGGAGCCTACGGCTCAAAGAAATCCAAATCGGCACCGAACAAGCCGATGGAGAGCCGCCCATCACCGCAAGTAGGAGAGTCCGTCCTCCTTGTCCAAGCTCGCCGCCCAGCTCCTCATGCCCCGAGTCACCCGCATCTATGAATGGGTCCGGTTGGTGTTTTAAAACACCGCCCCAGTGGGAGTGAGTGATCAACTCAAGTGTGAACTATTAGTCTCAAGTTATCACAAACATCGGTTATATTACGATTTAATGAAAAACAATCATTCACAGTTCACTAAACTAATCTTATTAATGTGCATGCATGATGGATGAAATGATGCATGCCCTTGCCACAACTCTCCCTCAAGCGACTCCATCTTACGATCGCATATGACAACACTCCCTCAGAGCGACCTCGACTGCCGAGTCGCCACCCTAGCTAATGCGATGCAATGATATGTTAGCCAAGTTCTTAGTTAATTCCGTTCATCCAAAGGTTTGGGAAACTGATTCACCCCACGTATCAATACCCTCAACTAGTTGCGGTGCCGAGACCCCTCAATGCGCGAGGCCAGGGCACCGCGATCCGTGATCCCATCGGGTTCCTCATCCCCGACTCCAAGCACATGAGGAGTGCCAAAGGAAGGGATCGCTCGCGGTCACTACGGGGAGGCGCGGTACCCAACGTAGGGCCGACGGCTGGACACGTGTCCCATTCCACCATGCCCGGCTCACGAGGCCGTGGACCAATTACAATCCAGGTATCGGTGGGCTACAATGGTTGTAAGGTGTTCCAGTTCCATACATAGGTGAGCAAGGTGGTTAACAAACAAGGTTGGTCGATAGTAGGCTAGCCCGCACGAGTCGGCGAGAGTGAGACGAGTGGCCTCGGGCACTAGGGACCCATGTAGTCGAACTACAGCCACCCGAACACACCCGACCAAACTCATGGGTTTAGCCCGAGCATAGTCCTACCGATGGAACTGCCGTCTCTTCTCATGTTTCCGACCAACCCAAGGGTTCAAAGTTGATTCATAAAGATGCTAACCATCAAGATTTTGACTAGCATAAAAATGGCATGTCCACATACATCACAGCCTACGAGTCAAATATTCCTAGCAGGCATACTACGTTATTAGGAGCAAGGTGCATGTGAGTATGTGGGTTGGTGAGGAAGTTGAGCGCTTCCAACATTTCAAGGAATCAATGCACATGGAACAAACATCAAACACATCATAGGCAACAACATATGAGGAAATCACGCGACATGTGAGCATATAGTTATTCACAATATCTCAAACAAGTGAGGCACCAACAACATCGTAAGAAAGGGTAAGCAACATATAATTCCATACATCTCAACAAGCACCCAAATCCTAAGGTCTCTCTAGATTCTACATAAGCTTCACCCAAGCAAACAAAATCATTAAATTCATGATATAATTGGTGCTAGGCCACCTAAGATTAATAGTCCGCACCTAGGATTGTTGGAGGCTTGGGAAAAACGTCCTAGGAAAGAGGGCTTTGCGGTAGATCGGCCGGAATCCCTAAAACAACTTCACATGTTAGATTTATAAGCAAAACCCCCCTCCTTACAAGGGTTTTCAAAGAAAAAGAGGGTTGGATCTTACCTAAACGATCCATGAAATGAAGAGGGCGATTTTCGGATGGGTTTCCCCTTGGAGAAGGTGTAGGGAGAGGAGAGATTGATTTCCTTGGGCCCCACCTTGGTTTAGGGTCCACCTTGTCTTCTTCCCTCTCTTCCTCCTTTCTTCTTTCTCTCTTTTCTCTCTTTTCTCTCTTCCCTTTCCTAGGGCAAATTCGTATGGGAGAGGGGTGCCCAAAAGAAACCTCTATTTATAATTCCAAACTTGGTGCAAAAGGCCCTAAACTTCCATAATTTCCTAAAATAGACTTATGGGACTCTCTATTAGTGTTGAGGTGGCCCTAACACCCCTCTGGCCACCAAATTCGACGTGTAGGTGCCTTATGTCCCGATTAGGGCCCATGCAAAAATTGGGGACGAACGGATGAACGGATATATGATCTGAGAAAGCGTTTCTGACCTTTAAGTGGTCCTGTGGGGGCCATTTTGGTGATTGGAGCATTTCTGATGGCCCTCTGGCCATGAAATTTATAGGATAAATGGTCCATGGCCCGATGAGGGGCCTTACAAAATTTGGGAACGAACGGATGCGGAGTTTGGTCGTACGGGTCCACCCGCGATCAATCTGGTCCATCGTGCCACGATCGGGGCCAGATTTGGTGGAAAGGCGTTGAAAAATACATTAAACCTTCACCGTAAATTTGGAAGAAATCCGACGGCTAGAAGACCCGAGTCTCGCTTATATCGGTGCGATTTTAATCCAAGCATTGGTGGGCGCATTGGGCAAGCGCCGATGGTACTTCTGGGTGTCCACCGGGTCCACAAATCCGCGATGGACCACAAGCCCAAAGTGAGATCTATGATTTTCTAAAGTTTTAGATTTTTCCGACCCTTCTCGGTCCGCCGGGTGGCCCACACGGCTATTGTTAAGTGTAAACGGCCATCCTCGGCATTGGCGGCCCGCACTTGGTCCTATCATAACTAGACCGGTCCACCCCAGTATAAACTAACATTGAGTGTTAATGGTCGTTAAGTGATATTATAAGTTAATAATAAAATAAATAATTAAATAAATAAATAAATTTTAAGGATTTTTGGAAATCCAAAACAATGAAAATTCGGGATGTTACACAACAACACCTACAACTCTTATTAAATGCTCATGCAATGCGATGATATGATGCATGCCCTCGCCTCAACGCTCCCTTGAGCGACTCCATCTAACGATCGCATATGGCAACACTCCCTCAGAGCGAACTCGACTGCCAAGTCACCACCCTAACTAATGCGATGCAATGCGATCGTGTTAGCCGAGTTATTAGTTAAGTCCATTCATCCAGGAGGTTAGAGATTCTGATTCACCTTATATGTCACTGCCCTAAGCTGGTTGCGAGGCCAAGGCCCCATCAATGCGTGAGGCCGAGTCCTCGCGGTCCGTGATCCCGCCGGGGTCCTCATTCCCAACTCCAAGTACATGAGGAGTGCCGATAGGGAAGGGATCGCTAGCGGTTACTACGGGGAGGCGCGGTACCCCAACGTAGACCGACATCTCGGACACAGTGTCCCATTCCACCATGCCCGGCTCACGAGACTGTGGACCAGTTATAATCTAGTTATCAATGGGCCACAAAGGTTGTAGGGTGCATCAGGTTCTATACATATGTGGGCGAACATGGTTAACAAACATGGTTTGATCAGGTAGTAGGCTAGTCCGCACAAATCAGGCGAGCATGAGACGAATGACCTCGGGCACAAAGGTCCCATGTAGTCAAACTACAGCCACCCGAACACTCCCGCCCAATCCGCGAGTCTAGCCCTAACATAGTCCTACCGATGGGACTACCCTCTCTCGTTAGGTTCTTGACCATCCCAAGAGAGTGAAAAGGGATCTACAGCATGCCCACTACTCATATTATCAACTAGCACATCCATATCATATTCTCATGCATCCTAACCATACAACAAATACCTTTAACAAGCAAGCAAGTATCATTATAAAATTTAGGTGCATGTGAGTGTGTGGGTTGTGTGAGGAAGTTAAACACTTCCTCCATCTTGAGAAATCATAAGCATAACGGTAAATAATCACACACAATAAAGCACCACATATGAGGGAAATGAATCAACAACCACAAGCATGTTATCATCCAAACCTAATATCATGTGAAAGGCACAATCTATATCACATTAAGAGTTAAACATGCACATTCTAACAATTCCAACAAACATGAAATCCCTAGGGTTTTCTCTAGAATTTCAATATGACGTCCAAGCACTCAAAATTATTAAACCCACACTAAAATTGGTGCTAGGCCACCTAAGAGCAATAGTCCGCACCTGTGGATCGTTGGCGACTCGACAAACGTCCTAGGAAAGAGGCTTTCGGGACGACCGACCGGAATCCTTAAACCAAACTCTTGCATGTTAGCTTCCCAAGCCAATATCTCCTTTATTCATGGATTTTCAAGCATGAAAGGTGAAGGATCTTACCTAGACGGCCCACGGACGAATTTGGGGTTTGTGGCGGAGGGTTTCTTCTTGGAGGAGGGATAAGGAGTTGAAAGGGTTGAGTTTCCTTGGCCCCACCTCGATTTAGGGTGCTCCTTTGCTCAACTTCACACTCCTTGGTCGTTGGAGATGAAGGGAGTTACTAGGGAGAGAGATGGATTGTTGGAGTTCGGAAGAGGTTTGAGGGAGAACTTGGTTGTTGGAAAATGGTGGAGTTATGAAGAAGGGAAATTGGTTGTTGGAGGTTGGATGAAGTGATGAGGGAGAGAGAGAGAGCTTGTTGGAAAATGGAGAAGGGTTATGAGGAAGAGGACCTTAGGGCTTTATTCTCTAGACTTGGCCCCTTTGACCCCAAGCTTCCAAAATTCCCAAAATGGACCTAGGGGGCCCCTTTTGGTGTTGGGGTGGCCCTAACGCCCCTTAGGCCACCAAATTCGACGTATAGGTGTCTTATGACCCGGCTAGGGTCCATGTAAAAATTGAGGACGAACGAATGAACGGATATATGATCTGAGCAGGCACTTTCGTCCCATAAATAGCCCTGTGGGGGCCGATCTGGTGATTGGGGTAGTTCTAGCGGCCCTCTGGCCATGAAACTTGTATGGTAGGTGCTCCATGGCCCGATGAAGGGCCTTACAAAATTTAGGAACAAACGGATGCGGGGTTTGGTCGTACGGGTCCGATTTGCGATCAACGGTCACCGTTCCACGATCAGGTCCCAGATTTGGTGGACGGGCGTAGAAAAATATATTAAACCGTCACCACAAATTTGGAAGGAATCCGACGGCTGAAACGCCTGGCATCCGATTTCATTTGTAAGTGCCAGATTCCAATTTTGGCATTGGTGGGGTGCATTCGGCTGTGCCAGATCCCAGTTCTGGGTGTCCACTGGGTCCGCTGTCTGCGATGGACCACAAGCCCAGTGAGATCTATGATTTCCTGAAGTTTTAGATTTTTCTGACCATCCTCGGTCACTGGGTGGCCCACACGGGCTGTTGTCAAGTGCAAACGGCCATCAGGCTTGGCGGGCCACGCTAGGTCCCATCATGGCCAGCCTGGTCTGTTCTAATGGGCTAATCCTAGGTTAATTTTACTGGTGGTACCTCACCCTGAGCAGTATAAACGGATGGTCTTGCGGCAAATCTGACGTGGACGCCCCAGGATACTGTGCTGGTTGGACGGGACGTTACAGATTGACTGCTTGGATTTGGCACACGTGTGCCATATTAGCAAGTGGGAACTAATTAGAGTAACAAATGGGCTGCTAGGCTGGGCTTGGCCCAGCACATTTTAAGTCGTTGTTTGGGTTTGAGAGCATGGTTTGATTCCCTGGACCACTTAAAGAAAGGTCAGGATGATGTGTCGTTTAAGTTGTCACAGCTTAAGAACGTGAATGATTGGTTGAATCAGCTGGAGAGTTTCCTGGCCGTAGATCAGGTGAACCAGACGACCAATGCTTGTTAGCTAGATCACATGAAATGATAAATTTACTACATCAAGATGTTTTAAGGTATGAGTTTTGAAATTTCAATGAATATTTTGAAAGAGGAATGCCTATGTTCGATCAGGTGGACCACAATTCTGGCGGGCCCCACATTTCATGTGATCCAGAGAATTAAGATGGTGGGGCCCATCAACAATGGACAGGCCCCAAAAATCTCATCCATGAACATGAGGCCCACCAGATCAACCGTCCAGTTCCACTGAATCCGGCTATTACCATTTTCAAATAACTATAAAATGAGGTGGCATCCATTACAACGGACGCAGATTGTGTACTGATACTGCAAGTAGCAACATTGCCTGGACAGTGCTCTGTGGGCTCCACAATGATGTATGTGTTTTATCCACACTGTTCATCCATTTTAGATCATTATTTTAGAGCATCAGCCCAAAAATAAGAGAGGTCTAAATCTCAGGTGGACCACACCACAGGAAAATAGTGGTGATTGAATGCCTACCATTAAAAATTCCCTAGGACCCACTGTAACTTTATTAGCCATCCAACCTGTTGATTAGGTCACAAACACCTGGATGAAGGTAAAACACAATTATCAGCTTGATCCAAAACTTTCGTGGGCCCCTCAGAAGTGTTTAACGGTGGAAATTCAATCACCACTGCTTCCTGTGCTGTGGTCCACTTGAAATTTTAATCTGCTTTATTTTTGGGCTTATGCCCTAAAATAAGGTGGAAAAATAGATGGACGGTATGGATAAAACGGGCTCACAGAGCACTATCCAGTAAAGAGCGGCTACTGACAGTTTCAGTAGGTAAGCTTAGCGCGTACAAGAAGGGCATCTTTGTCTAAAAGCAAATTATTATTTTATATTTGCAATTGCAATTATTACTCCGGAATCTGGGTCGTCTAAACCCTTTATTAGGGAGAGCGGATTAGCTGTTACCCTTACCGTGTGGGCCCCACCTTGATGAATGTATTGTATATCCACGCCATCCATCCGTTTTCTTAGCTTTCATTACGTTATTAAAATAATTAAGCATATTCAAATCTCCACTAACAAACAATAAGTAATTGTTAAAAGCTTTTTTAGGCTTCAGAAGTTTTGGATCCTTCATAGGTTGGATGGCAAATAAACCATATTGATATAGGAAATTTTTAATGGGGAGAATCACTACAGTTTCCTGTGTTTGGTCTACTAGAGATTTGAATCTACTTAAATTTTGGGACTAAAGCCTAAAATGGACTAGAGAAATAGATGGACAATGTTGATATATAATACATTCATCAAGGTGGGCCTGTGGTAAGGGTATTTAACAGCTATCCCTCTATGGGACCCACCTTGATGATTTGTTGTATATCTACTCTATTCATCTATTTCTTTAGCTCATTTCAGGAGGTCGTTTAAAAAATTAAGTACATAATCTATGGAGCTTCTCTGGCCTCAATATGGAAATACTTCGAATTCACAAGGAAAAATAAGAAAATAGAGAAAAAAAACACTATAAATAGTGAACTTATTAATTATAAACCGTCATGATTCCTTTTTTTTTTTTTTGTTAGCTTGTTAGTACACACCAACTGTCAGTACATGCATTGTTAGCCACCCACGCTCGATGCCAAGACCTCAAGTGTTGAAACGAGGTTAATCCACTCAGTCTTGGATCAGGGTGTCCGTCATGATTCCTATTTGACTTCATGGTTTTCGGCCAAAAATAGTTTCCTATTCAGGTTAACAATGACTTACTATAAATGTAAAAATGAAATTAAAAATGATTTTTGACTTTGATGGAATAACTCATTTCAGTTTGTGAAGTATGCCCATTTTAAGGCCCCGATGATCCAAATAACTTACACCTCTGATCGGGCCTTCTCTGGTCTATCTTAGACATAAAAGTGTCCACGACCTGCTCTACATCAAGTAGGCAGGTGTGAGTGTATGGGTGTGTGTGGGGTGTGAGTGCGTGTGTATATAAATAATAAAAAAGTAGATCTAAATCTCAGGTGTCATGGTCATTCATCACTGTTGGTAGTGGTGTGGTCCACTTAAGATTTGGATCTTAGGTTTCGAATCCTCTAGTAAAATGATATTATATATATATATATATATATATATATATATATATATATATATATATATATATAGGCATGGGTGTACAAAAAGTACATCAAGGTGGCCCCACATGATTAGGATATATAACACCCACTAAAATAAATAGAATCTCTCATATTTATTATTTCAACCCTTTGAAATTTGCCCTTTTATTTGAAAATGGACAGTTCAACCTGCCATCTACAGGCAATCCCCACTACCATTGGACGGACGGATCCATCTTAGCCGTTCCCTCTAGTGTGACCCAGTTGGGTATTCCATTACCCTTTTATTTTCCTGATAGTGAAGGAGAAGATGAGATAGACGGATTGGATGTCATTAAAACATCATGGTGGGCTCCACAAAATGTTTTGTATTTGTTGGACAAGCTTATCCTACAAATCCTACAAAATTTAATTAGTAGTGGATCGTCCGCCTATAGAATATGATTTTTTGTTTTTTTGTTTTTTAATGTTATATGATAGACGGATTGGATGTTATTAACACATCTAGGTGGGCCCCACAAAATATTTGGTAAGATGAACTCGTCTTATAAACTTTGCAGTGGATTTATCTTCCTATAGAATATGGATAATAATTTTTTTATAAGATAAATAATATATATATATATATATATATATATATGTTATGGCAACCTCCCAGCCGTCGGCCGTCGTTCTTTCTCCAGGCATGCGAATCAGGGCGAGCGTCCGAGGTGAAGAGTTAGAGCACGTGCGAACTTCTCACAGAGTAGACATCGCACGTACCCTGCTTCTCCACCATGGCATGCTCGGCCACCATATCGACGGTTCCCAGGCTTCCGGGTCCACATCTAAGCACATGGGCTCAAGCCCATTAGTGCAAAAGGGCTCAATCCCACCTCATTGAGAGAGGGAAATGTGGGGATAATAGATGGGAGGGTTCTCCACACTCCAAAGAGAATTTATACAAGAGAGCATGCATGGAAAGTGGGCCATGTCCTCATGTGTGTATGGAACCAAAAAGATCTCTTCTGGAGCAGTGATTTGTTAGAAGTTTGGCTGCCAAAGATGTTATTTGATAAATGGAGCAAATGGAAGGGGATTGAGTTGTGATCCACTGTGGGGTCCACCATGATCTATATATTCTATCCACGCCTTCCATCCTTTTTTCCAGATCATTTTATCACATGAGCCCAAAAATTCAAAAGCTCAAGTGTAACATCCCGAATTTTCACTGTTTTGGATTTCCAAAAATCCTTGAAATTTATTTATTTATTTAATTATTTATTTTATTATTAACTTATAATATCACTTAACGACCATTAACACTCAATGTTAGTTTATACTGGGGTGGACCAGTCTAGTTATGATAGGACCAAGTGCGGGCCGCCAAGCCAGATGGCCCGTTTACACTTAACAATAGCCCGTGTGGGCCACCCAGCGACCGAGAAGGGTCAGAAAAATCTAAAACTTTAGAAAATCATAGATCTCACTGGGCTTGTGGTCCATCGCGGACTGTGGACCCGGTGGACACCCAGAAGTACCATCTGGCGCTTGCCCAATGCGCCCCACCAATGCCAGATTAAAATCTGGCACTGATATAAGAAACTGAGACTCCGGGTCTTCTAGCCGTCGGATTTTTCCCAAATTTACGGTGAAGGTTTAATGTATTTTTCAACGCCTTCCCACCAAATCTGGGCCCCGATCGTGGCACGATGACCGTTGATCGCGAATTGGACCCGTACGACCAAACTCCGCATCCGTTCTTTCCCAAATTTTGTAAGGCCCCTCATCGGGCCATGGACCATTTATCTTATAAATTTCATGGCCAGAGGTCCATCAGAAATGCTCCAATCACCAAAATGGCCCCCACAGGACCACTTAAAGGTCAGAAACGCTTTCTCAGATCATATATCCGTTCATCCGTTCGTCCCCAATTTTTGCATGGGCCCTAATCGGGACATAAGGCACCTACACGTCGAATTTGGTGGCCAGAGGGGTGTTAGGGCCACTCCAACACCAATAGGGAGTCCCATAAGTCTATTTTAGGAAATTATGGAAGTTGAGGGCCATTTGCACCAAATTTGGAATTATAAATAGAGGTTTCTTTTGGGCACCCCTCTCCCATACGAATTTGCCCTAGGAAAGGGAAGAGAGAAAAGAGAGAAAAGAGAGAAAGAAGAAAGGAGGAAGAGAGGGAAGAAGACAAGGTGGACCCTAAACCAAGGTGGGGCCCAAGGAAATCAATCTCTCCTCTCCTTACACCTTCTCCAAGGGGAAACCCATCCGAAAATCGCCCTCTTCATTTCATGGATCGTTTAGGTAAGATCCAACCCTCTTTTTCTTTGAAAATCCTTGTAAGGAGGGGGGTTTTGCTTATAAATCTAACATGTGAAGTTGCTTTAGGGGTTCCGGCCGATCGACACCGGGTTCGGCATCTCTAGGTCGTTTTTCAAGTCTCCAACAATCCATAGGTGCGGACTATTAATCTTAGGTGGCCTAGCACCGATTTTATCATGTGTTTAATGATTTTGCTTGCTTGAGTGAAGTGTTTGTGAAATCTAGAGAGACCCTAGGATTTGGGTATCATTTGGTGATGTGTGGAATCGCATGTTTGTTGGTTTTCTTTCATATGTTCGCATTTGTGCCCCTCACATGCTTGGTGATATAGTAGATGATCATATGCCTATGTGTTGCTTAATTTGCCTCATATGTTGTTGTTCATGTCTTGTATGATACTTGCCTAGTGTAAGAGGCGTAGGAATCGGTTCGTTTCCTCGCCAACCCACACTTCTCACATGCACTTTGTTTGTATTAATGTATTATGCTTGTTAGGGACATTGAATTGTATGGTAGGATTTATGCAACATGATGCTGTATGTTGGTTTTGGTTGATAACATTGATGATGGCATGCTATGAATTATCGTCGAACCCTTGGATTGGTCAGGAACACGAGGTTAGGCGGTAGTCCCTCTGGTTGGACTCCCCTAAGACTAAACATGCAAGTTGGACGAGTGCGTATGAGCGGCAGCAGTTCGACTGCATGGGTCTAGTACCCGATGTCGTCCGTCTCGTGCTCGCCTGACTCGTGCGGTTTAGTCTACTTACTGACAAATTCTGATTGTTAACTATGTTTGCTTACACATGTAATAGAACCTGGAACACCCTACAACCGTTGTAGCCCCTCGATAACCATTTGATTTCTGGTCCACTGCCTCGTGAGCCGGGCATGGTGGAATGGGACACCGTGTCCGAGCTGTCGGCCTACGCTGGGGTGCCGCGCCTCCCCGTAGTGACCGCGAGCGATCCCTTTCTCTCGGCACTCCTCATGTGCTTGAAGTCGGGGATGAGGAACCCGACGGGATCACGGACCGCGAGGTTTCGGCCTCACGCATTGGGGGGTCTTGGCCTCGCAACCCGTTTAGGGCATTGATACGTGGGGTGTACCAGATTCCCAAACCTGCTGGATGAATGGGCTTAAATAAGAACTTGGTTAACATTATCACTGCATACATTAGTTAGGGTGGCGACTCGGAAGTCGAGGTCGCTTTGAGGGAGTGTTGACATACGCGATCGTTAGACGGAGTCGCTCGAGGGAGTGTTGTGGCGAGGGCATACATCATATCATCTATCATGCATATACATTAACAAGATTAGTTAGGTATTTATGAATGTTTGTTTTTCATTAAATTCATAATTTAATTGATGCCTGTTGTAACTTGAGACTAATAGTTCACACTGAGTTGATCACTCACTCCCACTCTGGGACGGTGTTTTAAAACACCAACCAGACCCATTCATAGATGCAGGTGACTCAGGGCATGAGGAGCCTGGCGAGGCGATATTGGATAAGGAGGATGGACTCTCCTACTTGCATCTGATGGGCGGCTCTCCTTCAGCTTAGGAGACTGGATTCTAGATCGTTGAGTCGTGGGCTCAGCGTACCATTCTTATAGGCATATGATTTTCTTTACGATTTTATTGGGCTTTGCCTTGTGCGGCCCTTTTATATTCTTTTGAACCTATATATATTGTTTTCTTCCAGTTCAGTAGACTAGTTGTGGATGTGCCTCATGTTTCAATTAATTCCATGCTGCGCATTTAAACTTGATAAGTCATAAAACCATAAAATTGATGATAAGTGACACTCGGAGACTCGGGAGTCGAGCGTATGCACGACCCCCAATTTTCCGGGGCGTTACATCAAGTGGACCACACCATAGGAAGAATGGCGATTGAATGCTCACCATTAAAAACTTCTTGTGGCCACAAAGATTAAGCTGTTATTTGTATTTTCCCTTCATCTATGTATATGGGACCTTATAAACAGGTTCGATCGAAAAATTACATCATTGTGGGCCCTAAGAAGGTTACAACGGTAAATGTCATTATCCTCACTGTTCTCTATGGTGTGGTCCACTTGAACTTTGGATAAGTTTTCAATTTTGGGCTCATTCCCTAAAACGAGCTGAAAAAATGGATGGACGGCGTGGATGAAATACATAGATAACAGTAGGTCCCACAGTATCCACAACACTCCTCACTAATCACTACCACAATCCGCGTCCGGTGGTGTTGGGGTCACCAACCAATCCGCTTGTGGCGCAAATGGGGATTGGTTGGATCAGTTGGAGGGTTCATGACCGTCAAACAGGTGAAGCAGATGACCAATGCTTTTGTTTGTTGGACCTCATGAATGCAATAAAATTACAATATCAAGATGTTTTAAGGGATGAGTTTTGAACTTTGAGTGAATTTTTTGAAAGAGGAAAGATGATGTTCGATCAGGTGGACAACAATGAGAGTGGGCCCCATCAACAATAGGACAGGCCCCAAAAATCTCTTCCATTGGAGTCAATTTCACCTTTTATGTGGGCCATTAGTGGAACCATCATCATGAGGTTTACCAGATAATTAAATGATGGGCCCATGATGTTGATGTTGTGTGACTTTATTAGAGCATGTATTTCTATCAGACATTGGCCATATGAGAATAAGTACTCAACCAAACAACTTTCGAATATGCTTGGGCATCGCTTACGCTGGCATGACTCCACTAAATTCGCATATATATATATATATATATATATATATATATAAAAGGTACTATGCGCTCGAGCGTAAAGCGGTCGTCCATGAGGTCGAGCTGTGTGGGCCCCACCGTGATGCCTTTCGAAGATCCACACCGTCCACCAGATGCACGAGCCTAGGGTGGGCCCACATGGCTCAAAATCAGCCGTCCACGTAACTCAGGTGGGCTATATCATCAGAAAATATAAGTATACACGCAAAAACATGTAAAAGCATTTGGTGAGCCCCACATGAATTGTGGATACCACCTAAAACTTAGTCTAAAATTAAATTCAAGTGGGACACACATGATGGACGGTATTGATCATCAAAAAAAGTCTCGAAAGGTCCCCACAAATGGTTTTGAATGTTTCAATGGTGCACGACCCCTCTCAACTTCTGTACGTGGTGTGGCCCACAAAAGTCACGGATTGACTTGATTTTCAACCGTGTGGGCCCCCTCTGGAATGGTGCATCTGACTGAGGGAGTAAATTTTCGAACGGCACCATGGTGGGGCCCACATCAGCTCGACCTCATGTACGACTGCTTTACGCTCGAGCGTAAAGCGGTCGTCCGTCCACCGTGATCAGGTGGGCCATACCATCTGAAAACATAAGTATACAAGCAAAAACATGTAAAAGCACTTGGTGGGCCCCACCTGAGATATGGATACCACCTGAAAGGTGGTTTAAAATTACTTTCAAGTGGGACACACATGATGGACGGTTTTGATCATGAAGAAACCTCTCGAAAGGCCCCTACAACTGGTTTTAAATGTTTGAATGGTGCACGGCCCCTCTCCACTTCTGTACGTGGTGTGGCCCACAAAAGTCATGGATTGAGGTGATTTTAAGCAGTGTGGGCCCCACCTGGGATGGTGCATCTGACTGAGGGGGTAGATGTTCGAACGACATCACGGTGGGCCCCACCCCAACTCGACCTCATGGACGACCGTATGCGCTCGAGCGCATAGTACCTTTTCCATATATATATATATATATATATATATATATATATATATATATATATATATATATATATGCGCTCGAGCGTAAAGCGGTCTCCATGAGGTACTATGCGCTCGAGCGTATAGGGAAAAGGTACTATGCGCTCGAGCGCATACGGGCTGGGGTGGGCCCCACCGTGATGCCGTTCGAACATCTACCCCCTCAGTCAGATGCACCATCCCAGGTGGGGCCCACACGGCTGAAAATCACCTCAATCCATGACTTTTGTGGGCCACACCACGTACAGAAGTGGAGAGGGGCCGTGCACCATTCAAACATTCAAAACCAGTTGTAGGGGCCTAGAAAGTAGGGGCCTAGAGGGGCTGTGCACCATTCAAACATTCAAACATTCAAAACCATTCAAACCAGTTGTAGGGGCCGTGCACCATTCAAACATTCAAACATTCAAAACCATTCAAACCAGTTGTAGGGGCCGTGCACCATTCAAACATTCAAACATTCAAAACCATTCAAACCATTCAAAACCATTCAAAACCATTCAAACATTCAAAACCATTCAAAACCATTCAAACCAGTTGTAGGGGCCTAGAGGGGCCGTGCACCATTCAAACCAGTTGTAGGGGCCTAGAGGGGCCGTGCACCATTCAAACATTCAAAACCATTCAAACATTCAAACATTCAAAACCAGTTAGATGCACCATCCCTGGACGGGCTCACACGGCTGAAAATCACGTCCATCCGAGACTTTTGTGGGCCACACCACGTCCAGAAGTAGAGAGGGGCCGTGCACCATTCAAACATTCAAAACCACTTATGGCCCCCTTTCGAGACGTTTTTTGATGATCAACACTGTCCATCATGTGTGTCCCACTTGGATGTAATTTTAGACCACTTTTCAGGTGGTATCCACATCTTAGGTGGGCCCCACCAAGTGATTTTACATGTTTTCGTGTGTATACTTATGTTTTCAAAAGGTATGGCCCACCTGAGTTCCGTGGACGGTCGATTTCCAGCCGTGTGGCTCCCACTTGGAGCGGTGCATCTGGGGGACGGTGTGGATCTTCGAAAGGAATCATAGTGGGGCCCACCCCAACTTGACCTCATGGAGGACCGCTTTACGCTCGAGCGCATAGTACCTTTTGCCATATATCTCCCTGTTCTCTAACTCCACGGAGGATGCTGGGGAAGCCTTTCATATAAAGTTATTCCGCTAGAATGCTAGGTGAGTTCTACCAAGAAGTTAGTGATAAATTCAAGCCGTTCATATATTTTTAAAAATAATTTTATGATATGAATCTAAAAACTAAGATAGATCCAAATCTCAAGTAGGCCACACAATGTTAATTGAACTCTCACTGTTAAAAACTTCTTGGGGCTACCAAAGTTTTGGATCAAGCTGATATTTGTTTTTTTATCATTATCCATGTATGTGTGACCTAATCAATGTGGTCCCTAAAAAAAAATAAACATCAATGTGGTCCCTAAAAAAAATTCAATGGTGAGAATCATTATCACCGCTGCTTCCTGTGGTGTGGTCCACTTGAGAATTGCCTCGGTTTTTAAATAATGCCTTGAAATGATAAGAAAAGATGAATGGAAGCCTATGTATCACGTGACAGCTCAAAGCTTCTACCCACTCATAGCTGGAGACGGGCTCTGATAGGACGCAATCCGCATCCCCCTTGGGTAGACGCCGAAAGCTGCGCACCAGTTTCGCCCACTGGTGGGTACTTTCTTTTTAAAGATATAATCAGTGATATGACACCAAAATCTACATGGTAGACGTGAAGTATCGTCTCATGATATCTCCTGGCCATGACGTCAAGCTATGTGGGCCCCACTGTGATGTGTGTCGAGCATTTACCCCATCAGTCAGATGTACCATTCAATGGTGGGCATTGGGATTAAAAATCAAGTCAATCCATAACTTGTGTGGGCTACACTACATAAAAAAAAGTTGAGAGGGGTTACCCTCCCATAAAACATTCATAATCTTTTGATGGGCTCACCAAGATGTGGTTCACAAATCTAAATAATTCATTACGTGCGTCCCACTTGAATGAGGGGTCGGACCAAGTCCCAGAGCATCCAAATTTTAGGTGAGCCCCACCAAGTGATTTTATATGTTTACATGTATTCACGTGATTTTAGATGGCGCGGAAGTTCTGTATATGGCCGATTTTTTGAATATCCAGTAATTTAAAAAAGACTTATAAAATGTACAGTATTAATGTTAAACACGCGTCATGGTGTGGGCCACACATCGATCTCATGGGAAGTTCTCATGAGATCCACCGCATAGAACCATTTCCCATATATATATATATATATATATATAAAGATAAGGGAAATGGTACTGTGTTGTTGAGCTCTGTGGGTCCAACATGATGTGTGATTGAAATCCATGTCTTCATTTGGTAAGTCCCCTCTAGGTCATGAGATATGCCAAAAATTAGATGTATGCGGAAATCAGGTGGGCCACATTAATTAAAGCTATAAAAATCATGCTTAAAATTTGGGGTGACCCCTCATCCAAGTGGGATACAGGCAATGGATGGGCTGGATGTATAAAACACTATTGGCTGGAACCCTCTCAACTGTTGTCTATAATGTGGCTCACCTAGGTTATGGATTGATCTAATTTTTAGGCTCATAACTAAACATAGAAAGGTGCATCTAATTAATGGAATGGATTTTCATTAAACATTACGGTGGGCGCACGGAGCTCAACCTAATGACAATCTTACCATGAGTGGACCTCTCCTAGTACCTTTTTCCAAATTAGTACTATTTTCGAAGAGCCAATTTTTAACTTGTACCTGCAAATGCAATTATTAGCCCGCGATTTTAGCTTTTGAATCTGGGTGTCTTCTGTGATCCACCTTGTACGGTGGATTGACAATGAATAAAATCTCTCAATCTTTTATCATTTCATGCCTTTGAAATTTGTCACTTTTGCTCTGAAAATGGACAGTTCAACCACAGACCAGATAGTGTAGTGCAGCACCCAAAACGGATGCCCAGTGGGCCCCACAAATGATGTATGAGTGTTATCTGTTGCTCATCCATTTTGCGAAATCATTTTAGGACATGAACCCAAAATTGAGGAAGATCCAAATCTGAGGTGGACCACACCATACGGAAAATTGATGATTGAATGCTCACCGTTAAAAACTTCCTATGGCACACTGTAATATTTATTTAACATCCAACCTGTTGGCTAGGTCACACGGACCTGGATGAAAGGCAAAACAGAAATATCAGCTTGACCCAAAACTTTTGGCTCTCAAGAAGCTTTTAATGGTGGGCGTCTAATCACCACTCTTTCCTATGGTGTGGTCCACCTGATATATGGATCTGCCTCATTTTTAGGATTATGCCCTAAAATGATATGAAAAGAATGATGGACAGTATGGATAAAATATATGCATCTTGATGGGACCCACATAGCTTTTCCAGTAGCACACGGTACTATGTCCGTGCTGTGTGCTGCACTAGGCAATCCCAGTCCCAGTCTCCAGTCCGCGATCACGGAAACGGATTGGCTACTCCCCCGGCCACCAGCCAATGGCTGGTGGTCGGTGTTCTGTAGGCCCCACCATGATGTATGTGTTTCATCCATGCCGTCCATCTATTTTTCTAGATCATTTTATGGTGTGAGATCAACACGGAGGTAAATTTCAATCTCAAGTGGACCACATTATAGAAAACAGCTTTGAATGAACTTCGAAAATTAAAAACTTTTAGGGGCCATAAAAGTTTTGGATCAAGATGATCTTTGTTTTTCCCTTCATCTGGGTCTGTATGACCTAATCAACAGATTGGATGTCAAATAAACAGTACAATGGCCCTTAGGAGTATTTTAATGGTGGATATCCAATCACTGTTGTTTTCCTACGGTGTGGTCCACCTGAGATTTATATTTTTATCATTTTTAGAATTAAGCCCTAAAATGATTTTTAAAAATTAATGAACGGAATGGATGAAGCACATACATCATGATGGGGCCACAGAGCACCGACCATCAGCCAGGGGCTGGTGGCAGGGGGAGTAGCCAATCCGTTCTCGCAATCACTGGCAACGCCACTGCTGAATTAAATTTGTTGGACGAAACTACCCCCAGACGGATCCATCTTGACCGTTCCCTCTAGTGTGACCCACCAAGAGTCTTCCATTCACCCTTTTTTTTTAGTGGCCATTGAGAACATGATGGGGCCCACATGATAGACGAACTGCAAGTCATTAAAACTTCATGTGGGCCCCACAAAATATTTCATAGGATGCTTTGTTATTTGTGGGGCACACATAATAGACGGATTAGATATCATTAAAACATCACAGTGGGCCCACAAAATGTAGTAGGATAAGCTATATATATATATATATATGAAATGTAATGGCACGGATTATGGCAGACTCACCTCTCAATGGTGGCACGTGGTTCTTCCTCCACGCATGCGAATAGGGGTGAGCGTCCAAGGTGGAGAGTTAGAGCACATGCGAAGTGCTCGCCGGAGCGAAGATCGCACGTGCCCTGCTTCTCCACCATGGCATGCTCGCCCCACCATATCGACGGTTCCTGTTAGCCGGGCCGACATCCAAGCACACTCAAGGCCACTAGTGGAAAGGGCTCAATCCCACCACTGTGAGGGAAGGGGAATGTGGGAGTGATAGATGGGAGGTTTCTCCAAGAGAATTTATACAAGAGAGAATGCACAGAAAGCCGTTAGTTGAATTGGACGATGGCTGGTAGATGGGTAGCTGATCTTATGTGAAGTGGGCCATTTCTGTGAGCATTTCCTGGTGTATTGTAACAAAAAGATCTCTTATGGTGCAGTGATTTGTTAGAAGTTTGGCTGCCAAAGATGTTATTTGATAAATCGTGCAAATGGAAGTGGATTGGATGGTGACCTTTTGTGGGGCCCACTGTTATGTGTGTGTTTTATCGATACCGTCCATCCATTTTTTCAGATAATTTAAGAATATTAATAGAAATAATGAAGTTTATTAATTTCTCAAATGGACCACACCACAGGAAACAGTGTTGATTGAACTTTCATCGTTAAAAACTTCTTGTGGGCCACAAAAGTTTTTCATCAAGCTGATATTTGTTTTTTCGGTTCATCCAGGCCAGTGTGACCTTATCAACAGGTTGGATGGAAAATAAACATTACTGTGGGCCCTAGAAAGGTTTCAATGGTGGATGTCATTATCTCTACTGTTTTCTATGATGTGGTCCAATTGAGCTTCTTATATGATTCAATTTTTTGATTTTGTACTAAAATGATCTGAAAAAACGGATGGACGGTATGGATAAAACACAAACATCACAGTGGCCCGGTTTCTACTATCCACATCACGTGAGCTCCTCAGCACACAATCCGCGTTCGGTGGTGTTGGGGTCACCACCCAATCCGCTTCCGGCGCACATGGTTTATTTTGTATTTTGGAGGGAAACAAAGGTAGTCTACCATACACCTACTTTCAAATGGTCCCCACATCTGATCTATGGCAGCCCACCCACCACAGTCATGTCAGGCCATCCTAACCCAAAAAGGGTTAGGTGGGCTGGTGAGGGTCGAACCCACGACTAGATCTGACAGTGTGTTGGGCACCGATAGAGTGGACCCATCGTCTCAACGATGGTTAATGATAACGGTCGAATTGGATCCCGTGAAGCCGTTAAAAAAGAAGAAGATAGAGCATGGTTACCAATGTGGAGGGCCGTGTTGGGGTGGGACTATTGGAATGGACGGATTAGGATCTAATCTGGTGGGACATTGGGGCTATGAGTTTGATCAGAGAGAGATTAACGGCTATAAATGAAGGAGAGAAAAAGGATGTGTCGGTGAGAGTGCCAGCTACCACCTCAGAGGCCCAGAAAGGGTAACTACAGGACGAATGTTTGTTTGGCAGTGTTTGGGTGTCGGGCGTTGGGGTATGGTGAGCTAAGGGTCAGGATCTGTGACCTCAAAAGAAGGGTCGAACGTGGGTGGATCCCTGACTGTGGGACCCACCGTGATTTATGTGTCTTGCATCCATGATGACCATCCGTTTTGACAGCTCATTTTAGTACATAATCCCAAAAACGAAGCAGATTCAAATCTAAGGTGGACCACACCACAGGAAAAAGTGGTTATTGACCATTAAAAAGTTCTTGTGGGCGTCAAAAGTTCTGGATCAAGATGATATTTATATGGGCCCTTCATCCAGGTATTTGTGATCTTATCAACGGGTTGGATGGAAAATAAATATTCCGATAGCCCCAAGAAGTTTTTAATGGTGGGTATTCAATTACCATTGTTTCCGGATATGTGCTCCACCTAAGATTTGGATATGCTTTAAATTTTTTCTATCATCCCTAAAATGAGCTGTCAAAACGGATGGACGGTGTTGATGTAAGGAACATACATATCGGTGGGTCTCATAGACAGGGATCCACCCACTTCATAGGATCCCAACCAGCGAAATCCCTGGTGACCAAACTCCATGGGGCCACCGTGATGTATGTATTTCATCCACCTGCCCCATCCATCCGTCCGTTTTTCCAGCTCATTCGAGGTCATGAGACAAAAACCGAAGAAAATATAAATCTCAAGTGGACCACACCACAGAAAACAGTGGAGATTGAATGCCCACCGTTAAAAAGTTCTCTCGTGCCACAAGTTTTGGATCAAGCTGATATTTGTATTCACCCTTCATCCACATCCGTCGGACCTTATGAACACGTTGGATGGCCAATAAACATTACAGTATGCCCAGAAACGTTTCAACGGTGGGCATCATGATCCCATTGTTTCCTTATTTTTAGGTCTCGTACCCTAAAATGAGCTCGCAAAACAGATGGACGGCGTGGATGAAACACGTGCATCACGGTGCGCCCCACAGAGTTTGGTCACAAGGGATCGGCTTCCTCAAAAGACGGCCGTATATGAGCCGTGGTGTCGGATTGGTGGGCCCCACGTTGGCTATTCATGACACAGCCAATTAAAGAAAAAAAAAAAACTATTGGTTGTTTGGAGCTGTTGAATGAACGGGTCCATGATCATGAACGATCTAGATCTGCATGCTCTTGATCGGACGGTTAGGAGAGTGATGACTCTGTTCAGATTGATCCGATCCTTAGACTACTCGATATTGGGCCCGCCTACTCAATATTGATCGCACGTGCCAGCTTCACAACGGCACGTTTGTAAACAGAGAACACGTGTTCAAGATGGGAGCTCATGAGGTGGGCCCCACGTGCATGTGAACTGGTCGACAAATCAGGTATGGTGGGCAATCCTAACAGCTAGATTCGATCATTCGAAATGGACGACCACTCTTCTTTTTGTTTTTCACCTTCCAAGGTGGGGCCCACCAAATGAGCGTCTTAGATCCTGTATCCATTAGAGTGGCGTGCAGATTCAGCAAACTTCTTATTTTATCGGCATCTGATCGGCTGTTTTATATAGGTGGCAGTATATGATGCTCGGCTTTTGCTTTTACAGGACGGACCACCTTGTAACATACACCGTTGATCTTGTAGGTCCCATCACAGAAATGTCCATAACCTAATTTCTCATCTTTCAGATGATTCCACCCATCGATCAAATATGAATAAATACAACCAATGGTTCTCATTTAAAGTAGCCCAACTGAACCATTAGGGTCATCAGATGGGAAGAAACTTCATCATTTCTTTTGGGTCTCCCAAATACCATGAGGACCACCATACGAACGGTTTGGATCATAAAAAAGTGGGCCCCACCTTTACAATTTAGTGTGCTGAACAAATGGGGAGCGTGTTAGGTGTTGCCCTTACCGTGGGGTCCACCTTGATGTATCTATTCTAAATCCATGCCGTTCATCTGTTTTGTAAGATCATTTTAGGGCATGATTCTAAAAATAAAGCAGAGATAAATCTTAGGTGGACCATACTATGGGAAACATTAGTGATTAACCATTAAAAACCTTTTGTGGGCCACAAAAGTTTTAGATCAAACTTATATTTGTTTTTTCCCATCATCCAGATTCATGTGGCCTTATCAACGGGTTGGATGATAAATGAAAAATACAAAAACATTATGGTGGGCCCTAGGAAGTTTTAATGGTGTAGTGTTCAATCACCACTGTTTCCTATAGTATGGCCCACCTGAGAATTAGATCTTCTTCACTTTTACAGTCATGGCATAAAATGATCTGGTAAACCAGATCGACGGTGTGGATTTTGAATAAATAGATTAATCTGGACCCGACGGTTTAGGGCGTTACCATTTTGGGTGAGGCCTAGGCCGCACCTTACCCGCTACCGAGCAAGTGCTTGGTCCTTCATTCTACATTAATCCTAGGAGAGCGTGTGTTGCTTCAATTGAAAGAAACCAATTAACAATCAAATAAAGCTACCTGTACGGTTGTTTTACAGTGCAGCCACTGGTCTAATGGTTGGGAGTAAGGCCAGGTGGGACACTCGATCATTTCAACCCACTCTCGGTGGGCCAGAAGACGCTAAAAAACAAAAAGAAAAGAGGACGATCTTAACCGTCCGGTCTATCGAATGCAAATGGATGGTCAGGATTGAGCAGATGGGATAGATTAAGGAAATTCCTTTTTTAAAAAATAAAAAAGGAATCCAAGAGGAAAGAGGTAAGAAAAAACATCTAGACAGGAATGCTAATGGCTGCAGATGATATTTGTCCCTTCTCCTCCACTGTGTGATTATCGGAACTGTTCATCCATTGTCATGTTCGATAAATCTACGCCGCATGGAGACTCTGATCTTGAGGTCTTGAATGTGAACCTGGTAAAAATGCATGTGAGTTCTTGTGATGGTTTGGTTAATATTCACCTGTAATTAATAATAAAAGTACATCAAAAGTTGAATAAAAATAATTAAAATAAGAAATATATTATTAATATTCAAAATATAGAATTCTAAAAGTGATATCCATTTATAATGGTGACTATAAAAACCACAATGTACAATTAACAAAACTAATCCTCAAGGTCCACTTAGTTGGGACTCAAATATGTACAAGTTTAAAATGAATAAAGTGTAAAAATTTTCATTTTCGCCCAACACTCTTACGGCATCGGTGATAAAGCGAGTTAATTTAGGCTTGCACATCTAAGACTTTGATGGTACTTGCGTCAACAATATCGTTTGATTGGTGTTTTAAAACACTGTCCTAGGTGATAGTGGGTAGGTAACTCAATGATGACATTTTCTAAATTATACATGTTATCAACACAATCAAGCATAAATAATAATAACATTACAGAATAAACAATTCATAAGATAATTATTTAAATGCATGAATGATATGATGATATACACAATTGTTGATATGTAGCATAACCCAACAATGGTTATCAAAACAATCAAGTATAAACAACGATAACATCATAAAACAAACTATTTCTATCTTAATTATTTAAATGCATGGATGACATAATTATATACGCAATGGTTGGCCCACAATTAGGGGTGTACACGAACCGAGTTAGCTCGGTTAGCTCACATGACTAGACTCAAAAAAGCTCGATTTGAAGCTAAGTTCGAGCCGAGTTGAGTTAATTTTTTAAGCTTGAAAAAAATTTTGAACCGAGTTCGAGCTTGCCCAAGCTTGATCGACTCGACTCGGATCGAACCCCAACTTGAATTGAACTTGGATCGAACTAGTTCGGTGACTCGTTACTTTGTTATTAATGTTGCTCACCAAGTGTTTGGTAAAATGACTCAACAAAGTGTCGGCTAATGGCAAGAAACGTATGAATATGAAAAAATACCATTTTTTCTTGATTTTGATGTTGCTTATAAAGTACTTGATAAAATACTTGTAAACAGATGCTGCTGTTTTACATACATTGAGAATTTTTATTTTTATTTTTACACACGCACACACACCCCCACACACTCACGCCGTAGTGGGATTTCACCACCTATGGATACTTGAACCCTTGACCCGGTGTTGAAACTCTTAAGAGTCTACTCCAGAGAAATTTGCACCGAATGCTGCATAAGCTCAATTTTGGCCTGAGCTACTAACCGAACCGAACTGAGTTGAGCTAGGGCAATCTCGACACGGTTCGACCCGTTATACACCCCTACCTGCAGCATAGCCAAACAATGTTTACCATAATGATGACCGGAAACACAACTGTTGTAAACTTGACTCGTGTACAATTTTAGTGCGGCCAACCTAGGTTTTGGGATTGGCCTGATTTTTGGACAGCAAGGAACGGATTGGATGTCACTGACATATCAATTTGGCCCCCAAAAAATGGCATTGTAGATTATGTATAACCAACAAAGCTTCGTAGCAGATCCTGCTTCTTAATTATATTATCTCTTATTCATCTAGTTACTGGACATCTATTGAAGGGTTACAATTTTTCCATCGAAGATAATTTTTTGAGTATGGAGCATTACAAGTGGGGGACCGTGATATCAACGGTTTGGATCAACGAACCATGGTCCCACTTACAAGCTGAAAACTCGAGTGGCACTGTAAGAACTCTTGCCCAGCATATAACCATACTACACCCTTTTCCTGCTAATTTCTCATATTTGTAGATCTTCTGAGATCATCTGAGCCGTGAAAAAGGTGGGAACCATGATGAAGATTTCCTGATGTCAAAATCAAGCTGATCCATTCATCAGTTGAGCCCGCCCTATCAGAATCATTGGAAGGCCACGATCAAATGCAATGCATATATAGTTACGGTCCAGATGATGAGTGGTTCAGCCAAATTTCCACATCTAATAATCTTCATGATGGGGCCAACCTTTTGCACGGCTCAGATGTCCTGTACACGTGACATGCTCGCCTGGATCCTGTCTTCTGCCACCAATTAAGGTATTCTACCGACTAATAATGTTCCTTAAATGTCCAAAGGTTGTTTGGGCGCAGCCTTAAAAAGAGCCACTAACAATGTTCCTTATTTGATCTTTCACCGGGCTGATGTGGATTTTCTGCAAAATGTTTTCGGCCTAAAGTTACTACACTGGATATTAGGTGGTGCCACTACGATATTTGTGAGAAATCTATCCAGTCTATACATTTTACTAGCTTATTTTAAGACATGCAACAGGTCCTTACTCTTACCCGGGTGGTAGACTCCCTAAAGTTTTAACACTGGGTCAAGGGTTCGAGTACCCACCGTGGTGAAATCCCACGGTGTGTGCTTGTGGCATGAGTGTGCGGGGATGTGTGTGTGTGTGTGTGTGTAACAAAAAAAAAAAAAGACATGCAACAAAAAATGAAGTGGAATATATATATATATATATATATATATATATATATTTGTGGCTGCACCAAAGTTTCAACGGTGGTATTTGAATTCCCACTATTTCTTCTCTAGAAGCCTACTGGAGTTTTGGATCCGCCTCATTTTTGGTTGTGCGTTAAAATGAGCTTGCGGAGTGGCCGGATGGATGGACAGGATGGATCTCTCCAAAACACTACAGTAGAATTCCCACTTTCTTCTCACGGGGCCCACATGAGTTTTCCATCCGCCTCATTTTTGTTTGAATGTCTTAAAACGAGCTCGCAAAATGGATGGATGAGGTAGATCTCTCAAAAATTATCAAAGTAAGCCCACCTAGCATCCAAGTCCTACTTCCTCCTCCCTTCAAGTAGGGTACAACACCCTTCAGTATAGAATCGGGGTAACCCAACACCCCATAGTTAAGGGGCTAGAAAACTTACGTGGGTCCACCATAATGTATGTGTTTTATCTATGTCATCCATCCATTTTGCTACCTTATTTTGAGACATGGGCGCAAAAATAATGCTAATCCAAAGCTAGGAAACATTGGGAACTGGGCTCTTACTGTTGAAAACTTCCTAAGGGCCTCCAAAGTCACGCGACAGGGAAAACACAAATATCAACATTTGCAAAGCTTATGCTGGCCTAAATTTTTAGGAGTTTGATTTCCACTATTTCCTGTGGTATGGTCCACTTGAGCATTGTATCCACCTCATTTTTTACCTATGCCTTAAAACGATACAGAGGTTAGATGACATGAATAAAATACATACATCATGGTGGGGACTCATAGAGCTTTTCCAGCTACCTTAGGGCCCGTTTGGGAGTGTGGATTTGGAACCCCCTGTATTTGAAATCCTCCTTTTGTGTTAGGCACTTGCTATGCATGGTATATTTATAAAGGCTTGAATTTAATTACTAAATCAACTTTAATATGTCTAATTATCGAACGTATGTAATGTTTGACACAATGGTTGTAATAAGCCCGCTAAAATATATGCTTTGCTTGAAAATGATAAAATTACAAGTCTTGGAAAGGCCACAAGCACAAAATCATGTCCTAGTGACTAGCCAATGATTTTAACTGTTGATTTACATGGACAATGTCTGGACAGTGGTAATCATCATATTAAAGTAATTACAGTACTGATGCGATTGATAATCTAATCATTGTAGGATCCGAGCGATGTGCCCAATAGAATAATAGTCCGGTGACATACATGTTATACATGCAACTCTTGAAAGGATTTTAGATATAATTCAACTTTCACCCTGAATTTCAAATCCTTTCTTGAGGGGGGATTTCAAATCCCCAACTATTTTATGGTGCCAAACAACTGAGGATTTGAAAGCCCCCCATTTGATTGGCTCGTCTGCAGCTTTAAGTAGCCATCACGTCATGCTTATGCTTAGCATGATGTGAATGGCTCGTCTCCAGCTTTAAGTAGTCATCGCACAAAGGGAGATATTATCCATTTCCATGCCTTCTTTAAATATCCAAGAACAGGTCCTTGCGCTTGCTTTCATGAGAAAAATTCTTTTTATGGATAGCATCCAAATGAGCCTTGATTATTCTTGCAGTGAAAGTTATGTTTCAACAAGGACATCGTTGGCCTTCGGTAACTTCAACTACTAAAATTAATCTGGACCGTCCTTGCATCCCGTCATGTCTGGACAAAAGTACTAACCTATAATGTGTGTGTGGACAAGGTGCTAAAAGTAGGTGCAGTTAAAAGATTCTCACCATGATCTATTAATGAGATCTTTCCGGGATGTGTCTAGAAAGTAAATGGTGAAGAAAAAATTAAACGAAAAAAACATTAGCCATCCACATTCAATAGGAGAGAATTGGTTCGGCCCTAAAGGTTATGATCATTATCCAACTACTTCCATTTTCAATGATACTAGCTTGCACATGCCCTCGTTAATGTTATACCTTCTCTCTTCTTCTATTTTTTTTTGGTTCCTAGAAGAGCTTATTAGAGAGAGACACATGAACTTTTACCAGAGTTTTGTGGTGTATTTGAGATATGTGAAGATATTATAGATGATTTTGTAGTGATATAGTTGGTGATTATTGAGCGATACCACATCATTCTCAAAACAAGGATGGTTGATCAGAATGTGGTTAAGTCAATAAGGAAGCTTGGAGTGGTTACAAGACATATGGCTTTAGAAGATTAGTAATGTTGAAATGGTTTTGGCAACTATCAAAATGTGGAAAGCATTCAGATGGTCAATTTAAATCTATGAGTAATAAGAAATTCAGAAGAAGAATGTGTCTAATACAAATCAAAAGCAAATCAAATTTATCTTTTACTTTATGATTCTTAACATTAGTCATTGTTTACATTCCTTAATATGATTAGTAGCAGGAACCAATTAATTATTAACTTTAGCTGCAATTTTGGTCTACGCTCATACGCTGGATGCAGTTCTAGTATCAAGCAAGTTTTGTTTAGAAAGACACTCCGTAGTTGTTCTTCGTGACCAGTTGTAAGAATGTCATTTTTATTTCATATGTATTGAAAAAATCCTTTCATACTGAAGGCAGATGTGTAACCCATTTTCAGATGACAAATCCGACCTTCTGATAATCACTTGATCATCTTAAATAATGATTTGCAAGTGGCTGAGTATGTGACCGATCTTATTCGATCTTGGTAACATATGATTTATTCCAACGTATTTACCTATATTGACGCTTGGGGTCATAGTTGTTTGATTTGAATTGAGTTGCATATTCAATTTTGGCATGCCTACACAAATCACATGACTGAAATTAAAACTAAAAAAGGGACAATAATTAAATCAAGGGTCGTCATTGATTTTTTATCAGGGAGCGTTGGCTGGAATGTGAACAGTCTGAATTCTCAACTGTGTTACATGTTGGTGTGTATGATGCGAATCTCCACTTTAAGAGAAGCGTGCATCGCACGAGGACATAGAATAAAGAGGCCAATTGCATCCATGTGGCAACGTTGCATATGCGTATGAGATCCAGGCCACTTATCAAGTAGTTATAGTCATGAACCGTGCATGACTCAAATCAGGACTTCCACAATCAAATGGGCACTACTTGAAGGTTAAATGTGTTGATGTTCGATTTGTGGTTCTGATCAAGTGATAAGTATGTGCCGGAATTGAATTTGCAGCTCAATTCAAACCGAACAACTATTACCCCAAACGCAGAGATAGGCATATTTGTAGTATATGACTGAGATTGAGTGAGATCAGTTGCTTATTCATCAACTCGCACAGTATGTAAATAGGTTCGGGCATTATTCTGAAAGTATGGTTCATCTTAAATCTGCATTTGAATTACTTCAATCCAAGTTGTAAAACAAAAGTTATAAAATTTTGAAGTCAGCACACTAAATTTGCTTGTTGCTAAACATTATTGTTTATTGTAGAATAGAGATTGGTGGTGGCACCGTGGATTTGGCGGTGACACCGCCGATTACTGTCCAGATTTTTATAGTGGCACCGCTAAGGTCTATCCAAAAGCTTTCTTTTTTATGGTGTTGTAGAATGTTGTCCACTCTTTGTTAATTTCAAAATTTTAATCAATCGGGAAGTTTTGGTGGACCCAAAATCACACCTTTTGGTCCCAAGCATGTGTGAATGCATGCTCCAACATGCACTCAATTAGAGATATCAAAGGTAACACTTAAGAAGATAAAAATAATGAAAATAATTGATTAAATACATCTATGTAAATATGTGAATGGTTTAGATCTGGACCATCCTCCTGCCGTGTGGTCCCGCCTTTTATCTCCAGCATTCAATGTCCAAATATCCATTTATTGGCTCCAATCATCCAATCTAAGTGTCTTTTTTTTTTTTTTCTTTTTAACCCATGGACCTTCCAAAGTGGGCCACACATTGGGCAATTTGATGATCCAAATGGATGGCCCATGGACCAAAATTTCCCTGGATGGACAGATCTAACGTATGTAATATTTGGCTTATTTTGGTTGAAATTAAGCCAGATCCACTACACAGCTTCCAGGTTAGGCTTACACTACAATTAGCTGGTGGAAAAAGCTATGATCCCCACCATGATGTATGTGTTTTATATATACCGTCCATCCATTTGTCCAACTCATTTTAGGGCATGAGTGCAGAAATGAGGCAGATCCCATGCTCAAGTGGACCACACCATAGGAAAGTAAGGATTGAATGCTTTCAGTTGAAAACTTCTCAAGGGCCCACGGCAATGTTTATTTTCCATCCAACATGTTCATAAAATCACATAACCCCGATGAAGTGAGAACACAAATATCAGCTCGATCCAAAACTTCTGCTGCCAATGAAAGTTTTCAATGGTAGACATTCAATCCCCTGTATTTACTATGGTGTGGTCCACCTGTGTCTGGATCTGCCTTATTTTTGGATTTATGCCCTACAACGAGCTGGCAAAATGGATGAAGCTTTTCCACCAGCTAGTTAGTTGGGTTGCATTGGGTCCGGATTGGATACAACCCCACTAAGACCTCGCTAGAAACGGATGGTTTATCCACACCATCCATTCATTTCGAAAGGTCATTTGAAGGGAAGATCTAAAAAAGGAGGAACATCGTAGGCTCAAGTGGACCACACCTCAGAAAGCAATGGTGACAATGATGCGCACCATTGAAACCTTACTAGGGCCTTGTGTTTATTTACTATCCAACTTGTTCATAAGGTTATATAGACTTGTATTTCAACGGTGGGTGTTCAATCCCCGTTGCTTCTTATAGTATGTTTTACTTGAGCCTTTGATCGACCTCCTTATTGGGCTCATGCTCTAAAATGATCCATCTAAATAATGTGATAAAATATAGATATAATGTTTGTCCTAAAAAGCCTTTATCAGTGCGATAATCAACCATCCCCACCTCTGACAGTGGCATGCAGCTTAATGAAATGTCACTGTCTCGTGCTTATGAGAAACCGGTAAAAGTAAAGGTAATACCACCTCTAAGCACGTGAACATGAAAGGACGGATGTGAGACCTTTGCATAGGTAGAGGCCCACTGGCTCTAGCTTGGTCCTCCTTTTAAGTCCATGAGACTTAAAGGCAACCAATACAAAAAGAATTTAAACCCCACTTGGATCCACCTAATACAGTACACACATTAAAAATGTGCACCTTTTGTTAGGTGGACTTGGTATTGAAAACCATTCATATTTCTAAATTATGATAAAATGATGTAAGTGATTATTGAGAGTCATGGGCAATGAATACTGGTCCTACATGAAGGGTGATAGATTAAGGTCAATCCTATGAAATATTCTTGATATGGACAGCTCATTTTATTGCAATCAAAATCAGATGGCTAAGATCAAAATCTGAATTAAGTGCTTAACATTTTGGATTTACCAAACAACTTGAATCAGGGAAAATTAGGGGTGTATACGAACCAAGTTAGCTCGCTCTGAAGCTGAGTTCGAGCTGAGTTGAGCTGATTTTTTGAGCTCGAAAAAATTTCAAACTGAGTTCGAGCTTGCCCGAGCTTGACTCAAATCGAACTGGGATCTGAATAGTTTGGTGACTCAGTTACTTTGATATTGATGTTGCTTACCAAGTGTTTGATGAAATGACTCAACAAAGTTTCGGTTAGTGGCAAGGAAGGTATGTATATGAAAATAAATACAATTTTTCCTTCAATTTGATGTTGCCTATAAGGTGTTTGATGAAATACTTGTAAACAACTATTGTTGTTTTACATACAATGAGAAATTGAAAGTGCACAACATGTATTTGTGAAAATACCGTAAAGGCTCGATTTTAGCTCGAACTTGGCTCAAATTGGCCCAAGCTGGTAATCGAACCGAGCCGAGCTGGCCAGTTAGGCTCGAGGACCAAGCCGAGCCGAATTCGAGCTGGGTCAGCTAGTGGCCAATTCGGTGTAGACCCCCAGGAAAAATCACTGAAAATGGTCAATTTCAATGATAAGTATGGAAAATAGGCTTTACCAAACAGGCTCTATATGTTTTAGCTAAATTAAATTTTGTAGAAAGCTTGGTACAGATACAACAACACTGCGGCTTCTCATCGGGTTAATCCCAACAGCAGCTAGCTAGCCGGTGGGAAAGCCATATGGACCTCACCATGATGTGTGTATTTTATCCATTCCCTCCATCCATTTTACGTGCCTATTTTAAAGCATGACTCCAAAAACAAAGCAAATCCAAAGCTCAAGTGGACCACACCATAAAAAACCGCGAGGATTGGATGCTTATTGTTGAAAATTTCTTAGGGCCTACCACAATTTTTATTTGTCATCCAACCTGTTGATAAAGGATAAAGTCACACAACCCAGGATGAAGGGAAAACACAAATATCATCTTCATCCAAAACTTCTACAGAATTAAGAAATTTTCAACCGTAGGCATTTAATCCCCTTTGTTTCCTGTGGTGTGTTCCACTTGAGCTTTGGGTCCACCTCATTTTTTAGCTCATGCCCAAAATGAGATAGAAAAACAGATGAATAGAGTAGATCCAACACATACATCATAGGGGGTCCACAAAGCTTCTTCAGCATCGTTGTGGTCACCATCCAATTCGACTTTGTACCTCTCTGACAACACCTGCAGCTCCATAAAATACTGCCACTCCGACTCTGTACCAGGCTGTCTTTGACAACAGCTTGCGGCGCAATGAAATAACAAAATAACGTCATGAAAAGCCTACCCTATATGATCCAGTGGGGTTGATTTTTCTAAAATAGACTAACAAAGTAGCTCCGCAATTGCTCTTGCCAGAATATTTTTTGTTCAAATATTGCAACCAAACAGGCCGTAACAATAAATGCAGTGGAAGTTATATATGTTTCAATAGTGACATCTCTATTAATCTTGCATCCCATCATGTGTGGACAAAAGTGCCATCCCGTGATGTGTGTGGACAAGATGCTAAGCTAAAAGCATAAGCATCTCCTGCTAAAAGATTCTAACCATTTATCCTTGGACCTTTTATTAAAAGATGGTAGATCGTTAATCTATTTTTTCTTCTTATTGACTTGTGGACCACTAATCAGAAAGCTTTAAATCATCCAATTGATAAGACCTTTTTGGGACATTTCTAGAAAATGAACAATGAAGAAAAAAGATAAAAGAAATATAGCATTAATGGTCCACATTCAATGTGAGAAAATTAGGCCAGCTAGATAGCTGGTGTATTGAGGTCGGCAATTTTTGCAGGCCACATCGTATGGTATGTGTTATATACAAGCTGTCCATCCATTTGGCGAGCTTGTCTTAAGGCTTGAGCCGAAAAACATGACAGATCTAATGATCAATTGGACCACACTGCAAAAAGCAGTGGGGGATTTAACGTCTACCATTGAAACCCTCTTGGGGGTCAAAAGTTTCGAATCAATATGAAACTTTTTTTTTCTATTAATACATGTATTTTTTACCTTATTAACTGATTGGATGGAAAATAAATGTTATGGTAGGCCCTACGAATTTTTTAACGGTGAAAATCATTATCCTCACTGTTATTTTTGGTGTGGTACATTTGAGCTTTGGATATGATTCAATTTTTTTTTGTATAATTCTCTAAAATGATCTTAAAAAATGGACGACCGGTGTGTATATAATAAATACATCACCGTGAGGCCCTTGTAACTTTGATCTCCTTTAAACCGTTTGTACAACTCGGAGCTTGAGGAGCATCAGGGCTAGTCTTGGCACGACACGTATGTACACCAAGTGGTTAGTGGTCGGTGCTACGTGGACCCCACCATGATATGTGTTTTATCTACGCCGTCCATCCATTTCGAAATATACTTTTTTGGCAAAGTATATATAAATCTAAGGTGGAACACAAAACAGTAGTGATTGAATGTCCACTGTTAAAAACCTCCTAGGGCCCACTGTAATGGTTATTTAACATCTAACATATTGATTAGGTCATACAAGAAAAAAATATGTATCAGCTTGATCCAAAACTTTTGTAGCCTCCAGAAAGTTTTAAATAGTGAGCGTTCAAGCAACACTGTATGGTTTACTTGAGATTTTGATAAACCTCACTTTTGTGCTCATGCCATAAAATGATTCATAAGAATGGGTGGACAGCATGGATGAAACACATACATTATGGTGGGGCCCATGGAGCACCCACTGGCTAGTGGAAGGGTCAGTAGCCAATCCGTTTCCATGAATGATATGGTTGTAGCAGCCAATCTTAGCCCGAATTGGCCAGATATTGGGCCATACAATCCCATATCAATGGTCCACCAAAACCTATTTTGCAAAACCTTGATTATAATTCAAATGCATTTACCCTTTACCAACCTAGCACGAGCCACACTGCTTTGGGCTGAGCCATGAGGGCTGATAGATTATCTGATTTGGCTCACCATGCCTGGTTTGGAAGGGGATTGCATCTTACCAGATCTGTGGGAGGCCACTGTGATGTATCTATTTATCCACGCCGCCCATTCCTTTTATAAGATCATGTTAAGGGATAGGCCAAAAAAAGAGACAGATCTAATACTCTAGTGGACCACATCGAATAATAAGCTTGAGTTGCATTAAATGCACACATCATTAAATGCAAGACTCAAGTCTAGTGTGGTCCACTCGAGCGTTGGATCTGCCTCATTTTTTGGATGTGGAATTTCTGCAAAAGCCTTTGGTAGGAAGTTCCTGGACTGGGAACCTAAGTGGGGCCATCATCATGTTGGTGGGAAATCCACCCATCCATCCATTTTTTTGAGCTCATTTTAGTACATTCGGGCAAAAATGGGCTGGATCCAATACTCAAGTGAGCCTAAAAAGTGAGGATTGAATGTCCACAGTTGAAATATTTGTGGGGCCACAAAAGTTTTGAATCAAGCTAACATTTGTGTTTTCAGTTCATCCCAGTTGGACGGACGTTATGTACGGTATGGATGGCATATAAACATCACTGTCAACCCTAGGAAGGTTTCAACGGTAGGAATTTCCCTACCCACCTTTTCCTTTAGTGTGGCCCACTTGAGTCTTCGATCCCGCTAACTTTTGGTATCAATTCGTAAAATTGTCTCATAAAACGGATGGATGAGGTGGATTTCTCACAAACATCATGGTGGCCCCGCCTAAGTTTTTGCAGGAAATCTGCCTCTTCATTTTTGACCCATACCTTAACATGATTTGAGAAAAGGGATGGACATTGTAGATAAATAGATACATCATGGAGGGCCCCACACAGATCTGATCGGACGCTTAAAGGTCCAACAAGGGGTCGGACGCAATCCACTTCTGCCTAGTTTTGACTAGGATGGGCTTCGACTTCAGTCCTTAGTTAATGAGTCTGTCTTGCAATGCATTGGCCCGGCCCATTTACTGTCCCATTCATGACCTTTCAAAGTGAATTACTAAAATGATTATATGGATGAGGATATTTGTAGTATTTTTGTACCCATTGAATTTGTAATATCCTGGATTTTCACTATTTTGGATTTCTAAAAATCCTTAAAAATTTCTTTTTTAATTAACTTATAATATCACTTAAGACCATTAGCACTCAATGTTAGTTTATACTGGGGTGGACCAGTCTAATTATGATGGGACAAAGTGCGAACCATCAAGCCAGATAGTCCGTTTACACCTAGCAACAGCCCGTGTGGGCCACCCAGTGACCGAGGAGGGTCATAAAAATCTAAAAATTTAGATAACTGAAGATCTCACTGGGCTTGTGGTCCATCGCGGACCACAGACCCAATGGACACTTAGAATTGGAATTTGACACTTGCCAAATGCACCCCACCAATGCCAGATTGGAATTTGACACTTGCAAATAAAACCGAGATACCAGGCTTTTCAGCCGTCGGATTTCTTCCAAATTTACAGTGAAGGTTTAATGTATTTTTCTATGCTCGTCCACCAAATCTGGGACCCGATCGTGGCACGGTGACCGTTGATCGCAAATCAGGCCCGTACGATCAAACCTCATATCCGATCGTTCCTAAATTTTGCATGACCCTTAATCGGGCCATAGAGCACCTATCCTACAAGTTTCATGGACAGAGGGCTACCAGAACCGCTCCAATCACCAGAATGGACCCCATAGGGCCGTTTTAAGATCGGAACCGTATGATCGAACCCCATATTCGTTCATCCGTTTGTTCCCAAACTTTGCATAGCCCCCTCATAGGGTCATGTCACCTACACACCAAATTTGGTGACAAGAGGGGTGTTAGGGCCGCCCCAACACCAATAGGGAGTCCTAAAGGGCTATTTTGGGAATTTAAGGAAACTTAAGGCCAAAGGGCCCAACTCTAGGAAATAAACCCTAGCTCTCTCATAACTCTCTCATTCACTACAACCACCAAGGAGAAAAAGGGAGAGCAAAAGAGAAAAGAGAGAAAAAAGGGAGGAAAGAAGTGTAAGGTAGACCCTAGATCGAGGTGGGGCCCAGGAAAATCAAACCCCATAACTCCCTACCTCGTCTCCAAGAGGAAACCCTCCTCCACGACCGCCCATTCGCTTCCGTTGATTGTATAGGTAAATCTCTTACCCCTTTTTCTTGAAACCCTTGTGTGTGTGAGGGTTTGCATGAGATTCTAACATGCAAGTTCATTGTCTTAGGATTCCGGGCGATCGACGCCAAGTTCGGTCCTTCTAGGTCGTTTTTTAAGTCTCCAACGATCCATAGGTGCGGACTATTATTCTTAGGTGGCCTAGCACCAATTTTACTATGAGTCTAATGATTTTGATTGCTTATGATGTATTTGGAGGATCTAGAGAAAACCTAGGAAGAACCTTACCGTTGATTCTTCCAATCAACATGTAATATTTATGGAATGTTGTTGTTGCTTACATGTTTGAGTAGGAATTTAATGATTGCATGTTCATGACTTGTTAATTCATGTGTAATGTTCCTTATAGCATGTTTGTTGCCTCTCACATGATTAAGTAGAAATGTAATGTTTGCATGTTCATATCTTGATGATCCATGTATGATGTTCCTTATAGCATGTATGATGTATTAACCCATGTGCAATGTGTTCCTACAATATATGAAATGCTTAGCCTCCTCACTAACCCCCACGATTCACATGCACCTTTAGTTCACAACATGGTTAGTTTTACTTGGTAAATAAATCTGAGTTTCTATATTGGAAAGTATGATTGCATGCCATTACTTATGCTAGTTGATAACCTTGTTAGTTGGCATACTATGCATTAATTACTACCAAACCCTTGGGTTGGTCAGGAATATGAGGAGAGTGAAGGTGGTCCCGTTGGTAGGACTGTCTTGAGGCTAGACCGATGGATTTGGGCGAGTGCGTGTGGGCGACAGTAGTTAGACTACATGGGTCACTTGTTCCCAATGTCGTTCCGCCACATGCTTGTCTGAACTCATGTAGTCTAGTCTACTGGCTGACCAACCTTATTTTGTTAACCTTGTTTTCTCACACATGCATGGAACCTGTCACACCTTACAATCGTTGTCGCCCATCAATAATGAATTGAATATCGGTCCACAGTCTCATGAGTCGGGCATGGTGGAATGGGACACTGTGTCCGAGCTGTAGGCCTACACTGGGGTGATGCGCCTCCCCGTAGTGACTTCGAGCGATCCCTTTCTCTCGGCACTCCCCATGTGCTTGAAGGCAGGGATGGGGAACCCGACAGGATCAAGGATCGCGGGGTCTCAGCCTTACACGTTGGGGGGCCTTGGCTTTGCAACTAGTTTAGGGCGTTAATACGTGGGGTGTACTAGATTTCCAAACCTGCTGGATGAATGAAAATAACTAAAAACTCGGCTAATACTATCATCGCATCGTACTAGTTAAGTTGGTGACTCGGCAGTCGAGGTCGCAATGAGAGAGTATTGTAAGACCCGTATCCTAGTTCGTACTGTTCTGATGAATCCTGCGATCATTTCCGTCGAAGTCCGGCAATCCGCGACTGATAATCGACGTTGCGATCGATCGTAAGTCGTATCCTTTATATTCGAGTCGGTTTAATCCGAGACCTGTATCATTGCGACCGCACCGTCGCCGCGGTTCCAACGCCGTGACTCACGCACCGATTCGATATCCTGACCAGAAGATGTGAGTCGGCGTTTATTTCGAAGAAACGCCGCGCTTTCTCGATCCCAAGAGAATCTCTACGACCCATCCCATCAATCAATCAATCACATCATTCAATCAATCACTTCAATGTCAAGTACAAAGCACCCATACTTTCTTTTTCCACAAGTTAAGCAAACCCAAAAGTCAACCAATCCATCCCCTCACCCATCACTCACCTCACATCACTCCCCTCACATCCATCACTCTCTCCCTTATCTCTCTCTCTCCTCTCTCTCATTCCATCTCTCAACTCCCAAGCTCCATACGTCCCAACATTTCCAAGCAATCTCAAAGGCCAAGTGTGGCCCACTTTCCCCTACTCTCACATCTCCCATCTCAACCGTTGGATCATCATCAACCACCATTAAAAGTGGAGGCTAGAGCTAAGGAGGCTAAGGGAGCAAGGAAAAGGCTAATAAGGTGGGTGATCCACCGTTATTTCTTATTTTAGGGCCCACTTGTTGGTGGGACCCATTTGATGTATGTGATTTAACCAAGAGGGGCCCATAGTGGCGGGGTCCCTCTATCTCACCGTGTATCTCTCTCTCTCTCTCTCTCTCTCTCTCTCTCTCTCTCTCTCTCTCTCTCTCCTAGAATGAAGTGGGCCCCACCAAATCATGTTAAATTCACTCCATTCATCAAATGGTGTGGCCCACCACATTTTCGGCGAAATCCACCGTCCGATGGAAAGTCTTCATATAATATAACATATGATATTTATTTTATATTAATATTATACTATATATGTATATGTATGCATGGTGGGCCACGTGCATGTGGGACCCACCATGAGGCCTGTGTGTATACCGTCCAGCGTCCAGAGACGCTGAACGTGATGGTAGGCTAACATCGAGTATGTGTGCTGACATGGTGGTGTACTTACAAGCTAACAAAAAGAAAAAGGTGGTTTTGGGGTGGGCCGCTCATGCAGGCCCCACCTTGATGTATGTAAATGATCCACGCCGTCCATTCTATTCTCCAGCCCATTTTAGGCGTTGAACCAAAAGATGAGGCTGATCCGATAATCGAGTAGGCCTTACCATAGGAAACAGTAGTTTTTACCGTTAAAACTTTGAAAAATGATTGCCGGGGTCCACGTAAAGCTTGAACCCACCTGAAATTTGGTTTGGACGCCTAATTTTGTGGGACACATACAATGGACGGGGTAGATCTGGTTAATGTGGGTCCCACCTAGGGTAACAAAAATTATATATATATGAGAAAAGGTGGCAGACACCTTGCTGCCATGACGTGCACAAAGAGGAATGGGTCCCCATTGGCCCTAGTTGTGGACTCCACCATGATGCATATTTTGTATCCACACCGTCCATAAGGTGGACCACCCTCTGAGGTGGGTCCCCTCCAAAGATCAACTCGATCCAACGCTCAGGTGGCCCACACCACAAGAAACAGCGGTGATTGAACTCTACCATTGAAACCTTTCCTGGACCCACTGAAGTTTTGGATCAATCTGAAATTATTTTTCCTCTTCATTCAAGTCTACGTGTGACCTCATGAACGGATTGGATGGCGTATAAATATTAAGGTGGGCCCCACATGGGACCCACAATGATGCATGTGTTTTATTACCACCGTCCGCCCGGACGGTGGTACCCACTGTGATGTTTTTGTTTTAAAACCCACCGTCCAGGAACGGTGGGCGTGTGGGGTGTGCACGCTTGTGTGCATACGTGTGGGGTGTGCACGTGCGTGTGTGCATGCGTGTGTGTGTGTGCACGTGTGTGTGCATAGGTGTGTGAGTGCATGTGTGTGTGTGTATATATATATATATATACATACTATATTATATATATATATATATATATATTATATTTTATACAATATATCTGATGGTGGGCCTCTATGGGCCCTACAATGATGCATGTGTTGCATCCAACCCGTCCACCCATTCTGAAAGCTCATTTTATGTCATGAATTACAGAATGAATTAGATCCATAGTTCATTGGACCCACCATGATGCATGTGTTGCATCCAAGTCATTCAACTATTTATGGCCGTTGTTGAGGCCCACTTCAATGTGTACTTGTGGCCGTTGTTGAGGCCCACCGTGATATGTAATTGTGGCCGTTATTGAGGCCCACCTTGATGTGTATTTGTGGCCGTTGTTGAGGCCCACCTTGATGTATATATGGCCCATGTGTTTAGGCCCATTCAATGTAATTGTGGCCCATGTTACGAGGCCCATTGTGATGTTTTCAAAGGTCCATGGGTTATGGCCCATTGCAATGTACATAAGGCCCATTGATGTGGCCCACTTGATGAATGTAAGGCCCATGCGATATGGTCCATTTGATGTATTTAAGGCCCAATGGGATGTCCTTAGGGTCCATTGCAATGTGTGATTCCTCCATGGTCTGTGTAATGATACTTTATGGCGGGCTATGCCTTGGGAACAATGTTGGTTTGACGTCCACATTGTAAGGATAATGTTGGTTAAATGTCCGCATTGTCACACTCCTTAAGGCCTACTGATAGGTCCATACTTGTACTCTGCAGGCCGTCTAGGCCCATCTCTGTGATACGCAGAGCCCATCCCTATATACATGTTTAGTATAGATCCATGATTCATTATCATACGCATCATATGTATGACTGGTATGAGGAGTGACTGATCATAGCATATGCCTTCCTATTGCCGTTTATGGGCTCCCCGATAGGCGGAGTTGCCTCACATGAGCGCATGGTTTACGCAGATCGTTGCATGACCGGTAGTGTGACTCATGCACTTGCATTGTGTGATTGTAGTTACTTGTATGCCCTAGTGACACCGGGGCCATAGCCTCCACGGACACATCGTGGGTGGGCCGGATTGATCTGGGAAATGTTTGGTTCTAGCATACGGGCGCCATAGATGTCCCTGGGTGAAAATCCCTAAACCCGATGGTACCAGAGGATGACTCCAACGTCTAGACCGAGTGGATGTACGAGCGCATGAGGGCCGAATACTAGGAGGCCGCGTCTCCCACTGTGTCGTGGTCGGTCGGAAAGGGTGTGACCTTACCCGCCCGAGTGAGGGGCAATTTCTGGTTGAGTTTGACCAGCTTGAGTAATCGGTCCGCTATCGACGAGCCGGGCCGGATATTGGCAAGGTGCGGATAGTGAGGTCTCTTTCGCTCTTCCAGTTATGCGTCCGGATAGGGACGGCAAGCTGGCGTAGAGTGTACTAGACCCCGGTGATTATCCAGACTGAGAACTGTATTGACATAAGGATTTGGATGTGGATTAGCATGCTTGACTTGCATTATGTATCGCATGGCATTGGCATGGCCGATAGTATTCTTATATCGCATTGCATAGCCTTGGTACGGCTGACTGTGTTCATGTACTCATCAGCATGTTTCCGCATTACTCTGACCATGCATTCTGAGCACGCTCATATTGCGCATACACTTACACCACCCTCTGAGCTTTCTATAAGCTTATGCACGATTGATGCGTGCAGGTGACGCCAGGACGCAGCCGTAGTCTCGTCAGCTTGATCGGAGCGTCTGTAAAGAGCTTTGGAGTTTTTGTCATTTTCAGTATCTTGTATTTCCTTTTATACACCTTGTACTCAAAGTTTTTTATCATAGTGGATTTTGTGATGGTGTTCTTGTGGTTATTATTCGTGGGTTATACTTGTGGTTATGCTCATTACAAATCAAATTGATTATTAGAAATCCTCCTTGTAGCATCCCAGGATCGGAACCTGGCGTATGGGCGCTGGGAGCCGAGAATGGGGTTCTACGGAGGCTGTCGGCACCGGATTCGGCGATCGGGAATTTTGTGAACCCGGTTTCTGAGTTTGGGGCGTGACAGAAGTTGGTATCAGAGCATAACTTAGGAATAACCGAGAACAGCATCACATGTTTACTATGAGTTTAAGGCGATTAGGTTCCGAGTGCGAAACCTTCCGATTGACTTCCCTAACGTACGATTCTCGAAGTTGATCAGCGTCCTTATCCCTCCTATAAGACATGCCGCCCAGGAGAGCGACCCGTTCTACCCCCGCTCCACCACCTGAGGCTCCAGCTTTACCACCTGTGCCTCCTGTTCTACCGCCAGAGATCCCTAATCCCTTTTCTGAGGATGATGTTCCTCTACCTGATGTCGGTGCGGATCCGACCATTTCTGTGAGTGCATCGCGATTCTGACAGATGTTGCAGTGTGTGATTCTTCTTTGGCCATGTAACGCCCTAAAATCGGGGTCGTGCATAGACACAACTCCCGAGTTCCCAAGTGTCACTTATCATGCATTTATGGTTTTTAAGATTAGTCAAGTTTAACTGCGCAATTTGGAATTACCTGAAACATGAAGCACAATCGCACCAGTCTACTGAAGTGAAGGAAATCTCACAAATATACAGGTCCAAAATAATAAAAGGGTCGCCCAAAGCGTTGCCCAACAAAACAACAAAAGAAGGCTATGTCAAAAAAAAGAGTAAAACTGAGCCCACGGCTCAGCAAATCCAAATTCGACCCGATCAAGCCGATGGAGAGCCGCCCATCAGCTGCAAGTAGGAGAGTCCGTCCTCCTCGTCCAAGCTTACCTCGCCAGGTTCCTCATGCACTGGGTCACCTGCATCTATGAATGGGTCTGGTTGGTGTTTTAAAACACCGTCCCAGAGTGGGAGTGAGTGATCAACTCAGTGTGAACTATTGGTCTCAAGTTACAACAGGCATCAATTGTAATATGAACTTAATGAAAAGCAGACAATCATCAACACCTAATAACTCTTATTTAAAATGCATGCATGCGGGATGATATGATGCATGCCCTCGCCACAACACTCCCTCAAGCGACTCCATCTAACGATCGCATATGACAACACTCCCTCAGAGCGACCTCGACTTCCGAGTCGCCACCCTAACTAATGCGTGCAATGCGATCGTGTTAGCCGAGTTATTAGTTAAGTCCATTCATCCAGCAGGTTGGGGATTCTGATTCACCCTACGTATCAATGCCCTAAACTGGTTGCGAGGCCAAGACCCCATCAATGCGTGAGGCCGAGACCTCGCGGTCCGTGATCCCGTCGGGTTCCTCATCCCCGACACCAAGCACATGAGGAGTGCCGAAAGGAAGGGATCGCTCGCGGTCACTACGGGGAGGCGCGGTACCCCAGCGTAGGCCGACAGCTCGGACATAGTGTCCCATTCCACCATGCCCGGCTCACGAGGCTGTGGACCAGTTGCAAGTGGATTTTTTTATGGGCTACAACGGTAGTAGGGTGGTTCAGGTTCCATACACATGTGAGCAAACATGGTTAACATACAGGGTTAGTCAGATAGTAGGTTAGACCGCACGAGTCAAGCGAGCGTGAGACGAGTGACATCGGGCACAAGAGACCCATGTAGTCGAACTACAGCCACACGAACACACTCGCCCAAACCCACGGGTCTAGCCCTAGCATAGTCCTACCGATGGGACTACCATCTCGCCTCATGTTCCTGACCAACCCATGGGTATGGAGGGTGATCCGTAACAAGCCAACTACACAGGTTATCAACTAGCATACCAACATCCTATTTCATGCATCTCAGTCATATGAATCAAATATTTCTAACAAGCAATCATGAAATAAAGTGCGTGTGAGTCGTGTGGGTTTGTGAGGAAGTTATGCACTTCCCCCATCTTGAGAAATTCCATGTACAAGAGTAATGAAACCATGCATACTATTAAGCAACAATATATATGGAAATCAACAAGCATGAGCATGCAACTATCCATACACAAAATCATGTAAGGAAATAAAAACAACATCATGGGGTAGCCAAACATGCATATCCATACAATTCCATCAACCTACGATCTCAGGGTTCCTCTAGACTTTCAAGCATAACATTCAACAATCAAAATCATTAGGCTCGTATAAAAATTGGTGCTAGGCCACCTAAGAACAATAGTCCGCACCTAGGATCGTTGGAGGCTTGGGAAAAACGTCCTAAGAAAGAGGGCTTTGCGGTAGATCGGCCGGAATCCCTAAAACAACTTCACATGTTAGATTTGTAAGCAAAACCCCCCTCCTTACAAGGGTTTTCAAAGAAAAAGAGGGTTGGATCTTACCTAAACGATCCATGAAATGAAGAGGGCGATTTTTGGATGGGTTTCCCCTTGGAGAAGGTGTAGGGAGAGGAGAGATTGATTCCCTTGGGCCCCACCTTGGTTTAGGGTCCACCTTGTCTTCTTCCCTCTCTTCCTCCTTTCTTCTTTCTCTCTTTTCTCTCTTTTCTCTCTTTTCTCTCTTCCCTTTCCTAGGGCAAATTCGTATGGGAGAGGGGTGCCCAAAAGAAACCTCTATTTATAATTCCAAATTTAGTGCAAATGGCCCTAAACTTGCATAATTTCCTAAAATAGACTTATGGGACTCCCTATTGGTATTGGGGTGGCCCTAACACCCCTCTGGCCACCAAATTCGACGTGTAGGTGCCTTATGGCCCGATTAGGGCCCATGCAAAAATTGGGGATGAACGGATGAGCGGATATATGATCTCGAGAAAGTTTCGACCTTTAAGTGGTCTGTGGGGCCATTTTGGTGATTGGAGCATTTCGATGGCCCTCGGCCATGAAATTTATAGGATAAATGGTCCATGGCCCGATGAGGGGCCTTACAAAATTTGGGAACGAACGGATGCGGAGTTTGGTCGTACGGGTCCAATTCGCGATCAACGGTCATCGTGCCACGATCGGGGCCCATTTGGTGGGAAGGCGTTGAAAAAATACATTAAACGTTTACCGTAAATTTGGAAGAAATCCGACGGCTAGAAGACCCGAGTCTCGCTTATATCGGTGCTTGATTTTAATCGGCATTGAGTGGGGCGCATTGGGCAAGCGCCGATGGTACTTTTAGGCGTCCACTTGGGTCCACATCCGCGATGGACCACAAGCCCATGAGATCTATGATTTTCTAAAGTTTTAGATTTTTCCGACCCTTCTCGTCATTTTGGGTGGCCCACACGGGCTATTGTTAAGTGTAAACGGGCCATCTGGCTTGGCGGCCCGCACTTGGTCCTATCATAACTAGACTGGTCCACCCCAGTATAAACTAACATTGAGTGTTAATGGTCGTTAAGTGATATTATAAGTTAATAATAAAATAAATAATTAAATAAATAAATAAAGTTCAAGGATTTTTAGAAATCTAAAACAGTGAAAATTCGGGATGTTACAATCTACCCCCCTTAAAAACAATTTCGTCCCCGAAATTGCCTAAGAGTAGTAAGTAAAGGTTTCATTATTTCATTTGCCTAGGTTTTGTTGAATTCAAGTTCATATGCATGGTAAGGTGTGTACTATCTATACTAGTTTGGCTCATTCTAGTCTACCCCCCTTAAAAGTTTTCGCCTTTGAGGTTTGAAAACAAATGTCAAAATCATTATTATCGTATTAAGAGGTTGTTGGTAAAGTTTACTTAATAGTGGTATATTTTACCCTTTTAGGATCGGGCTATTACGGAAAGACAGTTGTGGTAGGCTTGATCCCATACGTCGATCCTCTGCCTGACCAGGGTAGAAAGATCGTTGTATCCCTTCCTAGTCCTGGTAGATCATGGTCTTCTGCTCGGTCCAAGCAGTGAGTCCGTTGGTGTTCACCCAGGATTAAGAATTGAGTCAAGCCGCGAATACATCGCAAGTGTATGGTCCCGTGATTCCGTAGTCCGATCAATCTTAACTTTTGGATGAGATCAAAATTCTTTAACAGTTCAAGCTTCACATTCATAATATTTTTGTGGGTGGTGAGTTTCCCGCGATGCCTATGATCAAACGACTATCCTAGAGGGGTTTCCATGACCTTAAGGTTCCTCTTGACATTACCATTTTGATCCTATGGTTAGTGAGTTATTAGCAAATCACGTTTTGGTTTCATAAATTTTAACAGGAAAGGAAAAATCGAAAGTTTTAAGGTATTCTGGTGGTTTAGAGTGCTAATAATATTAAGATGGACGCAGTAAGACAATCATACATATAAGTATTTATAAGGTGACAAGAAAATTTAAAAACAATCTATACATTCATATTAAATTCAAAGTGCCATTAGTATGGCTAGTTACATCCTACAACATGGATTACATAGTTCTCTAGACATTCCAACATAAGGAAAAAAATAACTTAGTCAAGCAAACGTCCTAACTATCCTTCAACACAAGCAGGTAGAACTAATCGACTCAAAGCAAACTACTAATTATCGGAAAGGTTATGCTACTACTCTTCTAGATCGGGCAAAGATGGGGGTACTTCTTCCCCATGAGGGAAGGAATCACCGGAATGGGGAAGAAGGAAGTAACGGTTGCTAGGAATACCATTTTCCTCGGCAGGGAAATGGATTTTGGATGAGAATGTAGGTGAGGGTGGGAGGGGAGATCCTAAGGATGGGTTTGGGAAGGACTTGAAAATGTGTTTAGAATTTATTTGGGGAAAGTGGGGTGGAATGGGTTTGAGAAAATGAAATTTGAGACGAGCTTTTAGAGTGAAGAGGATTGATGTTGGGTTTCGAGAGTAAATGGGTGAATGGAGTGGGATTGTGGAAGGTTGGAATGTGTATTTGAGATGAATTGGTGGGAGTAGAGGAGCGATTGGGATGAATTTTGTGTTGGGTTTTAGAAGTGGTTGTGTGAGTGGGGTTCAATGGAAGGGGTTTGAGATGGGTTATGGAAACAGTTTGGAGATGGGAAAAGTTTTGAGAATGGTTTTGAAGTATGGAGACTTGGGAATGGAGTTTGAAGTGAATGAGTGAGTAAGCTTTGTATGGATATTTTGTGGGTTTTGGTATTGAAAGAGGGTTTAGGGAAAGTATGTGGGAAATGAGGTTGGGTTAAGCATGAGAAGAAGGAAATAAGAGTTTGGAGTGAAGGAGTAAAGGGGATGTAGCTCAAGTGAATGTGTTTGAGGATTGGAAGATGAAATGTTGAGGGGTTGTGGAAGATGTGGTTTGGGTATGAAGAAGAAGAGGTGGGTTTTGGAGAAGAAGAAGAGAAGTGGTGGAAGTGAGATGCCTTTGTATGGTTCTCTTAGAAATGGATTGAATCTTGGAGAGGGAGAGGGTTCTTCCTAGGGTGTGGGAGTGGTAGAGGGTATTGTGGGGTAAGAAATTGGGTATTAGTGCCCTTAAGTTGCAAGAGAGGAAGACCCCACTCGTGTGAACATTGAAAGGGAGGAGGGGACCCATCTTTTTTGACATTCCTTATACTTTTAGTAACTGGATATATTTGAAAATTTTTATAATAATTTAACATCAAGTTTTAAGTCATCCTACCAAATTTCATATCGTTTGGAGTTGTAAATAAATTATTAAAATTCTAGGAAAAACAACTGCCTGAAATTTAAAATTTTTGGACAGTTGGCAGAACATCTTAATTTTAACTATATTAAAATTTTTATTTTATTTTTTTCTTATTTTTATATAAAACTAGACTCATCAAGCTTCAATTTGGCTTTTGAATCACCTAAATCGGAGTTGTAACGAAGGAGATATGAATTTTTGAAGTTGACCTAAATTTGCAGAAAAATTCCGGCGTGGTGACGCCGGTTGGGCGTTGCGACGCCGGGCCGCTGGATGTCTGGGCGTTGCGACGCCGGCTGGGCGTTGCGACGCCGGGCCGCTGGATGCCTGGGCGTTGCGACGCCGGCTGGGCGTTGCGACGCCGGGCCACTGTGCTCCGGGCAAGGTCACCTTGCGACAGACATATCTTGCAAACCGGGATGAGTTATTCGACGTGCCATATATGAATTTGGGGTAGGAGAAGCTGATCTATCCAAATAAAATGGTTATTTTATAATATTCCATCAGGTTAATGGTCAAAAGTCTATTTTACTTATATTTTTACTATTTATAGTGATTTTTTGCTTACTTATAGTTCTTTATCCTTGAACTTTAGGATTTGTGTCTAAGATGAAGGTACATAGAAAAATTTGAAGGATAAAGAGGTGGAAGCCGAGGATTTAAAGGAGATAGGTTGAAAGGAGGAGTTTAGACTTAGGGATTGGGTGGTTTAGACTACCTAAATTTCCTAATTGGTCGAATCGGGTCTTGCCGTTAAGTTCCCGAGCTCTTGCCCAAAGATGGGCTGAAATGTGTCGTAAGGCTCCCAAGTCGAATCCTAATATTGTTATGCTCTCTCTCATCAGTTGAAGCCCTTCGTAAGATTCTCGGACCTATTTTCTAGCATCACTACTTACTCTCGCTACCCAACCCTAACAATCTGAAAGTCTCACCTTCTGTCTAAGACTGGCGGTTCAGGGACTGGGGTGGTTCCTAGCATTTCACGTTTTCTATTGGGTATCCTCTCAAGTCAGCGGACGCGTTAGTGAATTCATGACCCATGGCCCAAGGGATTCCAAACTATTGCTCTGATACCATCTGTAACGCCCCGGAAAATCAGGGGTCGTGCATAGACACAACTCCCGAGTTCCCAAGTGTCACTTATCATGCATTTATGGTTTTTAAGATTAGTCAAGTTTAACTGCGCAATTTGGAATTACCTAAACATGAAGCACAATCGCACCAGTCTACTGAAGTGAAGGAAATCTCACAAATATACAGGTCCAAAATAATAAAAGGGTCGCCCAAAGCGTTGCCCAACAAAACAACAAAAGAAGGCTATGTCAAAAAAAAGAGTAAAACTGAGCCCACGGCGCAGCAAATCCAAATCGACCCGATCAAGCCGATGGAGAGCCGCCCATCAGCTGCAAGTAGGAGAGTCCGTCCTCCTCGTCCAAGCTTACCTCGCCAGGTTCCTCATGCACTTTGGGTCACCTGCATCTATGAATGGGTCCGTTGGTGTTTTAAAACACCGTCCCAGCAGTGGGAGTGAGTGATCAACTCGGTGTGAACTATTGGTCTCAAGTTACAACAGTGCATCAATTGTAATATGAACTTAATGAAAAGGACAATCATCAACACCTAATAACTCTTATTTAAAATGCATGCATGCGGGATGATATGATGCATGCCCTCGCCACAACACTCCCTCAAGCGACTCCATCTAACGATCGCATATGACAACACTCCTCGGAGCGACCTCGACTTCCGAGTCGCCACCCTAACTAATGCGTGCAATACGATCGTGTTAGCCGAGTTATTAGTTAAGTCCATTCATCCAGCGAAATTGGGATTCGATTCACCCTACGTATCAATGCCCTAAACGGTTGCGAGGCCAAGACCCCATCAATGCGTGAGGCCGAGACCTCGCGGTCCGTGATCCCGTCGGGTTCCTCATCCCGACACCAAGCACATGAGGAGTGCCGAAAGGAAGGGATCGCTCGCGGTCACTACGGGGAGGCGCGGTACCCCGGGCAACGTAGGCCGACAAATTCTGACATAGTGTCCCATTCCACCATGCCCGGCTCACGAGGCTGTGGACCAGTTGCAAGTGAATTTTTGATGGGCTACAACGGTAGTAGGGTGGTTCAGGTTCCATACACATGTGAGCAAACATGGTTAACATACAGGGTTAGTCAGATAGTAGGTTAGACCGCACGAGTCAAGCGAGCGTGAGACGAGTGACATCGGGCACAAGAGACCCATGTAGTCGAACTACAGCCACACGAACACACTCGCCCAAACCCACGGGTCTAGCCCTAGCATAGTCCTACCGATGGGACTACCATCTCGCCTCATGTTCCTGACCAACCCATGGGTATGGAGGGTGATCCGTAACAAGCCAACTACACAGTTAATCAACTAGCATACCAACATCCTATTTCATGCATCTCAGTCATATGAATCAAATATTTCTAACAAGCAATCATGAAATAAAGTGCGTGTGAGTCGTGTGGGTTTGTGAGGAAGTTATGCACTTCCCCATCTCTTGAGAAATTCCATGTACAAGAGTAATGAAACCATGCATACTATTAAGCAACAATATATATGGAAATCAACAAGCATGAGCATGCAACTATCCATACACAAAATCATGTAAGGAAATAAAAATAACATCATGGGGTAGCCAAACATGCATATCCATACAATTCCATCAACCTACGATCTCATGGTTCCTCTAGACTTTCAAGCATAACATTCAACAATCAAAATCATTAGGCTCGTATAAAAATTGGTGCTAGGCCACCTAAGAACAATAGTCCGCACCTAGGATCATTGGAGGCTTGGGAAAAACGTCCTAAGAAAGAGGGCTTTGCTGGTAGATCGTAGAATCCCTAAAACAACTTCACATGTTAGATTTGTAAGCAAAACCCCCTCCTTACAAGGGTTTTCAAAGAAAAGAGGGTTGGATCTTACCTAAACGATCCATGAAATGAAGAGGGCGATTTTTGGATGGGTTTCCCCTTGGAGAAGGTGTAGGGAGAGGAGAGATTGATTCCCTTGGGCCCCACCTTGGTTTAGGGTCCACCTTGTCTTCTTCCCTCTCTTCCTCCTTTCTTCTTTCTCTCTTTTCTCTCTTTTCTCTCTTTTCTCTCTTCCCTTTCCTAGGGCAAATTCGTATGGGAGAGGGGTGCCCAAAAGAAACCTCTATTTATAATTCCAAATTTGGTGCAAATGGCCCTAAACTTCCATAATTTCCTAAAATAGACTTATGGGACTCCCTATTGGTGTTGGGGTGGCCCTAACACCCCTCTGGCCACCAAATTCGACGTGTAGGTGCCTTATGGCCCGATTAGGGCCCATGCAAAAATTGGGGACGAACGGATGAGCGGATATATGATCTGAGAAAGCGTTTCTGACCTTTAAGTGGTCCTGTGGGGGCCATTTTGGTGATTGGAGCATTTCTGATGGCCCTCTGGCCATGAAATTTATAGGATAAATGGTCCATGGCCCGATGAGGGGCCTTACAAAATTTGGGAACGAACGGATGCGGAGTTTGGTCGTACGGGTCCAATTCGCGATCAACGGTCATCGTGCCACGATCGGGGCCCGAGATTTGGTGGGAAGGCGTTGAAAAATACATTAAACGTTTCAGTAAATTTGGAAGAAATCCGACGGCTAGAAGACCCGAGTCTCGCTTATATCGCTGCGATTTTAATCGGCATTGGTGGGGCGCATTGGGCAAGCGCCGTAGATGGTACTTTTAGCGTCCACTTTGGGTCCACAACCGCGATGGACCACAAGCCCAGTGAGATCTATGATTTTCTAAAGTTTTAGATTTTTCTGACCCTTCTCGGTCGCTGGGTGGCCCACACGGGCTATTGTTAAGTGTAAACGGGCCATCTGGCTTGGCGGCCCGCACTTGGTCCTATCATAACTAGACTGGTCCACCCCAGTATAAACTAACATTGAGTGTTAATGGTCGTTAAGTGATATTATAAGTTAATAATAAAATAAATAATTAAATAAATAAATAAAGTTCAAGGATTTTTAGAAATCTAAAACAGTGAAAATTCGGGATGTTACAGCTGCGCTTCAGGGGCAGGGCAGATGCCCAGTTGTTTCACCAGAGCAGGCAGAGCAGGAGCGTGCGAGTGCTCTTCTACGTGAGTTCAGACGACTTGATCCTCCACGTTTCCAGGGCGAGCCAGATCCGACTGCAGCAGAGAGATGGCGCTCTGATGTGGAGAAGATCTTCGATACTATGTCATGCACGACCCAGCATCGAGTTCGGTTAGCGGTATTCCTTTTCCAGGGTGAGGCAGAGCATTGGTGGACCTCCGTTACCCGTGTTGCAGGACCTGATTATGTCTGGACATGGGATGACTTTATCGACCGATTCGAGGAGCAGTACTTCCCTGACCACATTCGACGTCAGAGAGCACTGGAGTTCGAGACTTTGGTGCAGGGGGACATGACCGTGGCGCAATACGCGGCCCGTTTTGTGGCGCTATCGAGGTTTACGCCATATATGGTTGATGATGAGGGGCGAAAGGCCCGCCGTTTCGAGAACGGCTTACGTTACGGTCTTCGAGGCCGTGTTATTAGGCATGAGCTCCCGACCTTCCAGCAAGAGGTGCGGAGGGCTCGATCTATGAGGCCGAGTGGGGCCGGCGACGAGCGGCCGAGATCAGAGGAGGGGTCAGAAGAGGCAGGCTCCCTCCAGTAGCTCCCAGCAGCACCGACGATCGTAGAGATACAGGAGTCACCCATCCGCCGGAGCACCAGTAGCACCGACGGCACCTCCAAATGGCGGCACCACCTCGAGACAAATTTTTCCGACACTTGCTATGGATGCGGTGGGATAGGACACCGTAGGTGGGAGTGTCCCCGACCTCGCAGCGCGGTCGAGAGAGCACCACAGCGGCCTCCACAGCGGCCCAAGAGCACCACAAGAAATTCCCGCACAGCCAGCCGACAAAGAGATTCCACCACCGAGGCCCCCTCAGCAGTAACACCAGCCTCCAGGACCTCCCCCGCAGCAGAAGAGGCCTCAGAGGGGACTCCGCACCTCGCCACAGCCCGTGGTAGATTTTATGCCGTTCGGCCAGACCCTCGGTCATCAGGAGCAGTCGTCGATGATTCATGTGACTTGGCCCCTACACCATCTTGCTAGATTGCTTATGGATGATGCGTCTTGAGAGTTAGAGCTTAAGATTCATGGGCGTCATCCCCATCTTTTGATGTTTGATGTATGTTGTACTGTGTTTTGATCATACATGATTTTATGTTCCTTATCCTCTTATGAGTTACGTTTAGTTGCGATGTTAGTACAAATTTCGAGGACGAAATTTTTATTAGGTGGGGAGAGCTGTAAGACCCATATCCTAGTTCGTACTGTTCTAATGAATCCTGCGATCATTTCCGTCGAAGTCCGGCAATCCGCGACTGATAATCGACGTTGCGATCGATCGTAAGTCGTATCCTTTATATTCGAGTCGGTTTAATCCGAGACCTGTATCATTGCGACCGCACCGTCGCCGCGGTTCCAACGCCGCGACTTACGCACCGATCCGATACCCTGACCAGAAGATGTGAGTCGGCGTTTATTTCGAAGAAACGCCGCGCTTTCTCGATCCCAAGAGAATCTCTACGACCCATCCCATCAATCAATCAATCACATCAATCAATCAATCACTTCAATGTCAAGTACAAATCACCCATACTTTCTTTTTCCACAAGTTAAGCAAACCCAAAAGTCAACCAATCCATCCCCTCACCCATCACTCACCTCACATCACTCCCCTCACATCCATCACTCTCTCTCCTTATCTCTCTCTCTCCCTCTCTCATTCCATCTCTCAACTCCCAAGCTCCATACATCCCAACATTTCCAAGCAATCTCAAAGGCCAAGTGTGGCCCACTTTCCCCTACTCTCACATCTCCCATCTCAACCGTTGGATCATCATCAACCACCATTAAAAGTGGAGGCTAGGAGCTAAGGAGGCTAAGGGAGCAAGGAAAAGGCTAATAAGGTGGGTGATCCACCGTTATTTCTTATTTTAGGGCCCACTTGTTGGTGGGACCCATTTGATGTATGTGATTTAACCAAGAGGGGCCCATAGTGGCGGGTCCCTCTATCTCACCGTGTATCTCTCTCTCTCTCTCTCTCTCTCTCTCTCTCTCTCTCTCTCTCTCTCTCTCTCTCTCTCTCTAGAATGAAGTGGGCCCCACCAAATCATGTTAAATTCACTCCATTCATCAAATGGTGTGGCCCACCACATTTTAGGCGAAATCCACCGTCCTCATGGAAAGTCTTCATATAATATAACATATGATATTTATTTTATATTAATATTATACTATATATGTATATGTATGCATGGTGGGCCACGTGCATGTGGGACCCACCATGAGGCCTGTGTGTATACCGTCCAGCGTCCAGAGACGCTGAACGTGATGGTAGGCTAACATGGAGTACGTGTGCTGACATGGTGGTGTACTTACAAGCTAACAAAAAGAAAAAGGTGGTTTTGGGGTGGGCCGCTCATGCAGGCCCCACCTTGATGTATGTAGATGATCCACGCCGTCCATTCTATTCTCCAGCCCATTTTAGGCGTTGAACCAAAAGATGAGGCTGATCCGATAATCGAGTAGGCCTTACCATAGGAAACAGTAGTTTTTACCGTTAAAACTTTGAAAAATGATTGCTGGGGTCCACGTAAAGCTTGGACCCACCTGAAATTTAGTTTGGACGCCTAATTTTGTGGGACACATACAATGGACGGGGTAGATCTGGTTAATGTGGGTCCCACCTAGGGTAACAAAAATTATATATATATGAGAAAAGGTGGCAGACACCTTGCTGCCATGACGTGCACAAAGAGGAATGGGTCCCCATTGGCCCTAGTTGTGGACTCCACCATGATGCATATTTTGTATCCACACCGTCCATGAGGTGGACCACCATCTGAGGTGGGTCCCCTCCAAAGATCAACTCGATCCAACGGTCAGGTGGCCCACACCACAAGAAACAGCGGTGATTGAACTCTACCATTGAAACCTTTCCTGGACCCACTAAAGTTTTGGATCAATCTGAAATTATTTTTCCTCTTCATTCAGGTCTACGTGTGACCTCATGAACGGATTGGATGGCGTATAAATATTAAGGTGGGCCCCACATGGGACCCACAATGATGCATGTGTTTTATTACCACCGTCCGCCCGGACGGTGGTACCCACTGTGATGTTTTTGTTTCAAAACCCACCGTCCAGGGAACGGTGGGCGTGTGGGGTGTGCACGCTTGTGTGCATACGTGTGGGGTGTGCACGTGCGTGTGTGCATGCGTGTGTGTGTGCACGTGTGTGTGCATAGGTGTGTGAGTGCATGTGTGTGTGTATATATATATATATACATACTATATATATATTATATATATATATTATATTTTATACAATATATCTGATGGTGGGCCTCTATGGGCCCTACAATGATGCATGTGTTGCATCCAACCCGTCCACCCATTCTGAAAGCTCATTTTATGTCATGAATTACGAATGAATTAGATCCATAGTTCATTGGACCCACCATGATGCATGTGTTGCATCCAAGTCATTCAACTATTTATGGCCGTTGTTGAGGCCCACTTCATGTGTGTACTTGTGGCCGTTGTTGAGGCCCACCGTGATATGTAATTGTGGCCGTTATTGAGGCCCACCTTGATGTGTATTTGTGGCCGTTGTTGAGGCCCACCTTGATGTATATATGGCCCATGTGTTTAGGCCCATTCAATGTAATTGTGGCCCATGTTACGAGGCCCATTGTGATGTTTTCAAAGGCCCATGGGTTATGGCCCATTGCAATGTACATAAGGCCCATTGATGTGGCCCACTTGATGAATGTAAGGCCCATGCGATATGGTCCATTTGATGTATTTAAGGCCCAATGGGATGTCCTTAGGGTCCATTGCAATGTGTGATTCCTCCATGGTCTGTGTAATGATACTTTATGGCGGGCTATGCCTTGGGAACAATGTTGGTTTGACGTCCACATTGTAAGGATAATGTTGGTTAAATGTCCGCATTGTTACACTCCTTAAGGCCCACTGATAGGTCCATACTTGTACTCTGCAGGCCGTCTAGGCCCATCTCTGTAATACGCAAAGCCCATCCCTATATACATGTTTAGTATAGATCCATGATTCATTATCATACGCATCATATGTATGACTGGTATGAGGAGTGACTGATCATAGCATATGCCTTCCGGCGAACTGTTTATGGGCTCCCTGATAGGCGGAGTTGCCCTACATGAGCGCATGGTTTACGCAGGACTGTTGCATGACTGGTAGTGTGACTCATGCACTTGCATTGTGTGATTGTAGTTACTGTATGCCCTAGCGACACCAGGGCCATAGCCTCCACACACATCGTGGGTGGCCGGATTGAATACCGAAAATGTTTGGTTCAGCATACGGGCGCCATAGATGTCCCTGGGTGAAAATCCCTAAACCCGATGGTACCAGAGGATGACTCCAACGTCTGACCGAGTGGATGTACGAGCGCATGAGGGCCGAATACTAGGAGGCCGCGTCTCCCACTGTGTCGTGGTCGGTTGGAAAGGGGTGTGACCTTACCCGCCTGAGTGAGGGGGCAATTTCTAGGTTGAGTTTGACCAGCTTGAGGAATCGGTCCGCTATCGACGAGCCGGGCCCGATATTGGCAGGCGGATAGTGAGGTCTCTTTCGCTCTTCCAGCTATGCGTCCAGGATAGGGACTGGCAGTCGGCGTAGAGTGTACTAGACCCTGTGATTATCCGGTGATCGAGAACTCGTATTGACATAAGGATTTGGATGTGGATTAGCATGCTTGACTTGCATTATGTATCGCATGGCATTGGCATGGCCGATAGTATTCTTATATCGCATTGCATAGCCTTGGTACGGCTGACTGTGTTCATGTACTCATCAGCATGTTTCCGCATTACTCTGACCATGCATTCTTAGCACGCTCATATTGCGCACACACTTACACCACCCTCTGAGCTTTCTATAAGCTTATGCACGATTGATGCGTGCAGGTGACGCCAGGACGCAGCCGTAGTCTCGCCGCAGTCGGAGCGTGCAGCCGAGCTTTTGGAGTTTTTGTCATTTTCAGTATCTTGTATTTCCTTTTATACACCTTGTACTCAAAGTTTTTTATCATAGTGAATTTTGTGATGGTGTTCTTGTGGTTATTATTCGTGGGTTATACTTGTGGTTATGCTCATTACAAATCAAATTGATTATTAGAAATCCTCCTTGTAGCATCCCAGATCGGAACCTAGCGTATGGTACTGGGAGCCGAGAATGGGGTTCTACGGAGGCTATCGGCGCCGGATTCGGCGATCGGGAATTTTGTGAGCCCGGTTTCCGAGTTTGGGGCGTGACAAGTATTGTCATATGCGAGCATGAGATGGTGTCACTTGAGGGAGTGTTGTGGCGAGGGCATCATCATATCATCTATCATGGATATGCATTAATAAGATTAGTTAACTGTTTGTGAATGATTGCTTTTTATTAAGTTCATAATATAATTAATGTCTGTTACAACTTAAGACTAATAGCACCCACTGAGTTGATCACTCATTCCCACTCTGGGACGGTATTTTAAAACACCAACTAGCCTCTTCAGTAGTTGCAGATGACGCTGAGTACGAGGAGTCTTTCAGCACGAGCCTGGATAAGGAGGACGAACTATCCTATTTCCAGCTGATGGACGGTTCCCCATCGGCCTAGTAGACGGGATTTGGATCGTTGAGTTGTGGACTCAGACCTATTCTTTTGGACATAATATTCCTTTTGTGATTTTGTTGGGCAACGCATTGTGCGACCCGTTTATATTAATTTGGACTTGTATATATTTAGACTCCTTCATCTCAGTAGACTAGTCGTGAATTGTGATTCATGTTTTCATTAATTCCCAGTTGCGCATTTAAATCCGATTTATTATAAAATTATAAAAATTGGGTATAGGTGACACCCGGGAACTTGGGAGTCGAGCGTATGCATGACCCCCAATTTTCAGGGCGTTACAGAATTGTGAGCCGTTGTGTATTATAATCAGATGGTTAGGATATTCCAATCACTGATATCCTCCCAAGTGGGGCCCACTTGCTCACATTGCCTGTCACTATCTCATGTCACGTGGACAGTGGAGATTGGTAGGTCCACTGATCCTTGCCCTGCCCTGCCCCTAATGAGTAGAGGTGGGCATCGAGTTGAGTTGGACTGGATTGGGTCCAACTCAACTCGATCCAATTTTTTAAGAACCTGATCCAAACTTGATCTGGGACCGAGTCCAGCAGGATTGATTCGATTCGATCCAAATCCTTGTTGGCCTAACCCGAAACAAGTTTGACTCAGTCTGGAAAACTGAATCGAGTCAGATCGAGTTGAGTCTAGGGAGAGAGGGAGAGAAAGAAGGAGAGAAAAGAGGAGAGAAGGAAGGAGAGGAGGGAAATCGAGACAGAAAGGAGGAGAGATGGGTGGGTGCGACAGGTAGAGAAATAAGCGTTAGGGTTCATTCGGATTTCGGATCGGATCGGTCCGGATCAACCACGATCCGAACTCGATCCGATGTACGATCGGATCTGAGTGGTCCTACTCGATCCGCACCGATCCAAGCCTTCGGTTCGGATCGGATCGAGTCGAATCCACTAGATTAGGTCGGATTTGTTGGATCGGGTCAGATTCTGCCCAACTCTACTAACGAGGTTGAAAATGCCTTAATTGATGAAGGTCTAAAATAGTCAAATGTCAATTCCGATTTTCTTTTCCTTTTTCTTCCTTCTATCTTTACCACGTCCATCACGTAAACGATTTGGTTCCTAGAAATAGAAGATGATTGCCTCTTTTCCCCCCCGGACTATAATCCATTCAGGCAGGGCTTGTGAGGGTGCGGGGTTTTATCCATGCCGTCCATGCATTTTTTTCCAATCATCTTCGGATATGAAATTTAAAAAAAAATGACGCAAATCCAAGGCTGGAATGGACCACACATTGAGGATTGAACTCCCACCATTAAAATTCCTCAGGTGCAGCAAAAGTTCTAAATCAAGCTGATATTTGTGTTTTCCATTCATCCAAGTCTATATGACCTTATGAGCAGGTTGGCAACATCATGGTCGCCCACCACTGAAAATTGGATGGATCTCGTGGAAAAAAAAAAAAACCATACATCAAGGTGGGCCCACAGAACCTCTGTCTGGACAGATGGTAATCTGTCCATGCAGGGGCGGACACAATCCGCTTCCCGTCGAAACATGGCCAAGATTTGAATGAATGCCTTTAAACCATACACATACCATCAAACAACCGTATACTGACAAGTGTCTTTAAACCATCTATTCTTTTCCTTCTATATAAGTGTGGTCCACTTGTTGATTGGACTAGGCCAATGGATCAATTCAAGCCCTTCATCATTAGCCCGGGGCCAATCTTACCTGAGCATCCTCTATTACAAGCCCGAACCCAGCTCTTGCGCTATGCTTAAGGTCCCATGTCTTTTCTCCAGAGGGCCGGTCCATGCCACCTGGCCCATTGACACCCAAAGAGGATTTTAACCTTTGGATCTGGGTCATTTCAAGATCCAGACCGTTTATGCAATGGGCCTTACTTTGGATAGGGAATGGATAAGCTAAAATATTTAAAATGGAATATTTCAACCCTTCTGATCATTTGACTCTTTTCCGACGGTGCCGATTCAATGGATAACATTCTCAAGCATCACTTTTGCAACCAAACATAACCTTGGTTCTCCCACACACAGTGAGAAACACCAACCCATCACGTGTAGGAGATTCAAGCCGTGTATGAGGTGGGCCCAACATAGTCAATCATTTGGACGAATCTGAGGTTGTTCAACCATCAAAGTAGGTCCCAGATGTACGAAGTAAACGACGGCCTAAAATAAAAAGCCTGGGATTTTGGCTAAATCATAAATACGGTGGGTCCCACACGATAAACGGCCCGGATTTGCCATAAATGTGCCATATTGACACGTGTGGCTGACTGTGGAGGTAAATTAGTGCACCTTGACTCACCCATTTATATCTGGGCATACGATCTACGAATCCAGACCGTCCTTCACATGGACCCCACTGTAGATGGCCCAGATCAGTAAAATCAACACAATGGAACCAACTATAGCCATCCAGCCATAGACCCTTTCCCTGCTAATGTTTACATCATTGACCCTACTATCTGATCGAAAACCATGAGTTGGACGACTACGATTCGCCCAACTGTCTTATTTCTACCATCGGCCACGTCATGGGCCACCCTATAGACGGTCTGGATTTACGGTTCACACACCAGACACATAATGAAATGTTTCTGGTAACGGTACACATCTGACCGAAATGAGAATCTAAGGTCTCCAGTCAGCCACGCCAAAGCCAATCCATCCCCATCTCACGCAGTCACACACACCATACACGTGTCCCTCTCTCCCAACTACTATTGAGTAGACTCGAGCAAGTGCACCTTTTCCATGCTCCTCTTGTCGTTGCAACGTAGCATATATGAAGAAGATCCAAGCCGTTCATCGTGTGGGCCCAAAATTTTTAATTCTCCATATCAAAAAATAGTCTGTATTGATCATTAGTTGGGTCACACTCATACAATATAAATGGACGATTTCAAGACACTGAATGTCTATATTGAATATACACGTGTGACCTATCTGATGATTGGACCGACCTAATTTTTAGAAACAGAATTCTCGTGGTGGGGCGCATGCATGAAGAATGCCCCAGATGCAGACACGTATTCTACTTTTGCATATGTGACGCGAAGCCCTCCGTCCGTTCATCTCAAGCGACCACTTACGGTCATTGTTCATCCGCGCCGCCTGAGAAAATTATAAATACTACCTTTTATCCAGCGTCTTTTATGAAAGTCCAAAACTTACCTTCCCAACTTAGACCTTGCACGCACGGACGGAGCATTTCAGGACGAAAACACCCCTGCTTTCACCGGCATTGCACGTACGGACAGGGGTATTTTCGTCCTCAAATGATATGTCCGTATGTACAAGGTCTAAGCTGGGAAGTTATGTTTTGCACGGTTCATAAAAGACGCTGGATAAATGGTAGCGTTCAAAGTGATAATTTTCTCGCACCGCCTCCCAAGAGCGATGGGTGGGAAAATGAGTCTGTAGTCCGCCGCACGATGACCCTCCTGAGCAATGCCTGGGACATCCTCCCGGTGGGCCCCACAAAGAATGGCTAAATGCTTGGAATCTCAAAATGCACGGTTTGATGAGATCTACTGTGCACCACAAATAAATGGCTGAAAAAGGAGAAAGGCCCACCTGCCACATCCTACATGCAGAAGTCCTACCTGTTTGATAGTGTGTAAATCGCCCAGATCTGTGGGGCCCACTGTATTGTCAAAGTAAAATCCAATCCGTCTGTAAGGTTCCATCCTCCATGTTATGACTTAAGGCCAAAAATCAGCTACATGCACAACTCCTATGGGCCACACCACACGGAACAGTGGAGATGAGATGCCAACCATTGGTTTGTCGTGGGACCAACGTTCACCATCTTGTGTATCTTTCATCAAACCGTTAATCAGGTACAAGTAAAACTCACCAGGATGAAACGAAGATACGAAAAATAAGCCCCATGCAAAACTCAAACGGCCCACACCCTGTCAACTTTCTAGTTTTTTTTTTTCCACAACAGTTCTTAAATGGACTTATCTTCTACGGTTTAAATGTTGTTTCTCACCTGATGGACGGTGTGGATTTTAATTGTAGAATATGGTAGACCTCACAGAGCTTGGGGATCGTAGACAATTCCAGTCCCTCTACAACAGGGCTACAAATTCTGGTGTTACTGCGGAGTACTAAAAAAACCCCTCCAAAGATGAAAGAAATCTGAGGAATGCAGGCATCTTCCAAACACATCCCAGAGCACATATCCTTCCGTACATCATGGCTTCCATTTCTCTCCCAAAACATTCAATCCCCTTACTTCCAACACCAACTCACAAGAACTCATATCCCCAAATCATCCCAATCCTCTCAAGATCATCACATTCCGAAATCTACGGTCTCAAACTCTCCTCAGTCCCCACTTCCCCACCACCCTCTTCTACTACTTTGACGACTCGCATTTTTGCAAAGGTACACATTTCTAATAACTAGATCTTCAATTTCATCAGCTATGGTTGCATGTAATCTTAGTTTTGGTTTCACACTCATCATGAGTGGGCCCCACATTTTCATGTGGGGCCCACCTCCGGTTATCTAGAATCCAAACCGTGAATCTGGTGATATGATGCTGTTAAAAGCTGAGGTGGGACACAGCAAGGGGAGCAATGTATAATCATGCCTACTGCCTATACATATTCACTTGATGTGGCCCACCTAAGTTTTGGTGGGTCCCTTGATACCGGTGAGGTCCACCTCATGATTTTCGGTGTGTCCCTTAATACCTACGAGGCCCACCTGATGAATGGGCTGGATGACATATACACAACATGGTGGGCCCATGTTAGTTGTGGACCATGCTGCATTGTGGGCTTGGGCCTAATGCTGGTGGGCCCCACGTGTTCGAACCATACTTTAAAAACTTGATTTGGCTCGCCCCGAGTCGACTCGACTCGACCAGATTTCACCCATGGTCGAGAAATATCCCATTGGGTCATGAGTCAGAGCTGTACATGAGTCAAACCGAGTTGAGCTTCGTACAGCTTGGCTCAACTCAGCTAGTAGCTAGCCCTAGCTCAAACTCGGCTCAAATTGGTCCTCGAGCCTTTCTGGCCAGCTTGGCTCAATTCAGTCAGTAGCTCGGGCCAATTTGAGCCAAGTTCGAGCCTGTGCAACATTTTCTCAAACACATAGAATGCGTCTTCAATTTCTCACAAAATACAAAACAATAACAACACTTTACAGGTATTTCATCAAACACTCGATGAGCAACATTAAAATTAAGATATGAAGATAGTCACACTTCATTAAGTCATTTCATCAAACACTCGGCAAGCAGCATCAATATCAAAATAACCGAATCACCGAGCTAATTCGATTCGAGTTGAGGTTCGATCTAAATCGAGTCGAGCTCAAGCAAGCTCGAACTCGGCTCAGAAGTTTTTCAAGCTCCAAAAACCAGCTAGACTTGGTCCGAATCCAATTTCGAGCCGAGGCGAGTCGAGTGAGCTAACCGAGCTAACTCAACTCATGTACAGCTCTAGTCATGACTCGGATACTTAATAATGCCGAAAAAACTTAGAAAAACACTTATGAATTCTTTTCAGTGGACAACTAATTAATTTTCGTGTTTTTAAACTATGGTTCAAACTTATGCGATTGGTCCACGAAAAATAATGTTACATCATGTGTCATTTGACATAAGCTAAGTTCAAAATCAACGGTTTGGATCGCAACAGGTGTCGAAAGGCGGTGTCCCTCCATCATTTACATTGAAAGATCAAGATGGGAAGAATGTGAGCCTGTCCACGTTCAAAGGCAAGCCTGTGGTGGTTTATTTCTATCCAGCCGATGAGTCGCCGGGGTGCACCAAACAGGTGATTAATCAAGATGCATTATTATCTTATCTTTTATCTAACTGTTGTTACTATAGTTTAAAAATATAAATGTCTGGCACATGTGCCAATGTGGCTTGTGTTATGTGTTGTAGACTGTTGATTTCCTTCCTTTAAGTGTGACCCACTTGATCAAACTCAACTTGACTTGTCCGACTCGTTCAGACCCGACTCAACCCAAACCAAATGGGTGAGTTGGTCCGAACTGAGTAGGCTTCGCCCAATCCGAACTCAAACTGAGTCAAGTCCAAGTTACCCAATAACTTGATCTAATCGGACTCGACTCGATCTGAAACCCAACTCGACTCGGTGTGCGTGTGTGTGTGTGTGTACACGACTCGATCTGAAACCCAACTCGACTCGGTGTGTGTGTGTGTACACGACTCAATTTGAAACCCAACTCGACTCGGTGTGTGTGTGTGTGCGCACTCGCGCGTGTGTACACGACTCGATCTGAAACCCAACTCGACTCGGGGTGTGTGTGTGTGTGTGTGTGTGTGTGTAGACACACACACACACACACTAATATCTAATTATCTCTATTCCTACCCACCGCACCTGAGCCTGACTCTATCCCAAACTGTCTCTCTCTCTCTCCCTTATCCTCCTCTTGCAAGCCGGCAGCCACCCACCACCACCACCACCACCACCCTCCTCTCTCTCTCTCTCTCTCTCTCTCTCTCTCTCTCTCTCTCTCTCTCTCTCTCTCTCTCTCTCTCTCTCTCTCTCTCTCTCTCTCTCTCGATCCGACTCAGTGCCAACTCAACCCAACTCGGTACTTCTAACCGAGTCAGACTCGGATCGGGTCAGGCATGCTGGACTCGGTATCGAATTGGATTGAGTTCGGGTCAGGCCTATTTCAAAACCAGATCGAGTCGGGTAAGCCCTAACTCAGTCCGGCTAGACTCGATGCCCAGCTCCATCCATTACGTAGACCATGCAAAGTCTTGTGTATCAGATCATCCCACCATCCGTAAGCTGTCATTTTTTTCCAAAACTAATCCATTTTGTAAGCAATGGATGGGTGGTTAGGATTTCGTGAGAATTATAATCAATCCATGAATAGACCCATTTTTTTTATAAATGATCTTGACCATCCATTTTATAGCCTGCTGATCGTATGGTTAGAATGGTCCCATTAGTGTGATTTTTTGCATGGTTGTCCACAAAATGGATGATAGACCTAATGCATGGTCTAGATTCATAAATTGGACTGACCAAATATCTACATTGATGAATTGTTCAACTTCTTTTAACTGTTTGCTTTTTTACAAGGCTGTCCACATGATTGAGTAAAACAGCCCGATTTTTGGACCAAGTTATATAAATTGTGGGGTCCATCTGATGAAGGGCCTGTATCTGATACATACATGCCCATGAGTAGGATTAGGATTCTAATCCTATTCGTGCAAGTAGCCTACGCAATGAGAAGTGCTAAACATGCATCGAACTAGGCTTGAACACTAGGGACTGTTTGGTTGCACCAAATATCATGACATTTCATGATTAGTTGGTCCGATTTGGTGCAAATTTTCAAAGTATTTCATGAATTTGGTGCAACCAAACACACCCTTTCTGAGAAATGAAAAATCTTAGGATTCATAGTGAGGGAGCAGCCTTGAATTGCAGTTCATTATTATAATTTGGTTATTTTTCCACTTTATCAGATGGCAATTTGATCCGATATGCATCTAAACGTGCCCTGTTAGTTTTAGCTGTTTATTATTAGAATTGGCTTTTGATTTGTGTTCACATTGCTTTTATTAGTGTTCTTGCACACATCCGAGTATGGGCCCCGTTTTGTACTGCGGATCGTGTTGGGAGCCATTGCACAAAAACCTTAGGGTTTAGCCTCCCAAAAAAATCAGAATTATGGGATAATAAAGCAATGAAATAAATCAAAGTACAAACCACACAACATAAGAGATTTTTACGTGGAAAACCCTCAAAGAGGTAAAAACCACGGGACCTCGTCCAGATCAACAATTCACTATGAAGTAGAACGTTACAACCGATCACAAGCATACCCTGCTTAGATCAAACCTTCTTCACTCACGCAGGAGCGGATGAACAATAAGAGAATAAAGAAAACAGAGAGATTTCACCGATCACGATGACGTAAAAGCGCTAAGACGTCGATTGCGCAGTAGATCACCTCTACGAGTAGAACCCTCCCTTCCACAAGCTTCCTCTCTCTCTTTTCTCTCTCTCACACCTTTGATAACCCTAAAACCCTTTAGAAACCCTTTAGATAGCTTTAGGAAACCCTCTTACATTGCCCTAAAATTACCCTAGGACCTCTATTTATAGTTTAGGCAACTCCCTTTCGCACCTCTTGCGAAACCACCTCAAATTTACGCAATCCACACCAAATCCAGACTGAATCTGCGTAACCCTCGACTAGTCGAGCCGGGCCCTCAACTGGTCGGGCAGCCCACTCGACAAGTCAAGCCTAACCCTCGACTGGTCTAGCCCCATGGAATTTCAAAACAGATAGCTCGCTGGACTTTGAGTCGAGTAGCACGGTAATACCAAAATTTGTGGCATCCGATCCACACCACATCTTCTCTGAACTGAGGAGGAAAACCCCATCAAATCTCCCCCTTTCCGACTCAGGAGGAATTCGTCGTCTTCAAGCCAACCAGGTTTCTACAAACCTCAAACTTGCCCTTGAGAAAAGCCTTGGTCATCATGTCTGACCCATTATCGTCCGTGTGGACCTTCTCAAGCTTTAACAGCTTATGTTCCAAAGTATCCTTGATCCAATGATACCAAATCTCTATGTGCTTCGACTTGGAGTGCTTATTGGATTCTTGCTCAAGTGTATAGCACTTTGACTATCGCAATAGACCACATGCTACTCCTGCTTCAGGCTAAGTTCCTGTAGGAACCTCTTCATCCAAAGCATTTCTTTACATGCTTCTATGACTGTAATGTACTTGGCCTCTGTTGTCGACAATGCTACAACCTTCTGTAGCTTGCTCTGCCAAGAGATCGCTCCCCTTTCAAACGTGAACATGAACCTCAATGTAAACTTCTTAGAGTCTATGTCACTTGCCATATCTGCATTTGTGTAGCCCTCTAACACAGGTTTTCCGTCACCATGGCATAGGCTTAACCTGAATGAGCCTCTTAGATACCGCAGTATCCATTTCACCGCTGCCCAATGTTCTTTACCAGGATTGGCAAGATACTGGCTGACAACATCAACCGCATATGTTATGTCTGGGTGCGTACATGCCATAACATACATCAAACTCCCTACTGCTAACGCGTAGGGTATCTTCTGCATCTTATCCACCTCTGTTTTTGTTTTGAGACACTACCTGTCGCTTAATTTGAAGTGACCATCCAGTGGAGTACTAACAGGCTTCGATGCATTCATATTGAACCGCTCTATGACTTTTTCAATATACCGCTTTTGTGACAACCAAAGCTTTCTGCTGCTTCCGTCACGAGTTATCTCCATTCCTAGAATCTGTTTAGCCAGACTAAAGTCTTTCATAGCAAACGACTTGCCCAACTCCTGTTTCAGCCGGTCAAACTGCTTGATGTCTTTACCCATGATGAGCATGTCATTAACGTATAATAGCAGAATTAAGAAATCACCATCTGAGAACTTACACGTGAACACACAGTGGTCCGACTCCGTTCTGTCATATGCATGCTTTAACATGAACGAGTCGAACTTCTTGTACCATTGCCTTGGAGCTTGTTTCAGTCCATACAAGCTCTTCCTTAGCCTACACACCATATGCTCTTTACCATTGACTTCGAATCCCTCTGGTTGGTGCATGTAGATCTCTTCTTCCAGGTCACCATAGAGAAAGGCAGTTTTAACATCTAACTGCTCCATCTCTAGATCCATGCTAGCCACCAACCCAAGCAACACCCGTATGGATGTCATCTTCACCACTGGTGAGAATATCTCTTCGAAGTCAATACCTTTCCTCTGACCAAACCCTTTTACCACAACTCTGGCCTTGAACCTCGTTTGTGAATTCTTCTGCTCATTCTTCTTTCTGAACACCCGCTTGTTCCGCAGAGCTTTCTTACCCTTAGGCAATTTCACCATATCATAGGTGTGATTCTTATGCAAGGATTTCATCTCCTCTTGCATAGCTTTCAACCACTTCCTCTTATGCTCGTCAGCTAGGGCCTCAAAATAGTCTTCTGGCTCCTCCATCAATGAGCATAATGTACTCATGCGGCGAGTACCTCTTGGACGGATGTCTGTCCCTAGATGACCTCTTCACCTATGGCTCAACAGGTGGATCAAGTGAGGGCTGCTCCCCCGGTCCATCTTTTGTAGGAACTCCCTCGTTCTCTGCACCTTGTTGTACTCCCCCGTCATCAGGCACCACAGGAGGAATAACCGAATCCATATTCTCTAGATCTCGTGAACTAGGTTGCATCTTTTCTAGCTTACAAATGTCTTCAATACATTGGTCTTTAAAAAAAACCACATCTCTGCTCCTGACGAGCTTCTTCTCAGTCGGATCCCACAATCCGTAGCCGAATTTTTCATCACCGTACCCTAATAACACATTGTCTGATCTTCGTATCGAGCTTGGACCTCTCGTCCTTTGGTACGTGAACGGATGCCCTTCATCCAAGCACCCTGAGATGGTTGTACGATGGATCTTGTCCAATCCACACCTTCTCAGGTACTTCTCCATTCAACGGGCCTGATGGAGACCTGTTTATCAAATACACTGCCGTGTGCATTGCTTCCCCCCAGAACGTCTTGGGCAACTTCACATGAGATAACATACATCCGATTCTCTCTACAATGATGTGATTCATTCGCTCAGCCACACCATTATGCTGGGGGGTCTTGGGAACCGTCTGTTCATGTCGTATACCTAGGGACTTACAATACTCATGAAAGTCACTGATGTATTCACCGCCATTGTCAGTGCGGATGCACTTCAATGACCTACCTGTCTCTCTCTCAACCATAGCATGAAACAATTTAAATACACCAAAGACCTCATCCTTGGATTTCAAAACATAAACCCAAACCCTCCTAGATGCATCATCTATAAAAGTGACAAAATACAATGCCCCACCCAAGGTTTTTGTCCTCATAGGACCACAAACATCAGAATAAACTAAATCTAATGCATGCACTTTATTAACATGAGAAATAGATTTAACAAATGAAACTCTATGTTGTTTCCTTAATAAACAATCAATACAGGTTTTGAGAGATATACCTGTCACATCTGGAAGGAGTCGCTTCTTTGCTAGTAGCTGAAGCCTTTTTTCACTCATGTGGTCTAGACGTCTGTGCCACATGTCAATAGCTGAATCTTCCATTGCGTTCAACCCACCCTTGTACACACTGACACTTACCTTGTAAAGGGTGCAACACTTCTTTCTTTTGGCTGCGATCAATGAACCCTTGATGAGCTTCCAGCGCTCACCAACAAATCGGCTTTCATAGTCATCATCATTTAACCTTCCCATCCACATCAAGTTGAGGCGAAGGTTTAGAATGTGCCTCACATCCCTGAGAACCAATGCGCAGCCTATATCGGTCTTCACACAAATATTACTGACCCCTATGATCTTTGATACGCCAGAATCTTCCATTTTCGCGGTCCCAAAGTCACCTGACTTGTAGCTTGTGAAGAAGTCTCTACGTGGAGTCGCATGAAACGAGGCTCCCGAGTCTATCACCCAGTCGGTGTCCTAACTCGTAGCCGTGAGACAAATATCATGATCTGCTGAAAGAATAACTATAACGTTGCCATCTAGTGCGACCGTAGTGGAGTCTGATTCATCTTCCATCTCCTTTCCTTTTCCTTTCTTGTCATTCTTCTTCTTATGACATTCATGCTTATAGTGGCTCTTATTGCCACAATTTCTGCATTCAATATCCTTCCTGACACGACTTGTCTCTTGATTTATCTCGGGCCTTCCCGCCCTTTCTGTTCTTTCCTCTCCCTCGATCTTGTGTCACAAGGGCCTCTTGCTGAGTAGACTCTTGAGACTTCCTCCTTGTCTCCTTATTGAAGAGAATTAATTGCCTGTTCCATGGACACCTTTCCGTCTTGCGCGGAGTTACTCAGAGACACCATCAATGTATCCCAACTATTAGGCAATGAGCTAAGCAATAGCAAAGCCTGTAATTCATCGTCCAGGACCATCTTCATAGTGGAGAGCTGGTTCAATATATTGATGACTTCATTCATGTGCTTGGCTACAGAACTACCATCTCTGAACTTGAGATTCACAAGTCGTCTTATCAGAAAAATCTTATTGTCGGCTGTCTTCCTCTCATACAACCGTCGCAATTTCAACCATAGGCTAGCGGCTGAGGTCTCCGTAGACACATGGTGGAATACGGAATTGTCTAGCCATTGTCTAATAAACCCCACCACCTTCCGGTCCAACTTATTCCAATCATCATCTGACATATTCTTTGTCTTTACTGATATACCTAGAATTGGAAAATATAAGTCCTTGCAATAAAGCAAGTCCTCCATCTTAGCCTTCCATATGGTCCAGTTAGAACCATTGAGATTGATCATCCTTGATGAGCCACCTTCCATAATTTAGAACCGATCTCACTCCGTTTAACCAACCTGAACTCTCTGATACCACTTTGTTGGGAGCCGTTACACACAAACCTTAGGATATAGCCTCCCAAAAAACACCAGAATTATGGGATAATAAAACAATGAAATAAATCAAAGCACAAACCACACAACACAAGAGATTTTTACGTGAAAAACCCTCGAAGAGGTAAAAACCATGGGACCTCATCCAGTGCAACAATTCACTATGAAGTAGAATGTTACAACCAATCACAAGCACACCCTGCTTGGATCAAACCTTCTTCACTAACGCAGGAGCGGATGAACAATAAAAGAATAAAGAAAACGGAGAGATCTCACTGATCACGAGGACGTAGAAGCACTGAGACGTCGACTACGCAATAGATCACCTCTACGAGCAGAACCCTCCCTTCCACAAGCTTCCTCTTTCTCTTTTCTCTCTCTCTCTCTCACCTTTGATAACCCTAAAACCCTTTAGAAACCCTTTAGATAGCTTTAGGAAATCCTCTTGCGTTGCCCTAAAATAACCCTAGGACCCATATTTATAGTTTAGGCAACTCCCTTTTTCACCTCTTGTGAAACCGCCTCAAATTTACGCAGTCCGCACTAAATCCGGACTGAATCTGCGTAACCCTCAACTAGTCAAGTCGGGCCCTCAACTGGTCGAGCGGCCCACTCGACCGATCGAGCCTGACCCTTGGCTGGTCAAGCCGCACGGATTTCCAAAACAAATAGCTCGTTGGACTCTAAGTCGAGCACTGGTCGAGCGGCCCACTCGACCGGTCGAGTAATGCAGTAATGCCAAAATTTGTGGCATCCGATCCGCACCACATCTCCTCTGAACTGAGGAAGAAAACCCCATCAGATCGATCAGTGTAGATACTAATCGAAAGGGCGAGTGGCCACCTTTTCCTACCTGTGCTAACACGGGTTCGTCTCGATTTATAATCAATTCTTCTTCATTCCATTGTTGAGTTCTTTCTATTCTTGGTTCGATGTCCATGCGGCAGTTTGGAGCTCACAACTTGAGAACTACTAGCTACGTTCAAGGAGTTGAATTGTGTTTCGGTTCAAAATCATATTGTAATTGCTTCTCTCGGCATTCATATAATCTCGCTACAAAGGTTGTTGTCGTGCCCATATGTTTATTGGATTATGTTCCCATCAAACTCGCAAGGCGTGGGGGACATCAGTTGAAAGTAAGGATATTTCCGACATATGAAGGCACGTTTGGATTAAATCGCAATCATTAGTCTAACAAAGCCGTTATAACCATATCGCAATTTCTTTCCTTGGAGATTGTTTGGCACCCCCATAAAATAAAAAAATAAAAAAAAATCTTGGATTTTGAGCAGGTGGGAATTGAAATCCAAGATTTGTATAAGTGGTGTCATTTGGCATCCTGAAAAATCCTAGATTTTAGTTCTATGGTAGTTCAAAATTCAAGATTTTCACCCCTTTTCAATTCTAAGAGGGACCCCTAGCTTGCAAAATCCAAGATTTTGAGATCATCTTCAACCATTATAAGTACCAAAGAAAAAATTGAAAACTATCTGAAAGAAATATATAATTTTCTTTCAATTATGAAATTAGTGGACCCACTTTTATAAACCACCAAAAGCTTGAAATTGTATTTTTTGGAGCCAAAGCTATCTTAAAGCATTTAAATTCATCATATTCATTATCCTTTGAATATACTACAAAATAATTGCAAAAATCTCAAAGTCAAACCCAAGCTTCCAAATAAAATTTCTGAAATCCAGGATTTCAAAAATTCATGCCACCAAATAGAACTAAAAATCCAGGATTTCAATTGCGTGCTTCCAAATAATCCCTGAAATGCAAAGAGATGGGCCAGCAATGGGAAGCGAGTTCCTCACTATGAATGCTAGAAAATGTTCATGATTTCGCTCTCTCCTCTTTTACTAAACTGAATGTTTGCAATTCAATTCACTTGTGTGCCTCCAAATGCAGCCTAAGTAAGTTGTGGCAATGATCAGAACTCCCATTCAAATCATCTCTCAATATATCAATTTATCTTTCAGAACTCAAACTAGACTGGATGGTTCCAAACCATCAAAATGGGTTAGGCCACCTAAAACCAATTTTGATGAGGAATCTGGGCAACTGATCTTCATTAAGTCCAAACCACAATTCTTTGTTTCATTGATTTTATTCAAATTCATGCCTACCCATGTCATCAATTGAACTGACGAAAACATTTACAAAGTGGGTCAGGATCCATCTGAAAGATTGATATCAATGAAAAGTGGTTGATCTGTGCCGAAAGGATATCCTCCCCAGTCTACATGAAACAATCCTACCAACTTAGGAGCACATGGGTCGCCGTTCATCAAACATATCTTGATATTTGATGAACCTCTTTTAGATGGGGTCCTTGATAAAGGAGAACATGGGTCGCCATTCATCAAACATATCTTGATATTTGATGAACCTCTTTTAGATGGGGTCCTTGGATTCTGCAAGAACTGACTCACAACAGACACTGAAAATGTGATGTGGGGTCCTTGGATTCTTCAAGAATTGGCTGACAACACCCACTGCAAATGCAATGTGAGGTTTAATCAGGTTACAAGAAACAATACTACCAATTTAGGAGAAACTCTTGCCTTGTATAGGAGACCATGATTGATTTACCGTTTGATGAACAGATCTCAACATTCGATAAACCTCTTCTAGATAGGATGGGTCTTTGGATTCTACAAGAACTGGCTCACAACACCCTCTGCAACTGCAAATGCAATGTAAGGCCTAGTAATGGTGAGGTATATCAGTATATGTGAAATAATTAATATTACCAACTTAGGAGCAAAATCGGCCTTGAATAGGAGACCATGGCTCACCATTCATCGAATGGATCGATAAACCTCTTATAGATGTGGTCCTTGGATTATATTACACCCACTGCAAATGCGATATGAGGCCTAGTAATGGTGAGGTATATTAGTTTCTATATGTGAAATAATACTATCAAATTAGAAGCAACTTAATGTAGGAGAATTTTCACTCCGAGCTCGAGTGGGTTACCCTATGGGATGCGGGATACACTCGGGGTGGGCGGCCCATGTGAGGCAGGTGGCTCATGTGAGGCAGGCCCCACCCTTGTGAGGCAGAACTCATGTGATGTGGGGTCCACGAGAGGTTTTGACTAACCCATGGGATGTGGGACCTATGTTATAAGATAAAGGAATTGATTCGCCACACTTCGAGCTTTTAGAGCAAGTGACTAGTTGTCCTGCATCACAACTCCTACCTTGTAAATGAGACCATGGCCCACTGTTCATCAAACTATCTCAATATTCAATAAACCTCTTCTAGATGGGGTTTTACATGAAACAATACTAGCAAGGAGCCACTCCTATCTTGTAGAGGAGACCATGGCTCACCATTCATGGAACTATCTCAATATTTGATAAACCTCTTCTAGATGGGGTCTTTGGATTTTTCAAGAACTGGCTCACAACACCTACTGCAAATGCAATGTAAGGTCTAGTAATGGTGAGTCTACATAACAAAACATATATACACTTATCCTCCGGTATTTGTAAATGTACTTGGAATGTTCGTGTGTAACCGAACATATACGCATATGGTGCTTTTTCCAATACCTACTTGAGTTAATCACTTACATGAACAATCGAACAAGGCTAGGTAGGATTCTTATTTATATGCTTATGCATTTAAAGATGTGTTTGAATGATGAAATGAATTGAATGTAAAACTGTATGTGGAATTGCAAAGGACTGCTATGTATCAAATATGGAGATCAAATAAACTAGATGGCGTATCTTGTTGTGATGCCATTGTTGTAAGCTTGATGCTATAGTCTTCCACACCTTACACCCTTAGAGAAGCACTGAGATTGGAATGAAGCTTCTATTGTATGTAGGATTGGGGACCAGCCTCGTTTATATAGTTTTAGAAGATTGAGGAGTTCGAAACCCATCGAAACTTTTCTCCCTAAGGCTCCAAATAAATTTTATAATCCCAGTTCAACTAAAACATTGTGTGTGTATCATAGCACACCACCCCTTACACTATTTTGCATGTATCACAATTAAGTGGAGTCCACTGGTACTCCCGATCACACTATCAAACCCTTAAGACAATCCAAACCATTGATCGATAAGGCCCACCTTATAGAAGTCTTACATTGAATTGAAGATTTTAGTCCAATGACATTGAAATAACCAAATTGTAATTTCCTCTGCATTCACTTGGCGGGTTTGCATTCCAAATCACAATCAAAGTCACTTTCAAGTTGGATTTTAGAAGAAACATAACTGAACTTTGATAACTATTTTCCTCATTAGGAATACTAGGAAATGCCATTAATTTCCATTGCTTCATTCTCAGTTAAGCTGAGAAATCACGATTCAATTCAGTTGTGCATCCAAACATAGCCCAGGTAATTAGTTATGTATTCAGCTTCTTTTTTGTATTTTTTCCCAGGCATGTGCTTTCAGGGACTCTTATGAGAAGTTTAAGAAAGCAGGAGCTGAAGTTGTTGGCATTAGTGGTGATGATCCTTCATCTCACAAGGTAATTTCTCACATTCCTCCATCATCAGATGAATTTGAGCTGTTGGTTTTAATTATCCATTTTCATCCAAGGGTCCAATTAGATCACACACATGTGCCATATATACTAGAAGTAGGTGCTTGATGGCTAACTTGGGAGCTGATCAAGGGCCTCTGGAGGCATGGTGTGTGCCATGACTCCATGTCATTGCCACACATGTTGCTTACATGGAAGAGATCAGAACCGTTCATTCACTACTCATTCATGGTTAGGATTGTCCTATCAAGGCATTTTTTGGTTGAAGGCCAGATCAATGGTGGGTCCCACTGGGGGGCTCGATCGGATCATCGTTCATCTATGCCATGTGTACAGTCCACGATGTAAATGCATTAGAATTAAAAATATAAACATCAATTGTAGTTTTTTTTTAGAGCCGCTATTTATACTCCATTCTTGTAGGTTAAGCTTAACCGATAGCACAATTTGTGGGACCCACCGTGATGTTTTCTTGTCATCCAAGCCGTCCATCTTGTGCTCTCCAAAACTCATGTGGGCCCCACCATGTAAAATCAGGCCTAAAACTTATAAAATCACGTGGTGGGGCCGCCTAAGTTTTGGAATGGCCTGATTTTAGCTATTCATCATGGTGGGGGCGCATTTTCTGACGGTACAGATGATAAATGCAAGTCATGGTGGACCCCACACCATCTGGAAGGATTTTTTATGGTGGGAATCTCTATCTCAACTGATTTTTCGCTTCCAATGAGAGTACAACGAGGCGCACATGATGGATGGATTAGATATCATGCACAGATCATGATGGACCCCACATATTGCATTCAGATCCGGCCTCATTGAAATATACACTTCTGTACTAATTCATTTCCCAAAAAATTGAAAATGGGTGTTGCAAATCAATGAGATGGGTGCATGTATCAGTTACTCTGGGCCCACTTAAGTTTAAGTTTTCACTAATCGTGACCGTTTATTTTTTGGATGGATCGATTGGATCGGACGGCAGTCATTTGCTAAGAAGAACAAGCTGCCATTCACTCTATTGAGTGATGAAGGGAACAAGATCAGGAAAGAGTGGGGGGTCCCATCTGATCTATTTGGGACCCTGCCCGGAAGACAGACCTATGTCCTTGATAGGAATGGTGTGGTCCAGCTCATCTATAACAATCAATTCCAGCCAGAGAAACATATAGATGAGACCTTGAAGCTACTTCAAAGCCTCTAGAAGTCATTCTATTTTGGATTTTTACTCCCCTCTTTTTTCTCTTTTGGTACACTGCTATTTCTCTATTCAAATGAGAAAATGAGCGGTTGTGATTTTTTTGTCTTTACTCGTGTTGTTGTACGTATTTAGTATGATGACTATGAGCACACATGATCATGATGATGGTATCCTTGATTTATATGTATAATATAAAAATGTAAAAAAGATGGGGAAGAAAGCACCACTGTAAATGCTACCTTTTATCCAGCGTCTTTTATGAAGATTCCAAAACTTACCTTCCCAATTTAGACCTTGCACGTAGGGGTGTACACGGGTTGGGCCGAGTCGAACTGGGCTCAACCCAGCCAGGCCCGTTCAATAGCCACACCAGGCCCGAACCAAGCCCAGCCTGGTCATCGAGCCAACATCTCCCGCCCGAATCTGGCCCGGCAGCAATCAGGCGAATTCGGACCGAGTTCAGGTCAATAAGATATTTAAATAAGCTTGTTTATTCATGAGTTTCATGTGTTTGACGGTTCTTAAGATGCGAAGTACACAATTTTCAACCGAATTTTAGGTGCCTGCGAAGCATCCATCACTCTGTATAGAGTATCAAAGTTCTCGTTTTTAAAGCTTCATGTCACACATCGACCATCAAGACACCTTTTTTGCAGGGGAGTTATTTAATGCTCAGGCAAAGTATAACACTATATACAAAGGCACTCAAAAAGTGTAAATGTACCGTGCTTTAAACTCATCCTCTAATATCCGGGCTCAAAATCAGATGGTTTAAATAATCCTCATCTCTAATTCGTGGATAGATGCCTATAAAGAAGTATAATTGGACATTTTAATTTTTAACAGTCCAATAAATGCTTACAAATCCAATAGTCTAAAAATAAAGAAAAGCTGTAACTTTTTATACTAGTAAATTTAAACTAAATTCCATAATTTGAATAGTTCAATTTTAATTATTTATGTGAAAAGTATGTAATTCTAATTGTCTGCGTATCATACATCACACTCCAGTAGAGTATCGTAGTTTTTCTCTTTTAGCAATTACACGTAAAGGGCCCAGCCTCATTGTCGAGTATAGGCCGGGTCGGGCCGAGTCGGGTCGGGTAGGGTTTTGGACCGAGTCGGGCTGAACTGGGATCTATCCGAATTCAGCCCAAACTCAGTTTCGAGCTGAGAAAATTAGCCCGTTCTGACCCGAACTTAGTTCCGGGTCGGGCCGAGTCGAGCGAACTAACCGGGCTAGCCCGGTGAGTGTACACCCCTACTTACATGTAGGGACAGATCATTTCAGGACGAAAATGCCCCTGCTCTTCACATTGCACGTACGGACAGAGGTATTTTCGTCCTCAAATGATAGTCCGTACGTACAAGGTCTAAGTTGGGAAGGCAAGTTTTGCACTGTTTATAAAAGACGCTGGATAAAAGGTAGCGTCTACAGTGATAATTTTCTCGCACCGCCTCCCAAGAGCGAAGGATGGGAAAAGGATTCTTTAGTCCGCTGCACCATGCCCCTCCTGAGCAATGCCTGGGACGTCCTCCCCGTGGGCCCCACCAAGAATGGCTAAATGCTTTGAATCTCAAACGAATGCACGGTATGATGAGATCTACTGTGCCCCACAAATAAATGGCTGAAAAAGGAGAAAGGCCCACGTGCCTCATCCTACATGCAGAAGTCCTGCATGTTTTATAATATGTAAATCGCCTAGATCTGTGGGGCCCACCGAATTATCAAAGTAAAATCCAATCCGTCTGTCAGGTTCCATCCTCCATGTTAGACCTAAGGTTAAAAATCAGCTACATCCACAACTCTTATGGGCCACACCACACGCAACAGTGGGAGATGAGATGCCAACCATAGGTTTTTCGTGGGACCAAGGGCCACTATGGTGTGTATCTTTCATCAAACCGTTAATCAGGTACAAGTACAACTCGCCAGGATGAAGCGAAGATACCCAAAATAAGCCCCATACAAAACTCAAAACAGGCCACAAGAGTTCTCAATCGGACTTATATTCTACGGTTTAAATATTGTTTCTCACCTGATGGACGGTGTGGATTTTAATTATGGAATATGGTAGACCCCACAGAGATTGGGTGTCGTAGACAATTCCAGTCCCTCTACAACAGGGCTACAAACTCTGGTGTTCCTGCGGACTACTAAAAAAACCCTCCAAAGATAAAGGAAATCTGAGGAAGGCATGGCATCTTCCACACACATCCCAGAGCACATATCCTTCCGTACATCATGGCTTCCATTTCTCTCCCAAAATATTCAATCCCCTTACTTCCAACACCAACTCACAAGAACTCGTATCCCCAAATCATCCCAATCCTCTCAAGATCATCACATTCCGAAATTTACGGTCTCAAACTCTCCTCAGTCCCCACTTCCCCACCACCCTCTTCTACTACTTTGAGGACTCACATTTTTGCAAAGGTACACATTTCTAATAACTAGATCTTCAATTTCATTAGCTATGCTTGCATGTAATCTTAGTTTTGGTTTCACACTCATCATCAGTTTCATGTGGGGCCCACCTCCGGTTATCTAGAATCCAAACCGTGAATCTGGTGATATGATGCTGTTAAAAGCTGAGGTGGGACACAGCAAGGGGAGCAATGTATAATCATGCCTACTGCCTATACATATTCACTTGATGTGGCCCACCTAAGTTTTGGTGGGTCCCTTGATACCGGTGAGGTCCACCTCATGATTTTCGGTGTGTCCCTTAATACCTGCGAGACCCACCTGATGAATGGGCTGGATGACATATACACAACATGGTGGACCCCACATTCCATCTGGAAGTTTCTGTGGTCGGCATCACTCATTGTGGGCCATGTTAGTTGTGGACCAGGCTCCATTGTGGGCTTGGGCCTGAAGGTGGTGGGCCCCACGTGTTCGAACCATAGTTTAAAAAAACTTGATTTGGCTCGCTCCCGAGTCGACTCAACTCGACCAAATTTCACCCATGGTCGAGAAATATCCCAATGGGTCATGAGTCAGAGCTGTACACGAGTCGAACCGAGTCGAGCTTGGCACAGCTTGGCTCGACTCGGCTAGTAGCTAGCCCCAGCTCAAACTCGGCTCAGATTGATCCTCGAGCCTGTCTGGCCAGCTCGGCTTTATTCGGTCAGCAACTTGGGCAGTTCGAGCCGAGTTCGAGCCTTTGCGATATTTTCTCAAGCACATAGAATGCTTCTTCAATTTCTCACAAAATGAAAACAATAACAACACTTTACAGGTATTTTCGTTGAGTAACATCAAAATCAAGATATGAGAGTAATCACACTTCGTTGAGTCATTTCATCAAACACTCAGCAAGCAGCGTCAATATCAAAATCACCAAGTCAACAAGCTGATTCGATCCGAGTCAATTCGAGTTGAGGTTCGATTCGAATCGAGTCGAGTTTAAGCAAGCTCGAACTCGGCTCGGAATTTTTTCGAGCTCCAAGAAGTGGCTTGACTTGGTCCAAATCTTTTGAGCTCCAAAAACCAGCTCGACTTGGTCCAAATCCAATTTCGAGCTGAGGAGAGTCAAGCTTTTTCTAGTCGACTTGAGCGAGGCGACCGAGCTAACTCGACTTGTTTACAGCTCTAGTCATGACTCGGATACTCGATAATACTGAAAAAACTTAGAAAAACACTTGTGAATTCTTTTCGAGTGGACGGCTAATTAATTTTTGTATTTTAAAAGTATGGTTCGAACTTATGCGACAGGTGTCGAAAGGCAGTGTCCCACCATCATTTACATTGAAAGATCAAGATGGGAAGAATGTGAGCCTGACCAGGTTCAAAGGCAAGCCTGTTGTCATTTATTTCTATCCAGCCGATGAGACGCCGGGGTGCACCAAACAGGTGATTGATCAAGATGCATTATTAGCTTATCTTTTGTTAACTGTTTTTACTATAGTTTAAAAATAAAAATGTTTGGCACACGTGCCAATGTGGCTCGTGTTATGTGTTGTAGACTGTTGATCTCCTTCCTTTAAGTGTGGCCCACTTGATCAGACCCAACTTGACTTGGCTGACTCGACTTGTCCGACTCGTTCAGACCCGACTCGACCCAAACCGAACGAGTGAGTCGGTCTGAACCGAGTAGGCTTCGCCCAATCCAAACTCAAACTGAGTGGAGTCCAAGTTACCCAATAACTTGATCTGACTCGAACAGAAACTCGATCTAATCAGACTCGACTCAATCTGAAACCCATTTCAACTTCAGCCCCCCCCCCCCGATGCCAACTTGACCCAACTCGATACTTCTCGCCGAGTCAATTCAGGTCACACCTGGACTCAGATTGGGTTAGGCATGCTGGACTTGGTATCGAGTTGGATCGAGTTCGGGTCAGACTTATTTCAAAACCAGATCTAGTTGGGTAAGCCCTAACTCGGTCCAGCTTGACTCGATGCCCAGCTCCGTCCATTATGTAGACCATGCAAAGTCATGCGTATCAGATCATCCTACCATCCGCAAGCTGTCCTCTTTTTTTTTTTTTCCAAAACCAATTGATTTTCTAAGCAATGGATTGGATGGTTAGGATTTCCCGAGAATTATAATCGATCCATGAATAGACCCATTTTTTTTATAAATGACCTCGACCGTCCATTTTATAGCCTGCCGATCGTATGGTTAGAATAGTCCCATTAGTGTGATTTTTGCATGGTTGTCCACAAAATGGACGATAGACCTAAGGCATGGTCCAGATTCATAAATTGGACTGACCAAATTTCTACATTGATGAATTGTTTAACTTCTTTCAACTGTTTGCTTTTTTTACCAGGCTGTCCACATGATGAGTAAAACAGCCCGATTTTTTGGACCAAGTTATATAAATTGTGGGGTCCATCTGATGAAGGGCCTGAATCTGATACATATGTGCCCATGAGTAGGATTAGAATTCTAATCCTATTCGTGCAAGTAGCCTACGCAATGAGAAGTGCTAAACATGCATTGAACTAGGCTGGAACACTAGGGACTGTTTGGTTGCACCAAATATCATGACATTTCATGATTAGTTGGTCTGATTTGGTGCAAAATTTCATAGTATTTCATGAATTTGGTGCAACCAAACACGCCCTTACTTTGAGAAGAAATGACAAATCTTAGCATTCATAGTGACACAGCAGCCTTGAATTGCATTTCATTATTATAATTTGGTTACTTTTCCACTTTATCAGATGGCAATTTGATCCAATAGGCATCCAAACGCGCCCTGTTATTTTTAGCTGTTTATTATTAGAAGTGGCTTTTGATTTGTGTTCACATTGCTTTTATTAGTGTTCTTGATTTCACCTGAGTAGTGGGACCCACACATCCAAGTATGGCCCCCATTTTGCACCAATCGATCGGTGCAGATACTAATCGAAAGGGTGGGTTCATCTCGATTTATAATCATGCCTGCTTCATTCCATTGTTGAGTTCTTTCTATTCTTGGTTCGATGTCCATGCCGCATTTTGGAGCACACAATTTGAGAATTACTAGCTACATTCAGAGAGTTGAATTGGGTTTTGGTTCAAAATCATATTGTAATTGCTTCCCTCAGCATTCATATAATCTTGTTGGATTATGTTCCTTTTGAACTTGCAAGATGTGGGGGCATCAGTTGAAAGAAGGATATTTCCGGCATATGAAGGCACGTTTGGATTAAATCACAATCATTAGTCTAACAATGCCATTGTAACCATATCGTAATTTCTTTCCTTGGGGATTGTTTGGCACCCAAACAAAAAAATCTTAGATTTTGGGCAGATGGGAATTGAAATCCAGGATTTGTAAAAGTGGTGTCATTTGGCATCCTGAAAAATCCTAGATTTTAGTTCTATGGTAGATCAAAATTCAAAATTGTCACCCCTTCTCAATTCTAAAAGAGACCCCAAGCTCGCAAAATCCAAGATTTTGAGATCATCTTCAACCATTATAACTAACATAGGAAAAAATTGACAACCATATGAAAGAAATATATGATTTTCTTTCAATTATGAAATTAGTGGATCCACTTTTATAGGCCACCAAAAACTTGAAATTGTCTTTTTTGGAGCGAAAGCTATCTTAAAGCATTTAAATTCATCATATTCATTATCCCTTGAATATACCACAAAATAATTCCAAAAATCTGAAAGTCAAACCCAAGCTCCCAAATAAAATTTCTGAAATCCAGGATTTCAAAAATCCATGCCACCAAATAAACTAAAAATCCAGGATTTCAATTCCATGCTTCCAAGTAAGCCCTGAATTGCAAAGAGATGGGACTGCAATGCGAGGCTAGTTCCTCACTATGAATGCTAGAAAACATTCATGATTTCGCTCTTCCTCTTTTACTAAACAGAATGTTTGCAATTTAATTCACTTGTGTGCATCCAAACACAGCCTAAGTTGTGGCAATGATCAGAACTCCCATTCAAAGGCTTGTTCCATCTGCTATGCCTTTCTCCCCATATGTAGTGCAAATTTTCAAATCATCTCTCAATATATCAATTAATCTTTCAGAACTCAGACTAGACTGAGGAAACCATTCCAGTCCTCTGGGCTACTGATCTTCATCAAGTCCGAACCTCAAACCTTTGTTTTCTTGATTTTATTCAAATTCATGTCTACCCATCTCATCAATTGAACTGACGAAAGCATTTACAAAAAGGGTCAGGATCCATCTGAAAGATTGATATCAATCAAGTGGTTGATCTGTGCTAGAAGAATATCCTCCCCAGTCTACATGAAAGAATCCTACCAACTCAGGAACAACTCCCGCATTGTAAAGGAGAACATGGGTCAGCGTTCATCAATGAACCTTTTTAGATGGGGTCCTTGGATTATGCAGGAACTGACTCACAACAGACTGAAAATGTGATGTGGGGTCCTTGGATTCTTCAAGAATCAGCTGACAACACCCACTGCAAATGCAATGTGAGGCCCAATCAGGTTACACAAAACAACACTACCAATTTAGGAGAAACTCTTGCCTTGTATAGGAGACCATGATTGATTTACGGTTTGATGAACAGAACTTGATATTCGATAAACCTCTTTTAGATAGGATGGGGTCTTTGGATTCTACGAGAACTGGCTCACAACACCCACTGCAACTGCAAATGCAATGTGAGGCTTAGTAATGGTGAGTTATATCAGTATATGTGAAATAATTAATATTACCAACTTAGGAGCAACATCGGCCTGGTATAGGAGACCATGGCTCACCGTTCATCGAATGGATCGATAAACCTCTTCTAGATGTGGTCCTTGGATTATATAACACCCACTGCAAATGCGATATGAGGCCTAGTAATGGTGAGGTATATTAGTTTATATATGTGAAATAATACTATCAAATTAGAAGCAACTTAATGTAGGGGAATTTTCACACCGAGCTCGAGTGGGGTAGCCTATGGGATGTGAGATACACTTGGGGTGGGTGGCCCATGTGAGGCGGGTGGCCCATGTGAAGCGGAACTCATGTGATGTGGGGTCCATGAGAGGGTTTGACTAACCCATGGGATGTGGGACCTGTGTTATAAGATAAAAGGATTGATTCGCCACACTTCAAGCTTTTAGAGAAAGTGACTAGTTGTCCTGCATCACTACTCCTACCTTGTATAGGAGACCATGGCCCACTATTCATCAAACTATCTCAATATTCAATAAACCTCTTCTAGATGGGGTTTTACATGAAACAATACTACCAAGGAGCCACTCCTATCTTGTAGAGGAGACCATGGTTCACCATTCATGGAACTATCTCAATATTTGATAAACCTCTTTTAGATGGGGTCTTTGGATTTTTCAAGAACTGGCTCACAACACCTACTGCAAATGCGATGTAAGGTCTAGTAATGGTGACTTATATCAGTCTACGTAACAAAACACATATACGCTTATCCTCCGGTATTGTAAATATACTTAGAATGTTCGTGCGTAACCAAACAGATACGCATATGGTGCTTTTTCCAATACCTACTCGAGTTAATCACTTACATGAACAATCAAACAAGGCCAAGTAGGATTCTCATTTATATGCATATGCATTTAAAGATGTGTTTGGATGATGAAATGATTTGAATGTAAAACTGTATGCAAAGTTGCAAAGGACTGCTATGTAACAATTATGGAGATCAAATAAACTAGATAGCGTACCTTGTTGTGATGCCATGTAAGCTTGATGCTATACTCTTCCACACCTTACACCCTTAGAGAAGCACTAGGATTTGAATGAAGCTTCTATTGTATGTAGGATTGGAGACCAGTCCTGTTTATATAGTTTTAGAGGATTGAGTTTGAAACCCATCGAAACTTTTCTCCCTAAGGCTCCACATGAATTTTATAATCCCAGTTCAACTAAAACGTTGAGTGTGTATCATAGCACAACACCCCTTACACGATTTTGCATGTTTCACAATTAAGTGGGGTCCACTAGTACTCCCGATCACACTATCCAACCCTTAGGACAATCCAAACCATTGATCAATAAGGCCCACCTTATAGAATTCTTACATTGAATTGAAATTTTAGTCCAATGACATTGAAATAACCAAATTGTAATTTCCTCTGCATTCGCTTGGCGGGTTTGCGTTCCAATTCACAATCAAAGTCACTTTCAAGTTGGATTTTAGAAGAAACATAACCGCACTTTGATAACTACTTCCCTCATTAGGAATACTAGGAAATGCCATTAATTTCCATTGCTTCATTCTCAGTTAAGCTGAGAAATCATATTTCAATTCAGTTGTGCATCCAAACATAGCCCAGGTAATTATTTGTGTATTCAGCTTCTTTTTTGTATTTTTTCCCAGGCATGTGCTTTCAGGGACTCTTATGAGAAGTTTAAGAAAGCAGGAGCTGAAGTTGTTGGCATTAGTGGTGATGACCCTTCATCTCACAAGGTAATTTCTCACATTCCTCCATCATCAGATGAATTTGAGCCGTTGGTTTTAATTATCCATTTTCATCCAAGGGTCCAAGATCACACACATATGCCATATATACTAGAAGTAGGTGCTTGATGGCTAACTTGGGAGCTGATCAAGGGCCTCTGGAGGCATGGTGTGTGCCATGCCTACATGTCATTGCCACACATGTTGCATAGATGGACGAGATCAGAACCGTTCATTCACTCATTCATGGTTAGGATTGTCCCATCAAGGCATTTTGTGGTCAAAGGCCAGATAAACGGTGGGTCCCGCTGGATGCTTGATCGGATCATCATTCATCTGTGCCATGTGTACAGTCCACGATGTAAATGCGTTAGAATTAAAAATATAAACATCAATTGTAGTTTTTTTTTTAGAGCCATTATTTATACTCCATTCTTGTAGGTTAAGCTTAACGGATAGCACGATTTGTGGGACCCACCGTGATGTTTTCTTGAAATCCAATCCGTCCATCTTGTGCTCTCCCTCGTGTTCTCATTTGGGCTCAAAATTCAGACTGATCCAAAACTCATGTGGGCCCCACAATGTAAAATCATTGCTAAAACTTCTAAAATCACGTGGTGGGGCCGCCTAAGTTTTGGAATAGCCTAATTTTAGCTATTCATCATGGTGGGGGCGCATTTTCTGACGGTACAGATGATAAATGCAAGTCACGGTGGACCCCACACACCATCTGGAAGGTTTTTTATGGTGGGAATCCCTATCTCAACTGTTCCCTCCGGCATGGCCCACCTGAGTCATGGATCAATCTGATTTTTCGTTTCCAATGAGAGTACAACGAGGCGCACATGATGGATGGATTAGATATCATGCACAGATCATGACGGACCCCACATATTGCATTCAGATCCGGTCTCATTGAAATATACACTTCTGTACTAATTCATTTCCCAAAAAAACGAAAATGGGTGTTGCAAATCAATGAGAAGGGTGCATATATCAGTTACTCTGGGCCCACTTAAGCTTATATTTTCACTAATCGTGACCGTTCATTTTTTGGGTGGATCGATCGGATTGGACGGCAGTCATTTTCTAAGAAGTACAAGCTGCCATTTACTCTATTGAGTGATGAAGGGAACAAGATCAGGAAAGAGTGGGGGGTCCCTTCTGATCTGTTTGGGACCCTGCCCGGAAGACAGACCTATGTCCTTGATAGGAATGGCGTGGTCCAGCTCATCTACAACAATCAATTCCAGCCAGAGAAACATATAGATGAGACCTTGAAGCTACTTCAAAGCCTCTAGAAGTCATTCTATTTTGGATTTTTACTCCCCTCTTTTTTCTCTTTTGGTATACTACTATTTCTCTATTCAAATGAGAAAATGAGCGGTTGTGATTTATTTGTCTTTATTCATGTTGTTGTACGTAGGTAGTATGATGACTATGATCATACATGATCATGATGATGGTATCCTTGATTTATATGTATATGGTGCTCGATCAAGGAATGATCGAGGTGGGCCCCACCTTTTCTGTGATGTAAGAGGTTCATCTGAATGGTTGCTTGCAAATTAGGAAAACTAGGGCCATTAATGAATGGACGAGATTATATGGTGGAGACGACTTTTTGGGTGTCTCCTATCCACATTGGACCACAACTTGAACGGTTCTGATCACCCAATAGTGAGCGAATTGTTGGATACGAGCATATGCATGGTTTTCCTCAGCCCATATAGCTCGAGTGGAAAGGCCGGCATTCAACGGCTGATAGTAAATGGTATTGTCCAGATGAATTAACCATTGGAATGGTGCACATGCGGATGAATCTGGACGGTTCAATCCATGGGCTACCTTATGGATGACCCACATCTCAAGAATATCTTTTATTAGAAATTTACAATGGTCATGATTCAGTCAACAAACCCTCAAGCAAGGGGGGCATGCAAGAGATCTATGTGTACAGAACCCACATAACCGATCCGGGCCGTTTATCACGTAAGGCGGATGGTGAACAAACCATATACCAAAAATTGGAATTTTCTTTTCAACGGCTCATTTTTATTATAAAGATTGGTGGGCCAACATTATTTTTAATCATGATATAGTCTACCTATAAATATAGCAGATCTTTCTTACATGTATGCAGTATATAGGGACCTCTAAGACATATTTATAAGATGACAGCCGTTACACAATGTGTGGCCTACCTTTAGAGTTTAGACGGTTCATGTTTAAAAGGTTTGTGGAGTGAAATATAAAGGTGGGCTTGGGCCCTTAAACTTGGACCGAGGGCTAGCCTAGGTCTTTAAAACTGAGCGGCTGGATTGGACCCAGGCCAATGATGAATGGCTTAGCTTGGTTATTTTGTCTGTGGAATCGCCAGGTTGGCCACCATTAAAAAGTAAGAATAGACAGTTTAAAGACACATGTGAGTTATTCTCATTCATTGCATGTATGATGATTGTAAGGTTGGTCGGGCCCAGCAGAGCCAGGGCCTTTATCATACTGAGTAACTCTGTTGGCCCCACCGTGAATGTATGTAGTTTATCTACACCGTTCATCTGTTTTTTCAACTCATTTTAGAGTTTGAGCCTAAAATTGAAGCATATCCAAAGCTCAAGTGAACCACACCACTGGAAACAGTGGGAATAAGAATTTCAACCGTTGAAACCTTCCTATGGCCCACGGCGATGTTTATTTGTCATCCAACCTGTTCACAAGATCACACAGACTTAGATGAAGGGACATCACAAATATCAGCTTGATCCAAAACTTCTGTGGCCCATAAGAATTTTTCAACGATGGAGGTTCAATTCACACTGTTTTATAAGGTGGGGTAGGTCCATTGAAACTATGTCTATGATACTAACCTTAGGGGAGGCCGTTTCAAGCTAATGGAGTCCTACATAAGGTATATGGGGCAATCTATGCTCTTGGATAGGTGTCCCACTAAGGGCCTGTTTGGCCGGGTAGATTGGATGGGATTGGAAGACAGATCCCGGGATTGGCCAGGCGTGCCAATCCTGATCCCAGGATATAGCAATCCCATGGATCTTAAGACAATCCACTAACATCACCATCATTACCTAATCCACCCTAAGGGCCCGTTTGGCCGGCTGGATTGGAAGGGATTAGATGGTAGTGGAAGGGATTGGATGGTAAATCCTAGGAATGGCCGGGCGTGCCAAACAGTGTAGGTGATCTGATCCAAATCCGATGGATCTTCAGACAATCCACAGACAACACTATCATTACCTTTAAATCCCATCCTAATCCGCTCAAATTAGCCCTTGTTTGGTTTGTGGGATTGGAAGGGATCGTTTAATCTCCTTGTTTGGTTGCCAGGATCGATGTATCAATCCAGGATATAGCAATCCCATGGATCTCAAGACAATCCGCTGACAACACCATCATTACCTAGAAATCCACGCCATCCACCCTAATATCATTCACTCCCTTCCAATCCACCCGGCCAAACGGGCCCTAATCCTTTCAAAATTGCCTGGGACATGTTTGGTTCGAGGGATTGAAAGGGATTGGAAGATTTAATCCCGGGATTGGCCGGGTGTGCCAAACAAAGCCTATATAGCAATCCCATTGATCTTGCACCACTCCACTGACGCAGCTATCATTACCTTGAAATCCGGGCTATCCACTCTAATACCATCCAATCCCATCCAATCTGCCTGGCCAAATAGGCCCTGAGGAATTTATGATCTGAAACAACCCTCCGTTGATCAGGTGCACCAATCAACCAGGAGGGCCTTGCCTCAAATTGATGGTGATCGATCGTTGATCGGGTCTCAAATTAGATGGATCTAGGGAGGGTTTTAATCTCGATCAGTGCCACAAGTTTGGTCATCACCCAACAGTCCGAAGGTTAGAACTTCGGGATCAAATGAGGGGTGCTAACTTTACTCAAATTTCAAGTCATCACCTAAGACATTCTCACATGTCATGTACTCAGCTTGCAGGCCTAAGTTGAGTAATCCTAGGCATCATCCTGACTTAATGTCCTCGATGGACATCAAGCCCAACAAGATGGACATTATTCTATAGTTTTGGATTTAGTGGACCATTATCGTGCGGTATAGATCTAATACGGAGAATCGAGGCACTTCCAAGAGAAGTAAATCACCAGTATTAGTCACGGGCCTCGGTTAGCGTTGGGATTAACTAAGTTCATGATTTAATCGCTTACACTTTGCAGAAACGGTTATCCAGCCCCAAATATTCCAAATCCACCAATCCTAGCATGGTCTAGTACGTTTCCAAATCCACCAATCCTAGCATGGTCTAGTACAATTCGCCGACAGCTCCAATCGTAGGTGTACTAAGGTTTTAGTAGGAAAATTTCCAAGACATTACATTTACTCTTATTTTTTTAGACCAATGAAGCTAAGAGGGCTCCATTAAAAAAATAAGTTATTATACAGAAAGACTTTAAACTTTTAATTTAAGGCTAGTGGAACTTTCGAAAGCTATTAGCAGTAGGTACACATAGGCATGAGACGGTTTGACTATGCAAACTTGACTTGTCAGACTTGTTCAGACCCAACTCGATCCAAACCTAGTGGGAGAGAGGATTCGAACCGAGTAGACTTTGTCCAATCCAAATTCGAACTGAGTTGAGTTCAGGTCACTCGGTAACTTGACTCAACTCGACCCAGAATCGGACTTGGTACTGACTCGACTCAACCCAAAATCCAACTTGGTATTGAATCAACTTGATCCAAAACTCAACCAGTGTAACTGATGGTGAGACTGCAATTCTAGCAAGTGCACTTTTGTTTTGAGTTGTGATTTTAGCCCGTGGATACGTACTGCACCCGACCTGATTCGACCCGACTCAATACTTGTGATGGGGTCAGACTCGGATCGGATTAGGCATGCTTGACTCGGTACCAAGTTGGGTCAGGTCTATTTCAAAACCGAATCAAGTTGGGTCAGGTCTATTTCAAAACCGAATCTCAGCCCTGACTCAGTCGAATCAAGCCAGGTCAGCCTTAACTTGGTCGGACTCAACTCAATGCCCAACTCTAGCAGTAAGCTATTGAAGTATATTACAAGAAAATCCAAATATAACTAAAACTTAAATGAGCCACGGCATTGAAACAAGTGAAGTGAAGATGGTCTCTCTCTCACACCCTTTTCCTTCATCTCTTTCGCTGCTCTCTCAATGTGTATTGGACATGCCATTCCTCAGGTAATGATAAGTGTAAAAAATGAAAATAAGAAATGCTAGGATGTACATTTTTTACATACGAAATAACCAATCATTAATTCAATGTCCCATTCCTTCATATTATTACCACAAACCATGGTGCAAAAATCATGCTGATCCAATGATCCTAACCATCTAATTAATAACATGAGAAATCAACAGCTAAGATCAAGCAAAAAGATTTATTTTTTTAAAACGTCCATAATGGTTTCAACAAAATAGGTTCTGTCATTAACTCAAAACATCCATTCAACCATGGATTGCTTACCATTCCAAATAAGAACTTTGGTTTGATGATGCCAAACACCTGATAATGGCTCATAAGAAATGGACTGGTAGTGAAAATAAAAAGGACCACATTCAAATGGTTTGGACCATTCATTTGTCATGATTTTGCACCATCGCTCGCTGCCAAATAATAAGATTGAATGGACCATATTTTAGATCATTGATGGCCCACCACGTGTCACTGAAAATAAGGTACGGCTACGGCTGTACTTCGCATGTGGGAGAAAGATAGGAGGATTTATAGGATCTGGACCATAAAAGGATTTGTGCAGTGCACTTGAGCTTTTCGTACCTGACAAGGTGGGCCAATGTTTCAGTAATCCAGACTAGTTTCTCTGTTGCATCTTGATGGACCTTGAACCCCTCCCAGACAGCAGACTTTTAAATCATATCCATTGAATGTGGACCGTCTGTTTGTGGGCCACAGATCAAATATTAAAGAGTCAGGATCATCCTATCAACATGATCATGGGGTCGTAGACCATCACCAGTACTCAACAGACCTATGATCCGGATCACTAAATCATAGGCCCCACCTGTCCGGACCCTTTCGCTCAGGAGCTTCTCTAACCGCCCACGCGTGTGCAATTCAATTCCACACGTGCCAACATGGCACATAGGTGCAAGATCCAATCCATCCATCAGTTGGTTCGACCTTGTTCATGTGGGCCCAACATTGAAAACAGGTGAATGAGTCTTATAAACACTTCAGCCAAGTTTTTCAGAGTCTTATAATATTTTCATACTGTGGCCCACCTGATCAGTGGATCAATCTGATTCTTAGGCTAGAGCATCAATATAATGGGTCCTTTCTGATGGATGGATTAGATCTCATATCCATCATGCCATGCTGGCTCATGTGTGGCGTGTACATGATCTTTTTGCACACACGTGTGCACTCAGCAACAGCTCCTTTCACAGCAGCTCTGTCATATCTGGGGACGTGGTAACAGAGTGGGACCCACATCTTGCTAACTGTACACTGTCTTGCCCTGCATTTGTCAAATGCATGCACCAGTGAGGTAACCATTCAACTCACATCTTTCCACCGACGGTTGTCCTTCACACGTGGGAATGCATCGCGTATGTCCACGAGTCATGTACGTCACATAACTAATCACATGCCTATTACGGGCCCCATGACCTCACTCCTCTCATCCGTCCATCCCTCATTGAAAAAAGAGTACCAAAAAAAAAAAAAAATCAAATAACAAGTCAATGTATGGTATGTCACCATCCACCTCGGACGCACGTGCCAAGTGTCAAATTATCACGTGTGTGTGACGACAGACCATCCATAGGTGTATGGCCCACTATGGTAGGCTTGGATCCCGAAATCCATCACGACCCATAACTCAGGTGGGCCACAGTAAAGGGAACAAGGGGGACAGAGACGAGAGATACCAGCCATAGAAACTTCCGGATGGAATGTAGGATCCTACGACGTTGTGTATATGCCATCCACCACATTCATCAGGTGAGCCTCATCACGATGAAGGGACACCCCAAAACGCAGGCCATTTCAAAGTTTAGTGGGCCACAAGTGAATGTATTAGTTTTAGGCATGCTTGTTGACGAAGGGATGAACGCGATGAGGATAACTACTCCGAATTCACGAAAGCTTTTATAGACACCTCAGAGTGACTTTTCAAATGCATGAGGAAAGAAAGCAGGAAATAGAAATAAATTCTAATAAATTTAAACTTAATTAATTAAATAGAGTTCACAACCATACTAAGCAATGGAAAAGAAATCAGAATCAAACTACAACTAAAATTCCTAGAAATCGCGACTTACTATAAATAATAAACTTACTATTTATTGAAGATAGTGATGTCTACCAGTGAGCAAGATTTTCGGCCAAAAATAGTGTCTTGTTTGGCTTCACCAAACCATTCTCCTAATTATTCTAAGCTCTTTTCACATTGGGCGCAACTCCTCGAGCTCGACGGATGAAGAGTTATAATCAAACTAAAACTTACTATTTATAGTAAAAATGAAATTAAAGCAGGAAAACGACCCTCGATCCAAGGATTTTTCACAATTCCGGGTGTCGCAACCAGACATAGCAGGGTTGGTTCGCTAAAGTAGCTCATTTTACTCCAAAATCATATATTTTCCGTCAGGTAACTCATTCTGGATTGCGAGATACGCCCGATCTAAGGTCCGATGGTCTGGATCACTTCTGTCATCGACCGGGCCTTTTCTGATCCATCTTAGCCATGAAACTATCCGTGACCTGCTCTACATCACTTGTACATTGCCATTCTGTATGTCACACGTGAGCTTTTGGTAGAGATGACTCCTCTTATATGCGGTGCTCATTGGCCAGTGACCCAGCACCATCCAGCTAGTGGGTGTCAAAGCTCTGTGGCCCCACTGTGATGTATGTGTTTTATCCATACCGTCCATCCATTTTGGCAGCTCATTTTAGGGCATTATACAAAAAATAAGGCTAATCCAAATTTTAGGTGGACCACACCACAGGAAAAAGTGGGTCTTAAATACGTACCGTTGAAAGCTTTTTATGAGTCACAGCAGTTTTGGATCACGGCAGGGCTCACGGAGCTTTGATGCCACCTAACTGGCAAGCGTTGGGGGTTACCAGCCAAACCACGTCCTTGGATTTCCACATGCACAGCAGGGGTGGGCCCTACATAGGTCGGACATACAGTAATGCCATACGTCAGAACATTTGTAATTTTTCAGGTGATCTTCACGGTGGGCCACAATAAGTACTGCATATACAAGTTTCTGACATAAGTGCTGTCTTGGTTATGTGGGGCCCACCCCTATGTGTGTTTTATCAATGCTGTAAGTCCAAATTACCATATCATTTTAGGGCATACTTAAAATTGAACCATATCCAAAGCTCAAGTAGGCTTTCAGTGCCTACAGACTCCTTACAATGTCATCCACTCAAGCTTTGGATATACTTGAATTTTGGGTTCATGCCTTAAATTGGGCTAACAAGTCCCTTACAGTGTGGTCCACTTGAACTTTGGATGTATTAGAGTTTCAGTTTCATGTTCTAAAATCAGTCATATAGGGAACTTAGGTGTACCATAGCATTAAAAACCATGCGAAGACATGCCTAAAATATATAAAAGTACTTGGTGGGGCTTACCTGGGTTTTGGATGCGCTTGAAAGTTAATCTGACCCCTCATCCAAGTGGGACACACACAATGAATAGGCTAAGCTTGTGAACCACATCTCAATGGATCCAAAAAATGATTATGAATGTTTTAATGGAAGCATAACCCCTCTCAATTATTGTATATGGTGTGACCTACCTATGTCATGAATTGACTTAACTTTTAAGCTCGTGGCCCACCATGGAATGTTGCATCTAATTGATGAGATCGATGCTTGACACACATCATGGCAGGGCCCACACAACTCAACCTCACAGAAAGTTCCTATGAGGTCGACCTCATAGAACCATTTCTCATCCACACACATAATATATATATATATATATATATATATATATATATATATATATATATAAAAAGGTACTATGCGCTCGAGCGTAAAGCGGTCATCCGTGATTGAGTCTGTGGCCCCATATTTCGAACATCAGCATCCACAACCATTCCATATATATATATAAAAGGCCCAAAATCAGGTCAATCCATAATATATATAAAACCATAAATATATATTGGTCTATAGGGACACACATAATGGATGGGCTGGATTTGCAAAAAACATAAAAATGGTTATAATGTTTTAATGGTGCACGGCCCTATGCACTATGTGGTATACCTGAGTCACAGATTGACCTGATAGGCCACTATATATGTTCGAAAGGCATCACAGCGGGGCCGACACAGCTCGACCTCACGTACGACAACTTTACGCTCGAGCGCATAGTACCTTTTCCCGTATATATATATATACACACACTACTTTAGCGGCATCTTTTACTAGTAGACATGGCCTTTGAGTGGTCACACCCAAATGAGGCAATCCCTTACCTCAGGATTACTCTTCCATGCATTTCATTGGTTGCAACTTGGTACTCACAACCAAGCAAAGTTAAGGACCGTTGGCCCCATCATCATCATCATCTCTCTATATACTTCCAGAAGTTATTTATTCACGGAGATATAATACACTGGTACCATTTAACACTTGATACACAGGCACCCAAAACTCTTACACGTGGCATACATTAATCCTCTGTCTCTAGGTCATGGTATCAAAATCAGATTGGCTGAACAATTCTAACCTCTGATTCATGGGCATTGAAAGAGGTCCATTGGATATTTTTCATTCTTAACCGTCCAATAGATGTCCACCCATCTGATGGTCGGCTGATCAAATAAGTTATAGCTTTTACTTAATGATATATCTAGATTGGGGAAGGTAACTTGGACGGTTGAATTTGAATTTCTTATTGAAAATTATTCAATTTTTAAGTGCCCGTATAGCATACATAATACTCAGCCAGAGTATTAAAGCTTTTCTCCTTCATTTTCTCTTCTGTAGCATCTGGTGCTGAAAAAGAGGAACAGCCCAGCCCTGCTGCTGTTTGCTTGCACCAGCGGGGATCTGGAATCCTACCATCTCCCCGAGGCTGATGTGGTGATCCAGACCGTTCATCAAGTATTGATGCTGGTCGGTGGTCAGTTGGGCCATACTCGTACATACAATGAAGACAATTGATCACTTTTTAACCGTCCATTTCCTTATAGATGATCAGACCGCCGATGATGCACTGGATCGACGAAGCATGAACAGTGTGGCCCACCTGATGGGCATACAACATAGATTACCGGCGGGGATTGCGTGCTGACCCAACACTATCTAGACTGTGGGGCCCATCGTGATGTATGTGTTTTATCCATTTCGTCCATTCATTTTTCCAGCTCGGTTTATGGGTAAGTACGAAATTGAAGCATATCTAAAGCTTAAGTGGACCACACAACAGGAAACGGTGGGGATTCAACGCCTTCTGTTGAAAACTTTCTGGGGGCTACAGAAGTTTTTGATCAAGCTGATATTTGTGTTTTACCTTCATCCAGGTATGTGTGACCTGATGAACGGCTTGGATGACAAACAAACATCCTCGTAGGCCCTAGGAAAGTTTCAACGGTGGACGTCATTATCCCCTCTGTTTCGTATCGTGTGGTCCACCGGGGCTTTGGATATACTTTTAATTTTGGACCCTTCCTTCCATGAGCTGGAAAAATGGATGGACGGCGGGGATAAAATACATACATCACTGTGGGACCCACACAGTGTTCACTACTTGGTGTACCTACTTGGTACTACATACATCGCAGGACGCGGATTGCGTACTGAATAACTCATATAGCGTGCGGAGTAAACTCTGTGGGGCCCAACATGAGGTGTGTATCATATCCACGCCGTCCATCTATCTATCATATCATTTTAAGGGCACGAGCCTAAAATTGAAGTATATCCAAAGCTCAAGTGGACCACACCACAGGAAACAGCAGGTATAACGATGTGCACCGTTGAAACTTACTTAGGCCCACATTGATTTCTATTGATGAAGGTAAAATACAAATACCAACTTGATCCAAAACATCAGTGGTCCCTAAGAAGTTGTCAACGGTAGGTGTCCAATTCCCACAATGTAGTATTTTTGACCTTTGGATATAATTCAATTTCGATTTTGACTCTCTAAACTGATATGATAAAACGGATGGACGGATTGGATGAGACAGATGCATCAAGGTGAGCCCCACAGAATCTACTCAGTACTCTAGTTGCATCCTACACCGCTGTTTGCTATTTATGTTTGCAAGGGAATCTGTATGGTCCTCGATCCAGGACATAGAAGATTTACTCATACTCGGGCTTTTAGTTTGTACAATCGGTGCCAATGATTAAGTGATCTAAGCCGTTGGTCAGATGCAATGCATCGTGATGATTATGCCTCTAAATTTTGTATACTAGAAGATCGTAGCCATTGATCTTTGGCCTTTTATTCATATGAATGTGGAGGTGTATTTCTCTTGTCAACCATCTCCTGGGAAGCCACAGACTGAAAAGTTGGGATTGTCTTATTGTAGAAATTTTATTGGGTGTGGTCCATCACATGGATTCTAACATACCAACAGTCTGGATCACTGAATCATGGGCCCCACTTGAGCTAACTTTAAGCCCCATTGTACTTTACACGCCCAATATCACAGGCATCATACGTGACAACTGATGCAGATCGGGTGGTAGATAGTTTCATAGCCAAGATGGATCAAAAAAAGGACCTGTCGACGACGGAAGTGATTCAGACTATCAGACCTTAGATCAGGTGTATCCTGCAATTCGGAATGAGTTAGCTGACGTAAAATATATGATTTTGAGGTAGAACGAGTTACTTTAGCCAATCAACCCAGCTATCAAGGGTTGTTGTAACGCCCCGAAAAATCAGGGGTCGTGCATAGACACAACTCCCGAGTTCCCGAGTGTCACTTATCATGCATTTATGGTTTTTACGATTAGTTAAGTTTAACTGCACAATTTGGAATTTCCTGAGCATGAAGTACAATCGCATCATTCTACTGAAATGAAGGTTATAACACATATATACAGGTCAAAAAAAAAATAATAAAGGGTCGCCTAAGGCGTTGCCCAACAGAACAACAAAAGAATGCTATGTCTAAAAATAGTAAAGTTGAGCCCGTGGCTCAAAGAATTCCAATTCCAAATTCGATCAAGCCGATGGAGAGCCGCCCATCACCAAGTAGTAGAGAGTCCGTCCTCCTCGTCCAAGCTCTGCCTATTGCCAGGCTCCTCATGCCCCGAGTCACTGCATCTATGAATGGGTCTGGTTGGTGTTTTAAAACATCGTCCCAGAGTGGGAGTGAGTGATCAACTCATGTGAACTATTGATCTCAAGTTACAACAAGCATCAATTGTAATATGAACTTAATGAAAAACAAACATTCATCAACACCTAATAACTCTTATTTAAAATGCATGCATGCGGGATGATATGATGCATGCCTGCCACAACACTCCCTCAAGCGACTCCATCTAACGATCGCATATGACAACACTCCTCGGCGACCTCGACTTCCGAGTCGCCACCCTAACTAATGCGTGCAATGCGATCGTGTTAGCCGAGTTATTAATTAAGTTCATTCATCCAAGGTTTGGGGATTCGATTCACCCTACGTATCAATGCCCTAAACTGTTGCAGGCCAAGACCCCATCAATGCGTGAGGCCGAGACCTCGCGGTCTGTGATCCCGTCGAGTTCCTCATCCCGACACCAAGCACATGAGGAGTGCCGAAAGGAAGGGATCGCTCGGGTCACTATGGGGAGGCGCGGTACCCCGGCGTGAGGCGACAGGCTCGACATAGTGTCCCATTCCATCATGCCCGGCTCACGAGGCAGTGGACCGCTTTTAAGTGGATTTTCAATGGGCTACAATGGTTGCGGGGTGGTTCGTGTCCATACACATGTGAGCAAACATAGTTAACATACAGGTTAGTCACTAGTAGGTTAGACCGCACGAGTCAAGCGAGCGTGAGACAGTGACATCGGCACAAGAGACCCATGTAGTCGAACTACGCCACACGAGCACACTCGCCCAAACCCACGGGTCTAGCCTTAGCATAGTCCTACCGATGGGACTACCATCTCGCCTCATGTTCTCGACCAACCCATGGGTAAGGAGGGTGATCCGTAACAAGCCAACTACACAGGTTATCAACTAGCATACCAACATCCTATTTCATGCATCTCAGTCATATGAATCAACTATTTCTAACAAGCAATCATGAAATAAAGTGCGTGTGAGTCATGTGGGTTTGTAAGGAAGTTATGCACTTCCCCCATCTTGAGAAATTCCATGCACAAGAGTAATGAAACCATGCATACTATTAAGCAACAATATATATGGAAATCAACAAGCATGAGCATGCAACCATCCATACACAAAATCATGTAAGGAAATAAGAACAACATCATGGGGTAGCCAAACATGCATATCCGTACAATTCCATCAACCTACGATCATAGGGTTCCTCTAGACTTTCAAGCATAACATTCAACAATCAAAATCATTAGGCTCGTAGATAAAAATTGGTGCTAGGCCACCTAAGAACAATAGTCCGCACTTGGATTCGATGGAGGCTTGGAAACGACCTAGAGATGTGGATTTCGGAGGTAGATCGGCCTTAATCCCTAAAGCGCCACCACTTGCTTGTAAGAATCCCAGTAAATCTCCCTCATCACAATGGTTTCAAAGAAAATAGGGAATGAAGTTTACCTAGTTGCTCAACGGACGAAATAGCGGTTGTGGGGTAAGGTTTCTTCTTGGAGAAGAGGTGGGAAGATGTAAGATTTGCTTCTTTGGGCCCCACCTCGATCTGTAGGTCCACACTCCTCCTTCTTCACTCTCTCTTCCTCCTCCTTTCTCCTCTTTCTCTTCTCCTTTTCTCTCTTCTCTCTTTCCCCCTTTTCTCTTAGGGCAAAATCGTATGGGAGAGGGGTGCCCAAAAGAAACACCTTTTTATAATTCCGCATTTGGTGCAAATGGCCCCAAGGGCTGGTTTTTACTATACTAGACTTATGGGAGGGTATTTCTAGAATCTAGGGCCCTATCACCCCTCTGGTCACCAAATTCGGTGTGTAGGTGCCTTATGGCCCGATTAGGGCCCATGCAAAAATTGAGGACGAACGGATGAACGGATATATGATCTGAGAAAGCGTTTCTGACCTTTAAGTGGTCCTGTGGGGGCCATTTTGGTGATTGGAGAATTTCTGATGGCCCTCTGGCCATGAAATTTATAGGATAAGTGGTTCATGGCTCGATGAGGGGCCTTACAAAATTTGGGAACGAACGGAAGCGGGGTTTGGTCGTACGGGTCCGATTCGCGATCAACGGTCATCGTGTCAAGATCGGGGCCCAGATTTGGTGGGCAGGCGTTGAAAAATATATTAGACCGTCACCGCAAATTTGAAAGAAATCTGACGGCTGGAACGCCTGGTATCTCGGATTTATTTGTAATTGCCAGATTCCAATCTGGCATTGGTGGGGCGCATTGGGCAAGCGCCAGATGGTACTTTTGGGTGTCCACTGGGTCCGCAGTCCGCGATGGACCACAAGCCCAGTGAGATCTATGATTTCCTAAATTTTTAGATTTTTCCGACCTTCCTCGCATTGGGCGGCCCACACGGCCGTTGTTAATGCAAACAGCCATCCGCTTGGGGCCCGTGCATTGGTCCCATCATAACTAGACTAGTCCACCCCGAATAAACTAACATTGAGTGTTAGTGGTCGTAAGTGATATTATAAGTTAATAAAAAAATAAATAAATAAATTTCAAGGATTTTTAAATCCAAAAGCAGTGAAAATTCGGGATGTTACAATCTACCCCCTTAAAAACAATTTCGTCTCGAAATTGCTAAGGGTAGTAAGTAAAGGTTTCATTATTTCATTTGCCTAGGTTTTGTTGAATTCAAGTTCATATGCATGGTAAGGTGTGTACTATCTATACTAGTTTAGCTCATTCTAGTCTACCCCCCTTAAAAGTTTTTGCCTTTGAGGTTTGAAAACAAATGTCAAAATCATTATTATCGTATTAAGAGGTTGTTGGCAAAGTTTACCTAATAGTGGTATATTTTACCCTTTTAGGATCAAGCTATTACTGAAAGAACATTGTGGTAGGCTTGATCCCATACGTCGATCCTCTGCTGACCAGGTAGAAAGATCGTTGTATCCCTTCCTAGTCCTGGTAGATCATGGTCTTCGCTTCTGGTCAGCAGCGGTGAGTCCGGCTTGGTGTTCACCTGGGATTAAGAATGGTCAAGCCGCGAATACATCGCAGAGTGTATGATCCCGTGATTCCGTAGTCCGATCAATCTTAACATTTGGAAGACATCAAAATTCTTTAACATTCAAGCTTCACATTCATAATATTTTTATGGGTGGTGAGTTTCCCCGCGATGCCTATGATCAAACGATCGTTTTACAGAGGTTTCCATGACCTTAAGGTTCCTCTCGACATTACCATTTTGATCCTATGTTTAGTGAGTTATGAGCGAATCACGTTTTAGTTTCATAAATTTTAACGGAAGGAAGAATCGAAAATTTTAAGGTATTCGGTGGTTTAGAGTGCTAATAACATTAAGATGGATGCGATAAGGCAATCATACATACAAGCATTTATAAGGTGACAAGAAAATTTAAAAACAATCTATACATTCATATTAAATTCAAAGTGCCATTAGTATGGCTAGTTACATCATACAACATGGATTACATAGTTCTCTAGACATTCCAACATAAGGAAAAAAATAACTTAGTCAAGCAAACATCCTAACTATCCTTCAACACAAGGTAGAACTAATCGACTCAAAGCAAACTACTAATTATCTGGAAAGGTTATGCTACTACTCTTACGGATCGGGCAAGATGGGGTACTTCTTCCCTTGAGGAAAAGAATTACCTAATGGAGAAGAAGAAAGCAACGGTTCTTAGAATGTCTTTCCCTCGGTAAGGAAATGGATAGTTGTTGAGAATGTGCAAATAGGGAAAATGGGTTTGAAATGGATTTGTTGAAGGGGTTTGGGGAAATGAGGATGGAATGGGTTTTAGAAATTTGAAGTTGAGTATGGTCTTGGAATGGGGAGGAATGGATTTGAATGTGGATGGTTGTTGTTGGGTTTTGTGATGTAGGATTTTGGAAATGAGAGGGTGGAGATGGGTTAGGGAGATGGATGTGAATATGAGAGAATGATGGTTTCTTAAGGAAGATGGATCTTAAGGATGTGGTTTGGGAAAAATGAGTTGAGTGTGGGTTTGAAGAAATGAACTCGAAGATGAGTTGAAGATATGTGATTCAAGAAGGGTTTTGAGATGGGTTTTAGGAAATGAAATTTGGAAATGGAGAAGAAGAGAGTAAGAGGAGTGGGGTTTTGGTGAATGGATCTAGAAGAAAATATGGGTGATGAGAGGGATTTGGAGGAATGAGCTTAAGACTGAGTGGGTGGAAACAAGCCCAAAAAGAAATGGGTTTGGAGATGGGTTGGGACAATGGAGAGCAGTGGAAGGAGAGAGAAAGGAAAGAATGAAGTAGGGAGATACGAGGATGTGAAGAAGAAGGAGAAGATGGGTTAGAAGTATGGGATTTTGAGTAGGAAATTTGAAGGGAATTGGGTTTTAGAATGAGTATGGGTTAAGCTTGGTGGATCTTGGAAATGAAGTTTGGAGAGGGTTTGAAGAATGTTGAAAGGGTGTGAATGTTGGTGGGAGTTGGTTGGATGGGAGGGATTTGAATAAAGGGCTTAAGATTTGAAGAATTGATGAATGGAGTGTGATATGTGGTTGGAAGAAAGAGAAGGTGGGTTTAAGGTTTTGTTTGAGAATGGGGAGGAGGTCTTCCTAGGGTTTAGAAGGGATGGTGGAGGGTAATGGGCATAGTAGAAATGTTTTATGGACTCTAGATAGTCCCACATAGCAAGGAAATGGGCCCCACTCGTGTGAACATTGAAAGGAGGAGGGACCCATCTTCTTGTAACGTTTCTTATACTTTTAGTAAGTGGATTATTTTTTTAAAATTTTTATAATGATTTATCATCAAGTTTTAAGTCATCTCACCAAATTTCATGTCATTTGGAGTTGTAAATAAATTATTAAAATTCTAGGAAAAATAGTTGCCTGAATTTTAAAATTTTTGGATAGTTGGTAGAACATCTTAATTTTAACCATATTAAAATTTTTATTTTATTTTTTTTCTTATTTTTGTATAAAATTAGACTCATCAAGCTTCAATATGGCTTTTGAATCACCTAAATCGGAGTTATAACGAAGGAGTTATGAATTTTTGAAGTTGACTAAAAATTGCAGAAATTTTGACGGGGAACACTTGTCGGCGGGGTGGCCACGCGGGTTGGCGGGGTGGCCACGCGGGTCGGCGGGGTGGCCACGCGGGCCTCTGGACCACCGGAGGGGTGGACACGCGGGTCGGCGGGGTGGCCACGCGGGTCGGCGGGGTGGCCACGCGGGTCCTCTGGCTTCCTGGTGGGGGCTCCTTGCAATGGTCATATCTCGCAAACCAGAATGAGTTGTTCGACGTGCCATATATGAATTTGGGGTAGAACGAGCTGATCTACACAATGGACCTACTGGTTTCATGAGATTCCTCCTAGTTATGGGCCAAAACCTAGTTTTTCTCCAGTTTCACTATTTTCGGTAAATTTTCGTTCACTCCCAAGTCTTTATCCCAGAATGGGTCTGAACTATCAAATTTGGCCTAAGACTATGGTTTCGACTGTCTAATCCCTTAGTTTCGGTTATACATTTTCTCTATTTCCGATAAAATTTCATTCGCCCCCACTTAATTGTTCCCGAATGGGTCAGGATTAATATGCTTGGTCCGGTATTGGCTCATTGGGCTCGAGACAAGGGCTTCTACCGTCCAATCATCCAATATCCGGCTCGTCCCTACCAATGTCCAGGAAAAAAAAAAAACTAAAGGGCGAGGGACTTAGACCTAATCCTGCTTGACTAGTAGCATTAAGCTACATGAAATGGGATTACAATGCTAATCCCAACTCACGATTGGGAATGGCAAGTCCGGAATGCGTGTGGGGTGAGATTCAAAATTGACTCCATAGGCTTTGCTGAATGAGCCTTGGATTGAGAGGTATGTCGCGGGATTTCCAAATCCCTTGACGATGAACTTTCCAAGTATATTTGGAAGGAAATCTGGAATTTACCTTTAATTGGATACGTTTTGATAGGGCATCATGGAACATGGGATGCGCTCATCCCCGGGGCACTCCTTCACACCTACATTCATCGTTACTCTAAAATCCATTTCACCTAATTCAGTTGGCGCCACGGGCCCTAAAAACTTGGCGGACTAAACTAACTAGACCTCCTATTCAGTCAAATCGAATTTTGTCGTCAAGTCAAGACCCTCGGATTCCCCTCTCTCGCTACCCATTCCTAACCCCTTGCAAATTCTTCCTTCCGTCTAAAGTTGTTGGTTCAGGGTCTGGGATGGTTCCTAGGGTTATACGTCTCTGTTGCGTTTTCCAATGCGTATCCTCTCAAGTCAGTGGACGCGTTAGTGAGTTCATGACCCATGGCCCAAGGGATTCCAAACTATTGCTCGATACCATCTGTAACGCCCGAAAAATCGGGGTCGTGCATGACACAACTCCCCGAGTTCCCGAGTGTCACTTATCATGCATTTATGGTTTTTACGATTAGTCGAAGTTTAAGCGCACAATTTGGAATTTCTGAGCATGAAGCACATCGCACCATTTTACCGAAATGAAGGTTATAACACATATATACGGTCAAAAAAATAATAATAAAGGGTCGCCAGGCGTTGCCCAACAGAACAACAAAAGAATGCTATGTCTAAAAATAGTAAAGTTGAGCCCGTGGCTCGGACTCGGCCCGACAAGCCGATGGAGAGCCGCCCATCAGTTGCATCCTCCTCGTCCAAGCTGCCTCGCCACTCCTCATGCCCCGAGTCACACCGCATCTATGAATGGGTCCAGTTGGTGTTTTAAAACACCGTCCCAGTGGGAGTGAGTGATCAACTCAGTGTGAACTATTGATCTCAAGTTACAACAAGCATCAATTGTAATATGAACTTAATGAAAAGTAAACATTCATCAACACCTAATAACTCTTATTTAAAATGCATGCATGCGGGATGATATGATGCATGCCCTCGCCACAACACTCCTCAGCGACTCCATCTAACGATCGCATATGACAACACTCCTCGGAGCGACCTCGACTTAGAGTCGCCACCCTAACTAATGCGTGCAATGCGATCGTGTTAGCCAGAGTTATTAATTAAGTTCATTCATCCAGGCGGGTTGGGGATTCGATTCACCCTACGTATCAATGCCCTAAAGCGGTTTGCAGGCCAAGACCCCATCAATGCGTGAGGCCGAGACCTCGCGGTCCGTGATCCCGTCGGGTTCCTCATCCCCGACACCAAGCACATGAGGAGTGCCGAAAGGAAGGGATCGCTGCGGTCACTACGGGGAGGCGCGGTACCCCAACAGGCGACGGCTCGGACATAGTGTCCCATTCCACCATGCCCAGGCTCACGAGGCATGGACCCGATTTTAAGTGGATTTTCAATGGGCTACAATGGTTGCGGGGTGGTTCGGGTTCCATACACATGTGAGCAAACATAGTTAACATACATGGTTAGTCGGTAGTAGGTTAGACCGCACGAGTCAAGCGAGCGTGAGACGAGTGACATCGGGCACAGAGACCCATGTAGTCGAACTACTGACCACACGAGCACACTCGCCCAAACCCACGTCTAGCCTTAGCATAGTCCTACCGATGGGACTACCATCTCGCCTCATGTTCTCCGACCAACCCATGGGTAAGGAGGGTGATCCGTAACAAGCCAACTACACAGTTATCAACTAGCATACCAACATCCTATTTCATGCATCTCAGTCATATGAATCAAATATTTCTAACAAGCAATCATGAAATAAAGTGCGTGTGAGTCATGTGGGTTTGTAAGGAAGTTATGCACTTCCCCCATCTTGAGAAATTCCATGCACAAGAGTAATGAAACCATGCATACTATTAAGCAACAATATATATGGAAATCAACAAGCATGAGCATGCAACCATCCATACACAAAATCATGTAAGGAAATAAGAACAACATCATGGGGTAGCCAAACATGCATATCCGTACAATTCCATCAACCTACGATCATAGGGTTCCTCTAGACTTTCAAGCATAACATTCAACAATCAAAATCATTAGGCTCGTATAAAAATTGGTGCTAGGCCACCTAAGAACAATAGTCCGCACCTTGGATTCGATGGAGGCTTGGAAACGACCTAGGAGATGTGGATTTCGGGGTAGATCGTAGGAATCCCTAAAGGCGACCACTTGCTTGTAAGAATCCCAAGTAAATCTCCCTCATCACAATGGTTTCAAAGAAAATAGGGAATGAAGTTTACCTAGTTGCTCAACGGACGAAATAGCGGTTGTGGGGTAAGGTTTCTTCTTGGAGAAGAGGTGGGAAGATGTAAGATTTGCTTCTTTGGGCCCCACCTCGATCTAGGGTCCACACTCCTCCTTCTTCACTCTCTCTTCCTCCTCCTTTCTCCTCTTTCTCTTCTCCCTTTTCTCTCTTCTCTCTTTCCCCTTTTCTCTTAGGGCAAAATCGTATGGGAGAGGGGTGCCCAAAAAACACCTTTTTATAATTCCAGTTTGGTGCAAATGGCCCCAAGGGCTGGGTTTTTACTATACTTAGACTTATGGAGGGTATTTCTAGATCTAGGGCCCTATCACCCTCTGGTCACCAAATTCGGTGTGTGGGTGCCTTATGGCCCAATTAGGGCCCATGCAAAAATTGAGGACGAACGGATGAACGGATATATGATCCGAGAAAGCGTTTCGACCTTTAAGTGGTCTGTGGGGGCCATTTTGGTGATTGGAGCATTTCGATGGCCCTCGGCCATGAAATTTATAGGATAAGTGGTTCATGGCTCGATGAGGGCCTTACAAAATTTGGGAACGAACGGATGCGGGGTTTGGTCGTGCGGGTCCGATTCGCGATCAACGGTCATCGTGTCGATCGGGGCCTAGATTTGGTGGGCGGCGTTGAAAAATATATTAGACCGTCACCGCAAATTTGAAAGAAATCGACGGTGGAACGCCTGGTATATCTCGGTTTTATTTGTAAATCTGCCGATTCCAATCTGGCATTGGTGGGCGCATTGACAGCAAGCGCCGAGATGGTACTTTTGGGTGTCCACTGGGTCCGCGAATCGCGATGGACCACAAGCCCAAGTGAGATCTATGATTTCCTAAATTTTTAGATTTTTCGACCTTCCTCGGTCATTGGCCCACACTACAGTACATTGTTAAGTGCAAACAAAGAATGTATCGGCAGGGCGTACTTAGTCCCATCATAACTAGACTAGTCCACCCCAGAATAAACTAACATTGAGTGTTAGTGGTCGGTAAGTGATATTATAAGTTAATAAAAAAAATAAATAAATAAATTTCAAGGATTTTTGGAAATTCAAAACAGTGAAAATCCGGGATGTTACAGTTGTGATGCCCTGAATTGCGAAAAACCCCTGGACCGATGGTTGTTTCCCTATTTTAATTTCGTTTTTACTATAAATAGTAAGTTTTAGTTGGGTTATAACTCTTCATCTGTCGAGCTTTAGGAGCTGCACCCAACATGAAAAGAGCTTGCGAGAACGGTTTGGTGAAGCTAAATAGGACACTTACTCTTTTTGGCCGAAAACCTTGTGCACTAGTAGACATCATTACCGTTTATGAATAGTAAGTTTACTATTTATAATAAGTCGTGATTTCTAAAAGTTTTAGTTGTAGTTTGATTCTGATTTTTTTCCCATTGTTTGGTATCTCTATTTAAAGGATCGTGAAATCATTTTTAGTCAACAATTAATCAATTTTAATTTTTTTAGAATTTATTTCTAGTTTTTTACTTTTTTTTCACCATGTTCATCTCTGGGTCACCAACCCACTAAGCGTGTGGGGCATCATGAACATGAACAAACGCAAAACAAGGACTGTCCACTCATCATGCTGTCCAAACGTGTGCAATGGCCGTACGTGGACAATTGGCACGTTGGGTTCGGCTGTGTAGGTCCCACCCGTGATGGGCATGTAGAATCAAAACCGTGCATCTGGTGCTACTTATCATGTTCACCGTACATCTCATGAATCATCCCGATCCATAATACAAGTGTAAGACACCAATACAGCAATATACAATCATGCCCAAAACCTATATATTCACGTGGCGTGGACCATCTAAGTTTTATAATGGCCACATTTTTAGTGGGTTTCTTCATCTTCATGGGACGCACCTGATGACTGGGTTGGATATGATATAAACGACACGGTGGACCCCACATTCAATCTTAAAGTTTCTATGGTGGTGATCACGCTCATCGTTTCGCATTTCATTTTCCTTTCCTGCGACCCACCTGTGTTATTGATCAATATGGAATTTGGGTCCATCCCTAAGAAGATAATGAACGGATGGATGGCATTCACACGTCAAGATGAATGGTATTTACCAATTTACCGCAGTTGGAATTGCAATTATAATTTGCTTTTTGTACAATGTGTGACCATGACAGATATTCTCATATTATAACCTTTTTGGTGGGGCCCACCTAAATGCAGCAGTCAGATGTCCCACGAACTTCCCACGTGGGCACATGTTGCGCTGGCACACAATCTCCTTTTCTTACGTGACAATGTACTGATGTGATTACAGATATGGAATTAAAACCCAAATGGTCCACACCCACCTTATAACGAAAGAGACGACACACTCCCCCTAAAGGAGGTGAAAGAAAGAAGGCCTGCACGTCTGAAAACCCTAGCCAAATGAATGGGAAATAAATAAATAACTTTATTATGTGCTTCCTACACCATTTCTTAAATGATGGTGACTTCCCAACTGATGTACATGCATGCATGCATGTAACGTTCCTAGATCCTCATCCCATGTTCCACATCATGAGATACACATGGTCTCAACATAAAATTAGATTGAAGAAGAGATTAAAAGTTCTTAGGTTAGATCATCTAAGGCCAAATTCATATAAGACCCATTTAAAATGCAACATTACTTACAGTTATATGAAATTGAATTGCCATTCATGTCATGGAAATTCCATTCATGTCATGGAAATTCCATCCAGCGTTTGAAAACAACAAGAACAACTAGGATAATTTAAATATCATATCACCCTGTCATAGCAAACAAATTATAATGAATTTTAAAATTCAACACATCTATTTCGAAATTCACTACATCTGTAACTCTCACGTTGATACCTGTAATTTTTTCACGTCTCCATTTATATAACCATTTACACTTGATAATTAAATTGCATAGCGTATACATGTTAGTTCGTGGATTATATTTTTATGGTCTATGAAATACAAGTTTCACTTAATATAATAATTTTCTTTCCGAAATGATTTGATCAAAACTTGGAATTGGACAGCTAAAAATTTCTCCTATTTATTTCTCTCTCTCTCTCTCTCTATATATATATATAATCATTATATAATAATGATGTTAATTCCACTTAATGCAATTGAATACCATTTAATCCCATGCGTCCCAAACATGCCCTACGCAAGTTAAGTATCAAGATGGATTTCTATAAGGACATGATAAGTGGTCCAAGTTCAGCATTTTGGGTAGATTTGGATGGCTGTGATTGTTTCTACCAAAAAAATGGTGTAAAACTAATGGGCTTGGTTTGTGTGGATCCCTAACTGTGGTGCCCACTGTGGTGTATGTGCCTTACATCAACAACGTCCATTCATTTTGACAGTTCATTTTAGGGCATAATCCCAAAAATGAAGTAGATCCAAGTCTTAGGTTAACCATACCACATGAAACAGTCTTAAGTCTTGATTGAATCTACACCATCCAAAACTTCACAGGGACCACGGGAATATTTATTTTCCATCCAACCTTTTGATAAGGTCACAAATACCTGAACGAAGAGACCATACAAATATCAGCTTGATCCAAAACTTGTGGCCACGACGTTTTTAATGGTCGATTACCACTTTTCCTGTATTATGGTCTACCTGAGATTTGAATCTGTTTCATTTTTTAGATCATGCCATAAAATGAGTTTTCAAAACGGATGGACGGCGTGGATATAAGGAACATACATCACGGTGGGCCCCATGGCCAGGGATTCCCACCCACCGCCTCGCCCAAAACTCACAAACTAATCTGAGATAAAATAAAATGTTTTTTTTACGTGCGGGTATATTATAGGAGCTTATACTCTCGCATACACTTTGCACGCAGCGCATGCATTTTCATCGATCTAAGCCTTCCGAATTGCGTGTTCCACTACGAAAGGTCATTTCCGAAAGGTATCTATCTGCGATCTGATCAATGTCCCGAAAATATGTACGGCTAAAAATAATGGAGATCATCATCCAATGATCAAAGGGGAATTTGGATGGTTAGGATGTTCCAATGAACGATCTGGATTGATAGAAATGTAGGTAATGTCAGGGTCAATGAGTGAGTGTGTGTGTGCTTTTACATACTCCTGCAAACTACCATTCTTTACTAATAATTACCTTAACTGCCCCTGCAGGCCTTTTGGCCTGGCTTGAGGAGGGATCTGTGCTGTCAAAAAAACAAGCGCCTTCTGCTTGTCCCTTTGGCTGGCTCCCACGTGGCAAGAACGTTTTGATTGGAGGAGGAGAGGACCTGCCACGTGGCACAGTGTCAGTGGCCACAGCGAAAAATAGCCGTTGATTGTGACCGGTCACATCACATCCGTCAGAAACACCAATAGCAGACGGTCTTACTCTTACCTTTCACTAAAAAATAAGATATTATTTAATACGAGTTTATGGGAGTTGGGTCGTGAAATTACCTTTCTGACCCTCCCTGAGCAAGGAATTACAAATGCTGCCCTCAGATAGATGAGAAAACCTACACCGTTTTTAGTTAGGCGCGTGCTGAATCCAAACCGATCATCGGGTGGAACCCACCGTAAATGGACAACAGCCCAAAAATCAGGTTGGCTGGAGAATCTTAACCGTTGGATCAGATGAGTTTATATTGGAGAGAATGAATGGTCTAAGAAGCTCCTTCTTTCTGGAAAGTCCTCCAATTGAGTGGCTAGGATTGATAGAATATTGTAATTTTGAGGATTCGCCCAAAGGAGGGTACCCTTACCTTACGAATGGTTCAGATCTCATGCAAGTGCAAGTTTGCCACATGTACGGCTGTGGTAGGCATGCCACTAATAGGAAATGAAAAGGAACAGAAGACGAATGCAGGCCGAAATTGAACGGCACAGATGGCCCCAGTTGGGCAATTACTGCATTTATTTGGCCTATCGACCGTTCGTTTGTTGGCCCAGACGATCAATGGTCCCGATCACTAACTTCATAGTAGCATTTAGCTTGTTATACAAAAAAGTAGGGTCCTGCCCCCTCATCTGAGGGTGTGGAATGAGTGTTAGAGAGATCTGGGCCATTCATCAGATAAGGTACTGTGTTAACATGACACGTGCCAAAATAGTGTGGACCGCTGATCAGGCAGGTCAAACTTCTACCCAGAAAATGGACGGTTGTAAAACAGTCCAACAGTCCAGATACAACGTGCACGTGTTTCTCACTTGGTGAGTTTACTACCATGATTTTTGGTATAAGCATGTTCGTAGTTTGCAGTACCCGATGATCGGCTCTGATCTCTGACACGTGTGACATACTTAGTATCTCTGACACGATTCCGCCCCCGCACAGCGTGGATCAGCTGTACCAGAAAATGGAGATGCCTTCCAACACGTGTGCCATTCTCAGGATCTCTGCTACTTTTTTAACCATTTAGGAAATGGTGGTGACTTTCAAACGTAGGCACGGCATTTTTTATTGTTTTTTATTATTTTAATGGTGAATTGATCAGGACCGTCAAACGCCGACCCAACTGTGGACGGAGAAACCTGAGAATGTTATAAGCATCTGATTTGTTTCCATAGAATTCTGATAGCTATTAATCGGACGGCTATGATTGTTTGATCAGTGATATTCTATAGATATGCTCCTTCCCACAATGAGGCCCGCAATTTGGATGGTCTGGATAGATCAACGCCCAGAGGATGAGTCGCAACCATTTCAAAATGGCGCCATTCTAACATGGGAGTCTGTTCCGTGGACCACTTCCAGTCGCCGTACATCTGTACGTTGTGTACGGTGGAGATCATGCGACAGAGAGTCAGACCACACGGAGGCAAATTGGGTCCACTGATGTTCTAGATGAAGCTGATATTTGTGTTTTACCTTCATGACCTGTCATGAAAGATAAGCATCACTGTCGGCCCTAAGAAGGTTTCAACGGTGGATCATTATCCCCACCGTTTCCTGTGGTGTGATCCACTTTAACTTTGTATATTCTTCAATTTTGGTATCATTCCCTAAAATGATCAGGTAAAACGGATGGACGGCGTGGATAAGACATATACTTCATGGTAGGCCCCACAGAGTACCAATGGGGTAGCACCGGGTTTCGCCCAGGCAATGATAGTAGGGCCCACCTTGATGTATGTACTGTATATCCACGCCGTCTATCCGTTTTAACAGATTATTTTAGGAAGCAGATCAAATTCTCAAGTTGACCACATTGCAGGAAACGGTGGTGATTGAGTGCCTACCATTAACAAATTCCTGTGGGCAGTAGAAGTTTTGGATCAATATGATATTTGTGTTTTCCCTCCAGATTTGTGTGACCTTATCAATAGGTTGTATGGCAAATAAACATCACGGTGGGCCCTGGGAAGTATTTAACGGTGGATGTTCAATCACCGTCGTTTCCTGTGCTACAGTCCACCTGAACTTTAGATCTACCTCCTTTTTTTTTACTCATGCCTTAGAAAATCTATCGAAACGGATGGACGGCGTGGATATACAACAAATACATCAAAGTGGGCCCCACGGTCACGACCTGGCCGAATCCGTCCCTAACGTGAAGTGCCGTGCCCCGCGGCAAACGATTTTACTGCGATCGGCTCCTCGGTAAAGGTTATTTTAGTCATTCTGATAAAAAGGTGGTCAGTCTCCAACGTGACTTTGCTACAACTCACTGAATTCTGTCACCTCATCAACTGTACACTTGGATTTTCTACATGCCAATCCAAGCCGTTCAGATCATGGGTCCTACTATGCTTGAGGCATAGACCGAAAAACACGCTGATCGGTAATGGACCGTTTTCTTAAAATAGAAAAAGAAATATCTAACTGTCCAAATTCAATGTGTGAAATAAAAATGTTAGGATAGCCCAATCGGTCTTATTTTCCGGCTATCCTTTATCTACAAATCGATCCTTGATTTGAAGGGTCTAGATTTTCTGACGTGCCACGATTTGAAGGGCATATGTAAGAGGTTTGTTAGAATACATCAGACGCATTGAATTGGGATACATCGCGACCTTATCCGATAGATAGGGGTCACTATCAACGAAACCATTCCGTAGGCCTCACATCGGATGTTGGATGAGCAAAAAAATCATATATATCAAGTCTTTGATTATTCGACGGTTAAGGAAACATTCATATTCAAAGGAAAAGAGCAATGGATCAAAGGGTAAAATTTTCTAAATCTAGAGAAGTTATTTTTTGGAAATTACCTATCCAATGTGAGGCCCACAAAATCAACCGTTTGGATCGTTGAAATATGATCCAGATCCAATCGTTAAAGTCCCGACGTATCCTACATCAATACGTCGGTTTATATTCCAGCGAAGCTCTTTATATAATTCTCTCTCGTAATTACGAGAGATTTGCAAACCCGACACACGCTCCCAGCAACACGCACTTCTACACGCGGACAAACATACCAACCAACCCGTCACACGCGTAGCACATCCTAGCCGTGGATCATGTGGGATCTACAGTTTAAATCAAGTACACATAATCCCATCAGTCAAACCGTCACCTATGCCACACACGTACAAGAACAATGGACGGTCTAAAAACACCTGCGAGTTCATGACAGTCCATTTCATCACACGTGCAGCCTACGTGAGTGTAGACTCGCCCAAGCGTTTTGCAAGATGATCAAAGTGATGTGTCCCACCTGACACACGGCTCGGATGTCTCCATCCGCGTGTAGAGCTGCGTGTTGGACTAGCCAACTTCATTTTCTCACTGGTAGACATCAGATACACCTTTTATTTCTATTTTAAGCCACACGATAGCACAAAGTTGCAACATCGTAATACTAAAAGTGGAAAGATTGGGTGTATCTATCAAAAAGAGTGGCGTAAAATCAATTCCTTAATAGAGTTATTACCACCATTCAATGGAGTTATGAGGCCCATCTACCATCAGCAAATGAGAGAGAGATTGTATGTATGAAAAGAGCAGGGAAAACAGGCAGACACCACAGGCCTGCACGCTCAGCTACTGAAACAAACCGCTCGAATCTATTTCTCTGTTTCTTCCCTTTTTCTAGCTCTTTTTTACGTGTTGTGGACCATACTCCTGCAGGATTACCGAACACCATGCAAACGCAACACAACCACTGTGCATTTTTCCCCCACTTGCTTCAATCCAAGCCATCCAAAGCAGTAATCCATATCCGTACGTCCTCAAATCGTCGCTAGAAAATGATGGTTGCGAACAACTACCGTTCGCATGGCACGCCGGTGCTTCGATCCAAACCATCAATATCATGCGTCCCGCTGTGAACGGCTCCTGACCTAAAATTGAAACTGAGCCTAAGATCCTAACCGTCTGTTTGGTGGCCATAGAATAAGAAACTGTAAAATGAAAGTCACCCATCGGATTCGGTAATCAAACGCTATTCAATTGGTCAATAGGATCATACATCAAATTCCTTTTTGGGTTTTCACCCATCCATGGTGGGATAATCTTTGAACGGTTCGGATTGAGCTAAGACATGTTCTTTCCACGTGCAACATGAATTCATGCGTATAATGATATTCCATAGTCCTGCAGAGTATAGTATACAAATCCTCTCATGTCTCAAAGATAAAAAGGCAAAGACATTAGCTAGTAGATAGAATCAGAGAGAGAGAGAGAGAGAGAGAGAGAGAGAGGATATTTACGGCTGTAGTGGGCGAATGCCATTCGTCAATGCCATCTTTTTTCACAGACTTCTGTTTGTGAAGGGATTGGTGGGAGCAGGTGTTTTTCAGAAGGGAGCCATGCATCCCACCACCCTTTGGTATTATCCTTACCACCCTCATCTCCTTTTTCCATTTTCAGAAACTACTCATTTCATTATTTCTCTATTATTTTATTCTATTTTATCTGATGTACTGATGTGGATGTGTGAAATGCTGTAAATGTCTCTCTTACAAGATAGTCTTTGATTTGATGAGCTTCCTTATTCATATTGGACTCTTCTTGTCATTTTACATGCCTCACAGTGATAATATGATATTATTTTATTTCTAGAATTTATGAAAATAATGACCAATTTTCATTTTTTTTTTTATATTTTTATATTTTTTGTATTTATTAAATTAAAAATGGGTGAGGGCTTATGTACAAGATAGTTTGGTTTTTATTTAATTTATTTCTGATTATTTAAATATTTTTATTGTTTTAGTTTTTTAGATATCACATTTTTTTATTTTTTTTTCTTTATAAGAATTTTATATATATATATAAATGAAGAACGTTTTTCCCCATCATCCTTCAATATATTTTTGTGATGTTGATAATTAGAGGGGGACCATTTTGAAAACGGTGGTGACTCATTCTCCTCACATGTGGTACTGGTGTACAATTATTTAGACCATCCAAATTGTGGGTTCCGTTGTGGATGTGTATGTATGTAAAATCACACTGATCAAGCAATCCTAACCATCCGTTTAGGCTATCAAATGGATGGTTAAAACTTAAAAGTAAAATATTGTCCAAATTGAAGGGAAAACCAGATGGTTAGTATTATCCTCTCAGTGCAATTTTCTGGCTATGCTACATCTACGGTTGGATCTGCCTTTTGGAAGGTCTGGATTTCCATTCAACTATGCCATGTGGACGGTTGAAGAGTCATTCACTGCCATTTTTAAATGGTGCAAAACTAACATTGGGGTCTTGCTCATAGCTGAATGGGTTTTGGTAGAATTAAATTGTGGGGTCTGATTGCAATTTTTACATGATTTTTTTTTTTTCATTATTTTGTCACAAATGATATTATTGGTATGCTACTGCCAAGAGGAAAAATCATACTCTGGCAGAGTGTGATGGTTGATACGGAGGCAACAAAAGACCGTACACGTGTTATGCCAGCAATTCAAATTGAACTGTCCAAATTGTGGGGCCCAGCTTTAAAAATTACATTGATTTGATTATCTAACTAGCCAATTAGTTGAGATTTACGGTGCAAATCTAGAATATTCAGCGGTCTTAATTTGAGAAACGGTTTTTTGGCAAATCAATGATTAGGATTGTTCAACTAATCTAATTTTTGCCTTGTAAACTATCTATGGTTATTCCCGAAATTTGGTCATTTTTAATTTGGGTTAATATGGGATGCTGTCTGATTTTTATTTGCCAGGCTAATTATCAACCATCTGACTTTGCCAGTGTATCAAACAATTCCCCTAATATGAATTTTTATTCTAATTCTCCCAATTTTCTGTATTAGGTGGGCCCCATGCATGGAATTCCAAATCAGTTACGTAACAGCCGTTACGTAACGGTAATGGTCATAACTGTTACGTGTTACGGGGTTGAAACGGCTGTAACGGCTGTTACAGAAAAATGTGCCGTAACGGCCCAGGAATTACATTTTTCAAAAAATAAAAAATGGCCGTAACGGACCTACAGTAATGGTGGTGGCCGTTGTGATCCACCTTCAAATATATTTGGGCAATCTAACAGGGATATTTGAATGGTTGCTTGGACTACTATAGTAATTGTGATCGTTTCAAATATGTAGGGGGTGGTCGCTTGGACTACTACGTATTCAAAGTGCTTCAGATAAACATGGATTCTATCTAGTCTAGAGACTTCTAAAGGAGTACTTGTGATGGGTTGAACTACTCCAGGCCTCATTTCTATAAATAAAGATATGGATCCCACACTCATACATATAGAAAACCTAAGTCTCATTGAAAGGTTTCGATAAGGGTGTTGGGTGTGGAAGATCAATGTGATTCAAGTGCAACACCGTCATCAACAAGTGTGGAAGATCAAGGTGATTCAAGTACAACATCATCATCAACTTTAGGTGGAGGTATAACTTCTCATTCAGGTATGCAATTCAGATTAAGATCATATTATGTCCATAATTGATGCATAGGCAATCTTACATTCTGCAATTCAATCTAACAAAGAATAGATGGTTTAGAGAAGCTTTGCAATAGTATACATTCTACATACAAGTGTGGCCCACACGAGAAGCGCACGGTCCTGATTTTTGCTTACTGTCACTTCACAATCAGGGCAACCTTATGGACTGCTCAGATGTCCGACGCATTTGTCAAGTTGGCACATGTGTTGCATGTAAAGTTATGTGAGGGAGGTGTACCAATTAACAAATTGCTATTAAAACATTATTAGTATTTTAAAATTGGTAGATTGCAAGTTTCCTTAATCCACATGCTATGCAGTTCAACCACCTACAAGCTCAAACTTGTGTTGGTATGACATGAGCAGAGAACATCCAAGCATTCATCAGTGGAGCCCCATGTTGATGATTTTGCCTAAAAGTTGTGGAGATCCACCGTTTAGTAGGTCACAACTTACAATGCACATTGGATGGCTAAACAACTTGTTTTAGCTGTTCATTTGTTTCATACGGAGTGCCACATTCGCCTAAGGCCACGGATGTATTTGATTGTGCCTATCTGATGGATGACTTGGATCTCCCACGTGTGCGCCTGCTTGGTATATGAGCCGTCGTATAAGTCGGTGAGGCCATATAAGTTTATGGAATTAGCAAACCTCTAATTAAAGTTTTATTTACTATAACTTAGACTATTTCTAGGCAAAGCCAACAGGAAAATGCAGATGACTTCCTTAAATTCAAAAACTTTTTTTAGAGAGAAACTAAAATTCTGTTGTAGGAACATTAAGGGCGTGTTTGGATGTACTTTGAATGGAATCGTAATTGTGTTAATTAACTGCAAATTATTATTATTATTATTATTATTATTATTATTATTATTTTGTGATTGCTAGGGAGCATACATTAATCTTCATCATTTCTTCTTGATTCAATCGAGTTTTTGCAATTCAATTCATTTGCGCATCCAAACAAGGGACAAAAAGATTATGATTGGCTACCAGAGTCAAACTACACTATGTAATTAGTGCTTAATGAGGATTAATGCCAAAGAGTTGTGTTTTCCATCGATTGTTAGTTAGAGCTTAAAAACAGCTTAAAACTATGACTAATGTAAAGAGAACCGGGTCCTTACTCTTGCGCGGGTGGTAGACTCTCAGGAGTTTCAACTCCTGGTCAAGGGTTCGAGTGGCCATAGGTGGTGAAATTCCACTAGCGTGAGTGTGTGGGGTGTGTGCGTGTGTAAAAAAAAAAAATGTAAAGAGAACTGATCATCTACAGGCTGCTTGCACCACAAGAGCCATGCAGTGCATTTTCAGCCACAAAATCTTTATAATAAAAAAATCATCCCATCCCACAAGTCATTTTATGTGGCTGAAAATGCACTGCACCACTCTTGCAGTGCAGGCAGCCTGTAGGTGATCAGTTTGCAAAGAGCTTCCTTTGGATGACATTTTAGAATCACAAGTGTTTTCTTACAAAATCAAAGTACATGAAGAAAAATCTAAGACCGGTGCCCATCTACTCCCACGCACACATTACGTTATGACACGTGCAAGATCTGAGATTTCTATCAAGTCGGCTACATTGTTTCGATCTTCTAATCGATTCATGCCTAAGGTAGCTGGACTCTATAGAATAAGCTGATGGATGGAACTATTCTTTTTCTACCCATCCATTTGTTTTGTACACTATAGCCCACCTGAGGAATGAAATGGTAGAAGAACTAGACAATGTGGCCTACCTGATGGAAAGTTCATATCCCACACTAGAAGGTATCATGCTTAGCTTGAGTCTTAATTATGTATGCTATATATAACACTATACTATAAATTTTCCAATTCCACAAGCATCTTCAATGGCTGCATGTGATCGAGACTTCTCATTAGGCGGCCTAACTGCATAGATGCCCCGGCCCAAAAATAAGGCAAGTCTAGCTATCATCAGGTGGTCCACATGCATACCTTGATTGTTGACCATTTACCATATTTGGCGGGTGTCAATATCAACTCCATTATTCTATTCTACCTTCTAGCCATCAATTCAATTAAAGGAAGTGATCCATTGCTCTTATTAAATCAAGGCAGTTCAATCCATTGATCCAGATTGTTCATTAGGTCCAGCGCACATCTTATGGGTTACCATGCAAAAATCATACTGATATGACCAATATAACCATTTGATCAAATAGCCTTTATTATAGACGGTCAAGATCATTCCCACAAATTAGGTCCACTAACCAATTTGATCCATCTACTTGTTAGGACCCATCATGGAATGCTTATAATTTCGAAGAATCGCTTTGGTTAGATAATTGTAATCATCCTATCCATGGCTTGGAAAGTGGATGGCTACAAAAATTATGTCAAATAAAGAATAGATTTGGTCTTTTGATCAATGTGATTTTTTGCATAATAGCCTATGGTATTTGTTATGTAAGTTATGGACCCTTCAAATTGATCAATTGGACTCTACTGGTAGCATTATAACTCTGAAAACCCTCGAGTATTTGTCTACCATAATGATTCTAACATCTCTTATTCTTTATCTTCTTCTTCTTCTTCTTCTTCTTTTTAAAATTTTTAAAGAGTGATGTTCCTAATCTCTTTGGATTAGATTAGTTGAGTAATCCTAATCTCTTATTCATGGACGCTTGTTTGTGGAAACAGGACCATTGGTTTTTTCTTTTTCTTTTTCTTTTTTCGTTTTTAACCATCCAATAGATGTCCACCAAACCACCAGCTACATGATCAAATAATCTTAAATTTGTGTTCATGATATATCTACACTGGCTACCATAATTTGGATGGTTTAATTTGACTACTTGTTGCCATGTTTGCAATTTCGATGTAATTTCCAAGTGCCCGTGTATCACCCATCACACTCTACAAGAGTATCAAAGTTTTTTTCTTTGGATTTTTATGGTGCATTTGCTCCCCATCTACACTACATTTCAATACATGTGTGGTGTAGCAACAGTGTCAGATGGCATCTATGAATAGGCTCGAGTGGGGTAGTCTGTTTTTTGTAATTTTACATTTTTTCCCTACTGAAATAGAGTATGACATTTACAACTTACAGCACTCAGTAACTTTTCATCTCTAGGCTTTATTTTCACTGTTGCTTCCCTGTAGACTCTGCCAAAACCCCACACAGCCATGCCTCTGCCACTTCCAACTGGAGTAGAAGGGAGGAGGGAAATGGTAAAAAGCAACTAAAAAGAGAGTTAGAATATTGTGTGCGTTTCTCACAATTTTATATGGTGGTGACTTATCCGCAGTGTGGCCGCGGGCATGTTTAGTCAATCTCGATCGTTCAAATCATAGCTTGAGTGTTGATGAGGTTGGTTCTAACCGTAGTTACATGATTCTTTTGACTAGGCACTGCTTCCACTTCGAATCACACTCCTCTCTCTCCCTAGCTGTTTAGGCTTGCTAGCATTTAGAAACGTGCACTTTCGTGCTCTTACACTCATATGTTGCCGCTTCGCTTCATGCTTCATCTAACTGTAGTTCCAACCATTTAATTCGTTTCCCATCAAATGAATGGCCAAGAAGGAAATTGTCATTTGTCTCAATTCAATGGCCTATATCGGATGGTTGAGATCGTTGCATCTATCTGGCATTTGGGCCAATCTTGAAAATTGAAAATCATATGCATCGGTACATCTCACCATGAGATGGAAAATTAATAGAAACAACTGGTGGTCCCAATTGTCCCAATTCATCGATCGATACAGGCAATTAAGGTTGTTGCATATATGCGGCAATTGGTCCATTCCGAAATCGAAAATCCTAAACATCCAACATCTCACCATCATAGCGAAAATAAGTAAAAAAAAAAAAAAACGTCAGCAATCCCAATTCATCAGCCAATATTGATTGTTAACATCATGGCTTGTATATGCGGCATTTAGGTCCATCCCAAAAATCCTAAATATCCAACTTCTCGCCATCATATGGAAAGCCGAAAGAAATGGTTAGCGGCCCGATTTCATCGACCGTTACAAGACATGAACAATCAGACCCACAATTTGGATGGTGTGGATTGATGAATCATGCATCCCATGAGTATGGTCGACAAGTCACTGCCATTTAAAAATTGGTGGGAACTCACACACTAGAGTGAGCCCTAAAAGCAGAATAAAAAGGAAAGAAAGGTAAGGTATGGAGCATTTCTGTCTTTAACATGTTGTGGAATGCCTTTACAAAAGGTCCAAGTTCTCTGTTCTTACTAACAGACCCAAATCATGTTGGCAATATTTAAATATTTGAAGAAAAAAGGAGAAAAATGAGAGAATTTTTTTTGTTTACAAAAATTGGAATAAAATAAAAGGAAAAGGTCACAACAGTAATGGAGATTCTTCTGTCAGTCCATAGCCCTTTGCTGACGTTTTAGTGAGTCTGGTCCCATAGTACAACCTTGCAGAACAGGAACTGTCATCAGTAGTGGGAAATTACCAAAATGCCCCTTGTTGGAAAAATTACAAAACTGCCCCTGCATTGGAGTGATGATGACCAAAATACCCCCAAGTGGTCCATATTTTCACATTAGTGGCTGCCGACCATGTTAAAATAGAGGTTACAGTCTAGTTAATGAAATGTGGTAGGTCACTTAAATGGTGCTCATCCCTTTGAAGAGGTTTGCTTGAATACATCTTGAAGTATTTTAATCCCATGTGTCAGGATTTTAGCTGGTGAATTTGGGTCAACTTCCAATGATCCAAACCATTTATATGACAAGTCTCACTTTGTATGGTGGAAAATCAACAAACAAAAGCTTTCAATTGTATTTCAGCCCTTCGATTTGGCCCTTTTTCTTTGATCATGGACAGTAGCCATGACTTTTGTATAATCAAAGGGTTGAAATATTCAATCTGAGAGTTTTTTAAGGCATCCCCCATTCAAGGGGAGCCCTATCAAATAAATGGTTTGGGTCATCGGAAAGAATACTAGGCGGGCTTGTCAAGTAAATCTTCCGAAGGTTAAGGATTTTCTGCCCCGAATCATGATAGGATTATCGGGTGGGGATTAAAAAGAATGACTACAATGGAGAACATGGACGAAGGAGAATGGAGAATATAGATTAAGGAGAACACCTTGCTGTTGCCAAATCCAACTGCTAGAGCCTTGAAGTATCTTATTGCATATGTTGGGATGCATTTGAGAAAACCCTTGATAATAAGGGTTTGTATGATGTTTCTCTTGGACGAAAATGGCTTTTGTTGTTGCAATTATGTTTGTTGATTTGAAACAGATGGTGTACCTATATGCTTCTAGTAGTCTCTAGTTCAGTTGAATTCATATGATATTCTTCTGTTGTATTTTACAAATACACTTGTTGAATTCTGCAGCATTATTTTTAAATCTTCGATACTTGGATGCTTTAATAAGTGGAATGTGCTATGCAAGTTTATGTGGCATCAATCCCTTGCCTTATGGTAGAAGATTCCACTGTAAACACCTTGATACTAAGAATTCATAACGTTCATTCGTTAACAGCTACGATTTTTTGATAGTTGCATGTTGATTTAGAATGAGTGGTACCTAGATGCTTCTATTATGCTAAAATTTCAATCTAACTTGTTTTATATTAATCCGTTCATCGAGAGAATTTTTGTCGATTTCATAGTTTTTGTTCCTTGAAATCTAACAGTTGAGCGCGAATATGCCTTTTGAATTTACATAGTAGCGATTGTTGTTGAAATACATGATCCCCAGATACTCGAACTAAGCAAAAATGCTCTAGGATTTCATAATGCATGAATAGCTTGCCTAATGGCCCGACTCTTTACTATAAACAGCCATGTTCTTCTATTAGGCCAAAATGTCCGACAAATTCATACAATTTTCATCCGCTAGACCAATATATGGGTTTATGATTTCATGATATTGGTGTTTTATTTAAAAAGAGCAGTACCTCGATACTTTTATTAGGTTCATATTTCAATCGAACTTGTATGATTTTCATCTGTTCAGTATCTGAATATGCCTGTTGAATTTTTATAGTGATCATTCCTTGAAATGTACGATCCCTAGATACTTGAACCAGGCGAAATGCTCCATGAGTTTATATGGCACCAATCCCTTGCTTGATAGTGTATTATTTGACTATAAATAGCCATGTATTTTTATTAGGCCAAAGTGTCTGAAGAATTCATATAATGCTCTTCACCAGACCAAGATATGGCTTATGATTTTGTGATAGTGATTGTCGATTTTAAAACGAGCAGTGCCCAAATGCTGCTTTTATGCTTAATTCAATTGAACATGTATGCTGTACATCTGATTAGTATGTGAATATGCCTGCTGAATTTAGATGATGATCTTTCCTTGAAATAATGAAATCTATGATCCCCAGAAGCCTAAACTGTGCTAATGTGCTTTGTGAGATTATATGGCAATAATCCTATGCCTGATGGTGTGCTATTTCACTATAACCACTTGGATACATCCATCAGGCCAAAATGTGTGAACAATTCTTACAATGTTCGTCCGCTGTACGACAACTCGAATTTCAATCCAACATGTTCATTATACATCCGTTTAGTATGCAAATATGCCATCACATTTGCATAGTTATCGTTTCTCGAAATCTATGATCCTCGGATACTTCAATTAGGCAAAAATGCTCTACAATTTCATATTGCATTAATCTCTTGCTTGGTGGTAGACTATTTCACTACAAATACATCGATATGTTGCAATGGATATCTTGTATTCTGCAGAATGGTGCAGGGAAAATTATAGATGTCCCTAATGGGGGGTTGAGGGTGCCTTTGCACCCTAACGCGGGGATTTGGGGGCAGCGCTCTAACCCGAATGTTATGAGACCCGATCTAAAACCTGACCCAACCAAAATAGGATATTTTGGGTATTTTCATGTATGGGGTATAAATATTGTTTATGGGGTATAATTAAGGTTACATAAAGAAACCAAGGTGCCTTTGCACCCTAGCGGGGACGCCCCCAACCCGAATGCAATGAGAGCTGATCTGAAAACCCAACCTGACCAAAATAGGGTATTTTGGGTATTTTCATGTATTGGGTATAAACATTACTTATGGGGTTGAATTAGGGTTACGTAAAGAAACTCTTTTTTGGTTTTTGAGGCTAGAATATGGTTAGGGTTGTAATTGATGTTTTCAACGGGGTCTCATCGATGGAGTAGGCACAATGGCCGAACCACGTAAATCCTTTGTATTTTTTGTGTGTTTGGTTCTCTTTGTTGAATCAGTTCATTTTCTTACTCAATATTTCTATTAGGACAAAATGCCAAAAAAAAAAAAAAAAAAATCTTTTGTTTATCCGCCAGACTAAAATATGGCTTATGATTTTGTGATGTTGGTTGTCGATTAAAACGAGTTGTGCTTATATGCTTCTTTTAGGCTCGAATTTCAATCAAACATATGCATTATACATATCCATTTAATATACAAACATTCCTGTTGAATTTATGTACTAACCATTCCTTGAAATCTATGATCGTCGGAAACTTCAACTAGCAGGCGAAAACGCGCTACGATTTCATATTGCACCAATCCCTTTTCCTGGCGGTATAGTATTTCTATTACGCTGATGAACAATAGCTAGATACTTTCTTCTAGTAGGTGACAATGTCCATGCACATACATGTATGCTAGTAATGCTACCCCATAAATTGCATCCTTAAGTGCACCACATGCCTCCTTTAATACCCATGACTCAGAAAGGACAGACGACGCCGCAACATCACACATGATGTGTGTTTCGAGGGTCATTTTGGTAATTCATCCATATGGGTGAATGCCATATTTTCAAAACCAATGGCAGTTCTGTAAATTACCCAATAAACAATGGGCATTTACTCATCATGCCCTTCCAAGGGCCCATTAAACCCAGAGTTAAAAATCCCTGAACAAGCTTATCCCCTTTTATCTCAGAATGGTAAAAACCAAGGTTGCCCTTGTGCCTATTTATAACACCCATGAATCCCTTGTTTGGTACTTTCCATGCAACCCAAAAAAAGAAAAGGCAAATACCATGATTCTCACAACCCCTCCTCTTTCCAAATTCCTTCCCATTCTCATCTAGAGAGATAGAGAGAGAGAGAGAAAGATGAGGAACCGTTCATCAAAACATACAAAGGACATAGAGAAGCTTAAGGTGAAAGAAGAGCCACACCTTTCAGGTGCATACATACGTAGCCTTGTGAAACAGCTCACCTCTTCAAGAACCAAAGAACCCATGAACAGCCCAAAACCCTTTGATCCCATCCCTTCAAATGAAGATGGTTTCCCCCAAAACCTCCTTAATCAAGGTTTTAGTGATGGCCCACCACAACAACCACAACCACAACCACAACCAAAGAAGCAGGTCAGGAGGAGGCTCCACACTAGTAGGCCATACCAAGAAAGGTTACTGAATATGGCTGAGGCTAGGAGAGAAATTGTGACTGCACTCAAATTCCATAGGGCTGCAATGAAACAAGCAAATGAACAACAACAGCAGCAACAGCAACAACAACAATCACAGCCACAACAAAACCCACAACCACATCAAGACCCAAATGGCCCACCAGCTTTAGAACCACATGATAGGATGAAATCTAGGAGGAACCCAAGAATCTATCCATCAAACCACACCAATCCCACCTTCTCAAACTACCTCAACAATTTCTCTTTCGCATCTTTCTCTCCCAACCTTCCCAATACTACTCCTTTTGCATGGGCTCCTACACCTGTTGCACCACTACCCATTAGTGAAAATCTCAATTTTGCCCTCCCAAACCAGCCACTAGGCCTCAATCTCAACTTCCATGATTTTAACAACATAGACACTTCATTCTACCAAAACAACTATCCATCTATCTACACACCATCTTCGTCATCATCGTCATCGCCTTCCCCGTCTCTGACGTGCACTGATGCACCGTCGGTCGGCAGCCTGCCCCCGATCGGGGGGCTGCACCCGGCGATGGACGATGAGGAGATGGCAGAGATCCGATCGATCGGCGAGCAGCATGACATGGAGTGGAACGACACGTTGAACTTTGTTACGTCAGCGTGGTGGTTCAAGTTCCTTAAGACCATGGAGATTGGGCCTGAGAGCAATGGAGAGAGGAGAGAGGATGATGGGCCCCACATGTTTGATGAGGCCATGGATATCCCAGCTTGGTTGAATGATGGTGCTGTGGGGAGCGCTGCTGAGGGGTGCTTCCTACAACAGCATTTGGATGATTTTTATTCAGATGATTTGTTGCAAGATGCTGCATTACCTTGGTAAGGAGAACTTACAACATGGTTTTTGGTGTATTTTATCATTATTTGGAGGACTAATGAGTAGTTATATTACTATAATAGGGGTTTTTTGGTAAATGGAGTTCATTGGTTGGGCCCACTTCTTGTGCACATAACCATCATGGGGCCTACATGTGAGAATTAAAAAAATTGCAAAAATGGGTGTGCTTGTATTTTTTTATAAAATTTAAGTGCTATTTAGTAAATATTATATTGAGTAATAATTTTAATAGAGGGTTTTTGGGTAAATGGGATTTATGAGGTGGGCCCTCTTCTTGCCATAAAAATAGTGTAGGTTCCACATAAGCCATTGTGGGGCCTACATGTAAGCACTAAAAAAATTCCAAAAGGGGGTGTGCAAGTCCAATCTTTTGGTGCATGAATGTAAGCATTTAAAAATGGCAAAAGGAAGGTTGTGCATTTCTCACCCTTGCTGTTGGAGGGGGCCCACTTGAATTTTTTTTTTTTTTTTTTTATAGAAATGTTAATGAAATTGAATTTTTTCAATATAAAAGTTTGATTAGAATAATGGGTTTGGATTTTCTTGTTTTGCTTATGTGATTAATCATCTTATTAATTTGGTTTTGCAGCATGGATCTTGGAGAGATTGAAGGGATGGATGGTGAGTGGTTAGCTTAGTGAGATTGATTATTTTTGTGGTGAGGATCTTTTTTTGTTCCTCTTTTCTCGTTTTCTTTTTTCCTTTTTTCTTTTTCTTTTTTCTTTTTCTTTTTTTTTCCTTCCTTTTTTTTTTTTTTTTTTTTTCATGTTGCTAATAAGACTTGCCATAAGATGTGAAATGGCAAGTGAATGAACGAAATAATGTAACGAGGAGTCTTGAGTCTCCTTGGAATTTTTAACAAAGACTCTCTCTCTCTCTCTCTCTCTCTCTCTCTCTCCTGCATTTGTATAGGATCTTTACCGTTCATGTGCAGGGCCCTACAATTGATGGGTCATCTTCCAAAAACCCAAATATCGTAGCCATTCTTTGGAGGACTATTGATGATTAAAAATGGACCGTTAATAAAAGTTCAGCCTGATTTTGTGACATACATCAGGCAAGAATTCTCCAATTATCTCTTAGTATGCCAAACGATTGTAATACTGATAGATGAGAGGTCCAGATCTAATGTATGTTTGTAAACCTTTCAGTGATCTGGACCATTGAAGTGCCACACAATGGAGGGACGTATACCTAAAAGTGCCTTGGGCAATCCTGGCCTTCTATTTTGTGGTCTGCGAATAGACGGTTAGGAAGATAAATTCAGAAACTTTCCATATTCAACTTAAAAAGGAGTGCAATATTGGTGGGTGGATCTTTATCTGGAAAATTACTTTACCGTCTGGATATGACTGAATTGTGGGGCCTAGTTGTTCAAAACTGAAAATTCCAGACAAAGCTACTGATCAAGATGTGATAATTCCTGCTTGTAGGGACGGAAATGTCTACAACACCTGTTCTAGGCAGCGTGTAAGACAACCAAGCTGTGGGGCCCACCATGTTGTATATGTGAAATCAACTCCGTCCATCATGTGAAAAGCCTCATGTTAACCTTATCGAAAATGGATGGGCTCAGTAAATAAATCAGATGGACCACGAGAATGGAAACAATGTAAAATTTGCCTAAAACCTGTAATTTCATATCGTGTGGTCTACCTGACTTTTTTTGTTGAGGGTGATTTGCGTATTTTCTGGTCATCCTTTTGACTCACACCTGATTAATGGATTTGATGAAAGATAAACACTAGGATTGCCCCGCACAACCTATCCTTGGTAGAGCTGTACAAAAATTGCAGTGGCTCGGTTAACCCGCTCGACTCAGCTTGAAATTGGGTTCCAATCGGATCGAGTAAAGATTTTTTTTTTTTTTTTTTTTGTTTTAGCTCAAAAAAATTTTGAGCCGAGTTCGAGCTAGTCTAAGTTGGCTTGGCTCGCCTCAAAACTTGACTCAATTCTAATTGATTCGACTTGATGCAGAACTTGACTCGAACTCAACTCAATTCGGACCTGTAAATATTTATATATTTAAATAGATTATATATATATATATATATATATATATATATATATATATATATATATATATATATATATATATATATATATATATATAGGAAAAGGTACTATGCGCTCGAGCGTAAAGCGGTCGTCCGTGAGGTCGAGCTGGTGTGGGCCCCACCGTGATGCCGTTCGAAAATCTACACCGTCCACCAGATGCACCATTCCAGAGGGGGCCCACACGGCTGAAAATCAAGTCAATCCGTGACTTTTGTGGGCCACACCACGTACAGAAGTTGAGAGGGGCCGTGCACCATTGAAACATTCAAAACCATTTTTGGGGACCTTTAGAGACGTTTTTTGATGATCAAAACCGTCCATCATGTGTGTCCCACTTGAATATAATTTTAGACCAAGTTTCAGTGGTATCCACAACTCAGGTGGGGCCCACCAAGTGCATTTACATGTTTTTACGTGTATACTTATGTTTTCCGATGGTATGGCCCACCTGAGTTACATGAACGGATGATTTTGGGCTATGTGGGCCCACCCTGGGCTTGCGCATCCGGTGGATGGTGTGGATCTTCGAACGGCATCACAGTGGGGCCCACACAACTTGACCTCACGGACGACCGCTTTATGCTCGAGCGCATAGTACCTTTTCCCATATATATATATATATATATATATATATATATATATATATATATATATATATATATATATATATATATATATATATATTAAAAACCTTAAAACGAACTTTGCATGTAGGTTTGAATTCTAACTTGGCTCGAATGATTGAGTTCAAGCTTGCCCGAGTTGGCCTAAGCTCCTAACCGGTCGAGCTGAGCTGGCCAATCAAACTCGAGGATAGAGTGGAGCCAAGTTCAAGTTGGGGTAGCCTACTGGCCGGCCGAGCCAAGCAAGGCCAAAGTTCGACTCGGTTCAGCATGTGTACCGCTCTAATTGTTGGGGTCGCACCTATGGTGTGGCCCGCCTCTAGCATCGTGCACATGTAGCCCACCTCTAGCATTGCGCACACTTGATGGATGGAGTGGATGTCCAACACTAAGCTTTGTTGTAAACACGTGTTATAGGATTCAGTACCCACTTTCTGTGTACTGAAAATGAGATGGAAACACACATCCCTCTTTCTGTGTACTGAGAATGTGATGGAAACACACAAGATGCGCCCTCTTGGAAGCTCTCAGTAGGACACGGATTCAGTGGACCTGTGACTTTGGGGCCACTTTGTATTTTATATCCAACACACCATCTATTTTGCCCGCTCATTTTAGGGTATGAAACAACAAATGCAGTAGATCCAAATCTCAGGTGACTCATGCCATTTTAAACTTCTTATGGCCTATGCATAATGTTTATTTGCCATCTAACTTGTTGATAAATATCAGCTTGATCTAAAACTCTTGTAGTACCTGAGAAGTTTTTAATAGTAGGCATTCAATCACCCCTGGTGTGGTCTACCTGAGATTTGGATTTACTTCAATTTTAGATAGATGGCATGGATATAAAACACATACATCCTGACAGGCCCCACAGTAAAAAATCCACTTACCACGTTGGTACCTAAATATATACAGTTGAATGCGGACAGTGACAATTGAACACAGCTAGGTTTCTATATTTAAGACAAGTTCCACCCTACAGTGGTTCAATGGTTGCCTGTAGAGTAATCCAAACATTGAGAGAGCAATCTCTACTAGGTGCAAGCATAGCATATGGAAAAACACATCCTTTCGTCACACACACACACACACACACATATATATATATGGTTTTGGAAGCATATATACCAAAGATTTAAATATAAGGAAAAAAAAAAAAAGCGTATTTCTTTATCCGGCGTGGGACAAATAAAATAAATAAATAAATAAATAAATTACAAAAGAAGTTTTTCTTTATTTTAAAGCACAAAAACTCGTTGTGCCCTGCCTAACAGAATTGACCAATGACGCAATTGATGTGACAATCATAGTTTCTTAAAAGCTTGCCCTAAAAGGGGCTGTTGAGAAGGGAAATACAATAAGTGCGGCCCATATCAACCCTCCTAATTTTGGGTCATGACAAATATATGATTGGTCCGGCCTATTGAAACGTTACATATGATTGGTTAGGTCATTGATATGGATAATATGTAAATGCATCGGTGTTTTCATTTGTCACAAAATGTGGGAAGGAAATTGTCATATTAAGGTACAAAAAACACTCAACTCCATGCCCTTCAATCTAGGGTTACTTGACTTAGTACCTCTTGCCCAGTGCTCTTTCGTCATGAATAAGAGTTTGGATGTAGGGCGAAGTACAGATATATTTCTAGCATGGATGGACCAAAAGAAGGCGATAGGAATATGACCCATGAATTTTGATTGGAATAGACCATTTAGACCAATAGTTTTGCAAGAAAATGACTCATTCTTAAAATTGATGTTTTTTTTTTTTTTTGAGAAACTTACTATTTTAAGTAAGTTTTAGAATAAACGTACCTCTTTTACCTTAGAGTTTTAATATATGATGTCTTCTTAAATTTTATTATTTTGAATAAGTTTTAGTTTAATCAAATTATGACTCTTAATAAAGTTATGTTTTCTTATTTAAAGTATTGTAATGTTATTTTAGAAACATCAATAAAATTATTTCAACCTTTCTTTAATCTCATGTGGATTCAAGAGTCATCATACCTATTGAATTCAATGTTTTATACATTTGAGGTAGACGGTGATCTTCATCATTATCTCTTCATACTCTTCTCCGCATCAAGTTTCTGTTAAGCCCCGCTTATCTTGTATGAGCTTACCTAAATGAACACGCATGCATGTATGCTTTAGCCGAGGATTGCCGGTGCGTTATACGTGACAAATGTGGTTTAATTTCAATCATGCTTTTCTAACTCTTACCGACTCATTTGGTTTGATTCGAGTCACAACTCCCCTGAGTTGGGGGTCACTCAACCGAATTAGGCACTTTGTGGGCGTGACTCATGGTACTGCTCTTGATTGGACTTGACTGAGTCCAAGTTCACTTAGATGAATCTCATAATCCAAGGCCCGGATTGGATACTGATGGCAAAATCGCCACTGAAATGATGTCACCAAGCTCTATGGACCCCACCATGATGCATGTGTTATATCTATACTGTCCAACCATTTTTAAAGATCATTTTATGGCATTACAAAGAGAACAAGATAGATCTAAAGTTCAAGTGGACCCCCACCATAAAAAATAGTGGGGACAGTGACATCCACCGTTCAAAACTTCTTAGGAGTCACGGTAGTTTCCGATGAAGTTGATATTTTTGTTTTCACTCCATCTATCTTTATGTTAACTTACAAACAGGATGGATCTAAAAAATACATCACCGTGGGCCATATAAATGTTTCAATAGTGGGTATGATGGCTCCCATGGTTTTGTGGTGGGTCAACTTGAAATTTAGATCTATCTCATTCTCTTTGTAATGCCATAAAACGATCTCTACAAATGATTGGACAATATGAACACAACACATGCATCATGGTGGGGTCCACAAAGCTTGGTGACGTGACTTCAGTAGCCATTTAGCTATTGACCTTGTCAGTATCCAATCCGCACCCCATAATCCATAAGTTCAGTATTTCAGGGGGGGTTGAACCGCACCGCAAGTCCCACGAAGAGCGCCTACTAAGATGGCAAGTGGCCCACACCATGTAAAAGCATGCCTACAAGCTTTAAAACTACATGTTGTGGCCTATTCGAGTTTTATGGCAGTCCAATTTTTAGAGGGGCACACTTTCTAAATGAGTCGCATTATCTACCTATGTTTTAGATAAACCTACTTAGAAGATTGGGTAATTTTTTACTATACACGCGGCCTTCCATCCACCTTCTTTTTTTCAACCCGAGCAAAACCTACCTTATTAATATAGACTTATACTCGTACGGACAAACAAATAAAGATAAAATTATCCTTACTTTTTCAGCTGCTTTTACCTTAAAACTAAGAGTATTTTTATCCAAAACCCTTTTCCGTATCTGAAAAATTTACTTTCATAGCATATGTTTTCGGCCATTTAGAAAAAAAAAAAAAAAAAAAAAAAAAAAAAAAAAAAAAAACGCATAAAAGGTAAGCATCTACCTTACTAATTTTTTTAGAAGATTTGAGGAGAACATAAAGGGCGCACATGATGAATGGGCTAGATGCATGCACAACTCAAAGTAGGCCCCATATATAGCATTTCATTTCACTACTTTCATTAAAATGAAAGCAATAGGGGTATCTTTGTCACGGCATCCTACCTACCATACCAGCTACCAATTTAAAACGATCATTATCATTAACTACCAAAAGAGGTTTGAGAAGGCTTTTTTTGAAAGCAAACGTGCTGCTGCATGGGAAAAGGAGTGCTCACTGTTGTGATTATGATATAATATCTACCGTCCATGTGGAATAGGTTTCTCGGGTAAAATGTAAGCCGTTCAGTTACTTCTAAACAGTATATTATTTGGAAGTCGTGCACTTCTAAACTACCTCCGTTGAACACGTGGGTTCCATATATTCTCGGTGTGGTCCACTTGAATTTTGGAATAGCCGGTGTTTTAGAGGGTCACTTCATCCTGGTAGGGTGCAGCTGATGACTGGGTTGGATTGCATGTGCACAACATGCTGGATCCAATTTCATCTGGAAATTTCTATGGTGGGCCTCACCTTCCCCATTTTCACTTTTGTGTGGTCCAACTGAATTATCGGCTAGGATTGATGGAGGCCATCTAATGGATGGGTTGTTGGATGCCATTCATGCATCCAAGTGGACCCCACACAGCTGAATGATAATTACCATATGTTGGTATGTATGTCATCATTCCACTTTTGAACGGTGTTCAATAAGCCAGGTTGAGATGGTCCCACCTTTCTAGGCTTTCAGGGAAATGTGGGCCCACCCGCCCCAGGCAAGCTTAGCCCAATTGCATGCTTACCATTTACTAAACGGTGGCAAACTTACACATAGTTCAATGTCGAGTAAAGGGCCCATCATAGATGGACGGTGATAAGCCAATCATAACAGCTTAATTTGCAGCAGTGAGAGGAATCAGATGGTTAAGATTGTTTGGTCGGCAGGATCATCCGCTATGGTAGACCATCATGCTCCTCTGATTTTTAGACGGTCAGGATTGACGCTGATGTTCGTGGATGCCACGTGGATAGCTGGTTACGAACATTCCTTCGGGGTTATTAGGTGACGAATCTACTTTGAAAATATGCGGCGAATATTCGGCAAATGGCATTTTATAGAGGAATCATATGATCGACGGTGGATGCTTTGCAGAGTACACACGCGTTCTCGGTTCTGACACGTGGGGCCACTGATCAGTAATCCAGATCATTGATCTGTTATCTCACCTTGGATGGACGAGAATATTTACAGTTCGATCCGCGTGGAACATACACTCGTGTTGATACACTTACTCACATGTGGAAATTTTCGGCCGTAGACGTTCAATTCAACTCTTTCCTGCGGTGTGGTCCATTTGAGTATTGTATATATTTCGTTTTTTTTTTCAAGCCCTAAGATTATCTGATAAAATGGATGGACAGAGTGGATAAAATAAATAGATTATGGTAGACCTCAGAGAGTTTACCCAGTACCCTAATGGTAGTTCAAATTGTATATATTTCATTTTTTGTCTCAAGCCCCGATATTATCTGATAAAATGGATGGACGGAGTGGATAAAATAAATAAATGATAGTGGACCTCACAGAGTTTACTCAGCTCGCTAAGGGTAGTGAGTTACTCAATAAGCTAAGTAAGTGTAATGAGTAAACTCTGTGAGTTCATCATGATTTACATATTTTATCCACTGCATCTATACATTTCAATAGATAATTTGAGGTCTATGCCCAAAAACAAAGTATATCCAATCTCAAGTCGACCATATCACGGGAAAATGTGTGAATTGAGGGAAAATGTGTGAATTGAAATTTTATCATCGAAAATTTCTTGAGAGCCACGGAAGTTTTGGATCAATCTGTTATCTGTGTTTTCCTTTCATCCATGTCTGTGTGATCTTATGAACAGGCTGGATGAAAAACAAATATCACTGTCGGCCCTACTAAGGTTTTAACTGTGAAATTCATTATTCCCACTGTTTCCTGTGGTGTGGCCCACTTGAGCTTTGGACATGCTTCAATTTTCGGATCAACCACTAAAATGAGCTGGAAAAACAGATGGACGGCGTGGACACATTCACGGTAAGCCCAACTGAGTTTACTCAGTACGCAATCCGATTTCTGTGTTACCCGGGTGAGAGCTAATCCGCTCCCCCAAAACTCGCGTGGGCCACATTAAACAGTGGGGATTGAATGTTTGGTGGTTACAGAAGTTTTGTATCAAGATTATTTGTTCATATAGTTTATCTCAGTGGTAATAATTCTATGAACGGTTTGGATGGTATATAAACATCTTGGTCACATCTAGAAAGGTTTCAACGGTAGACACTGCTGTTCCAACTATTTTGTTGGTGTGGCCCACCTGAGTTTTGGATCTTCCTGATTTTTAGATTCCTGCCCTATTTGTATCTTTCAAAACAAATGGACAGAATAGATTTGTCATGGACATCTCTGTGGACCCCACACATCCCCTGGCATAGAGATATCCATGTACCGGAGGTCACAGGCAATCCGCTCCCGGATTGTTCAACCGATCTGATGTTGAGACTGTGATTATACGGAAGTGGGACGCACAGTCTAATCGGTTTTATTTTATTTAAATATAGACAAGTGCACAATTTCTGAGTGCCTGTGTATCAAGCGTCATACACCGCCCGAGTATCATGTAACATCCCAACGTGTCAATCTCATCCCTATCTCCCTCGTTCGGCAGTGGATTCTCTGTACAATCCTTCCCGCTGTATTGGTAAGACGTAGTTTTGAAAGGAAAACACTTGGTCCGTCGTGCAAGGTACCTACCAGGGTTACTTTCCCGAACTTGAGATAATTGCTTAGTGTGAATAAAATCTACGCCGTCCATCACATACAGAACCCAATTTGGATCCTTGTTCCCAAAATTCAGTATGATTCAGTACTCAGATGGGCCACACAAAATAAACGTTATGGTGGGCGTTAGGATAGTTTCAACGGTGGGAATCACTCTCCCCACTATTTTCTGTGGTGGGCCCTTCGTAATGTTTGTGATAAATCTACCCTGTCCATTTGCTTTTTAAGCTCATTTTAGGACATGGTTTTAAAAATTAACCTCATTAAAGACTCAAGTGACCGTGAGGATTGAACATCCACAGTTGAAATATCCGTGGGGTCAAATAAGTTTTGAACAGGGATAATAATTGTTTTTTAAGTTCATCCCAGCAGGAATGACATTATGAACGGTATAGATGGCCTGTAAACATCACTGGCGAGCCAGGGAGGTTTTAACGGTTGAAATTTCCCTAAACACCTTTTCCATTTGTGCGGCCCACTTAGTCTTGGATACTATTCAATCATTGTCTCAATCCTAAAATGAGCTTTAAAAAAAACAGATAGACGGATAGATTTCTCACAAACATCACGTTGCACCCACTTTGGTTTCCAGCGCAGGAACTTCCTGCGAGGGAATCGGCTTCCCTTATTCCTTCCCTCCTCTACCGCGTCCGATGCAACTGACCAATCTCTCAGTTCGTCGCACCTTTTTCAGTTTAGATCGGACGATTCGAATTCTATTCCTTTCACTTCTCAGATCTACTCTCATCTGAAACTCTCTCCAACTTGATTTTTTCTCCTTTCCCTCTCTTTTCCTTTCCGAAATTGAATTCTAGGATGGCGTCCGCCGGATCAACGGCTGAGAAGCTCTCCAATCTGAGCATCAATGGCGGATCTTCCGACGGTAGCTGGGCCGCTTCCGCCCCCAATCTCCAAAAGAATCTCGGGATTCTTTCGTCTGAACAGGTAAAATCATTCAATCATCTCTCTCTCTCTCTCTCTCTCTCTCTCTCTCTCTCTCTCTCTCTCTCTCTCTCTCTCTCTGAATTTCTTGAATTTTCAGATCGGTTTCGAATTCAAACTGCTATGCGTATGTGTAGCAGAAGTTCTTTTGGTTTGGATCGATGCTGCGAGATAGGGAATTGAATTAGAGCGCGTTTGGTTGCCATATGGAATCGAATTGAATTGCCATCGGTTTGCGAACGGTCTGGAGGCCGGATTCATCACAAAGTTTGGTGGATTGTTTTATATGCAAATAGCTACTCAATCTTCTCCTTTGCCATGTGGATTGGGAATATGAATGTGATTAGATGTTCTAGTATTTTGGAATGGGTTAAATTAATTGGGGAAGTGACCATGCTTATGGTTGAGGGAGACCTTTTTAGTGCGTTTGGATGGATGTAATAATGGGGATCCTCTTTGGTGGAGATATCATGAAATCAAGCAAAACCTGTTGTTTTTCTTATTGGTCGGCTTTCTCGTGTTCGATATCAACCAAACTCTTTGTTTGATAAGTTATCAACTTATGGCATCAAATGTACTACTCTGGAAACACATTTAATGTGTAATATATCCTATAACTTGTTCCTCTTTGATCTATTCTTCTATTCTTCAATGTTTTCTTCTTATTCAGAAGTATGCTTTTCGTTTTTCAAAAAAACTCATTCATTGTACACATGATTCATGTCACAGAAAGTACATCGTTACTGATCACTTCTTTATTCATGCAATATCCACTGATGAGGAAATCATAATTACATCAAAAGATTCAGGCACCATTCTCAAAAGTTCTACTTTGATATCATTCTCATTGCCTTCATTATCTTGATTGTTGATTGCCAGATTGAGCTTGCAAAAATGTTGTTGGTGGAGGGACAAGGTCATCTTTTTGCACATTGGCCTGAACAAGGTGTTGATGATGAAGAAAAGAAAAGTTTCTTTGATCAGGTTCATTTTCATGGCAGTTTTTATTTATTTATTTATTTATTATTTTGGTTCTTATGAGTATAAGAACCTTGTATTCCATGCTTTCTCAGTATATTTTTACAACTCAGCTGCTGTATCTTGGGAAAATTATATGGTCTCTGTCGATTTCCAAGTCCAAGCAGCAAAAGTTTAACATCAGTTTCAACTTTTAACTTCCCATTTTCCTCACCCAAACAGTTATTATTATTATTATTATTGAAATTTATCTTTGGAAGCCTTGCTGACCACAAATTTCTGGTAGAAGGCCAAACTGATGTTGATGGGTTTCCAGAAACCTCCATAGCTTTGTACCTGTCAGCAAGATTGTTAATACTCTTCACATATCTGCTTCTTGATGTCTAGTAGCTCTTTTCTCTAGGTAACTCGGCTTAATTCAAGCTATCCAGGTGGTTTGGCATCATATATTCGAAATGCTAGGAATCTATTAGCAGATTCAAAAGCAGGGAAAAATCCATTCGACGGCTTTACTCCTTCAGTAAGTGAATCCATTATTTTTGTTTGAAATCTGTGTTTATTGTACATTTCTGCCAGATTTTTTTTTTTCTTCAATTTCACTTTGTTACTCTGAAGCTTTCTTCCTGCATCTGAATATATATTAATTCCACCTGACAATACCAAATGCTGTGGTTATACTTGTGATTACGTGTTGTTGTAAAAGGATTTCATCTGAATGTAGGATGCAGCATTCTTGCACTGCACTAAATTTTCCTACAATGCTTCAGAGATAATAGAACTGCTGTTTGGGGATCATCCCTTTTCTGTTGATGATTATGCAGCCATATGTGATGGAAACAAAAAAAAAATGACCTTCTATTTTCACAACATGCATGCAAGTGCCAGTAACATTAGACACATACACGCAGACCTACATCACATGCATCCATCAGATACTGTGGTCTTTGGCTATAGTGACCCCAAAAAAAAAAAAGAAAAAAAAAAAAGAAAAAAAAAAGAAAAAAAAGAGAGACTGCAATTCATGTATTTCACCAAGTTCATGGGATTTGTGTTGGTAAAGACAGTGACTTCAGCTCAAACTGTTCCACCTCTTAAAAAGTTAGAAAGAAAAAAGAAACAAAAGTGTAGAATTGAGAACGTTGTTTGTTTTTTCTGCCCGAATTTTCACTGAGAACATGAGTAAATTGCTCTTTGTATGGGTAAGAACTCAACGCGTTTTATTGAGATTTTTTTTTTTTCCCGGGGTTTTAAAGGTCTGAGTAGTACTGAAAACTTGACCTGAAACTGGGTCCAGTCTGGTGGCCAAGCCTTGACCGCTTGATTGGTCCTCTCCTCCTGTAAAGTCAGGTACAAAGTCCAAACTAAAGCACTCATCCATCTTCTCCCTTTGCTCATGAACCATGTCACAGCAGTTGAATACAATCATTTGCTGCTTTTCATGGATATATGTAATCCCCAATATTCAAATTCAGGTAAAGGCATGCTTAAATCTTAATGTATTCATGTTTATTTTGGGAGGCAATGATGCATGAACTTAGATTTTTTGATGCACAAACATCTATCTTGCAGGTCCCATCAGGAGAGGTTCTGACCTTCGGTGATGATAACTTCATTAAGTTTGAAGAGGCTGGCATTAGAGAAGCACGGAATGCTGCATTTGTTCTTGTTGCAGGTGGGCTTGGTGAACGTCTTGGGTACAACGGAATTAAGGTAGAACCTAACATCATAGATGTGTATTTATCTGCCTGATTCTTATATGGCTCACATTTTCAGGCATTGTAGTTTTTTTCTTTTCTTTTTTTGAACCATCTTTTTTATGAGTCCAATTGATTAATTGCACACCTATGCATGTGCATGAATGCATACATGCATAAAACATCAAAAAAATGTGAACATGCACAAGGCTTATGGATTAGAGCAATTGTGACATCTGTAACTGTGCTTGTTGTGTGTTGCAGTTGGCTCTTCCTAAAGAAACTACTACTGGAACGGGTTTCTTACAACACTATATAGAGGCCATTCTAGCTCTACAAGATGCCAGCTGTAAATTAGTACAAGGTTGGTTAATAAAATTGATTTGTCTGTAGTTTATACTGGAAGAAGTTGTTTACCTGTGGGAATGTGCAAATTTATGCCATTCATCTGCATCTCTATGAAGGATGCTTATTGTGAGCCATTCACTTTGAAAGGCATCTTCATTGTCAAATAAATATAGAAGCATTTCTTTGCTCTACCTTTGTCAATTGATGATGCTTCCCTTCAATTTGTAGGCCCATGTGAGGCACAGATTCCTTTGGTGATAATGACATCCGATGACACTCATGCACGTACTTTAGAGCTTCTAGAGTCGAATTCATATTTTGGAATGAAGCCAACACAAGTGAAACTTCTTAAGCAGGTATTGATATGACAAATATGATTTCCAATCTATGAATTTCATCTTGAAATTGTAATTGATGGTTGATGCATTTGACTTTGTTTACTAACACCCATTTCAGGAAAAGGTAGCATGCTTAGCTGATAATGATGCCAGGCTTGCAATTGAACCTCAAAACAAATATAAAATTCAGGTCTAGCTCTTATATTGTTGTCTTTCTTGGTTTTGGTTTTGGCTTTGTAGCAAGGCCTCTAAATGTGGGTGATATATATATATATATATATATATATATATATATATATATATATATCTTTTTCTTTCTTTCTCATATTTACTTATGTGTTGGATAGACCAAACCTCATGGCCATGGAGATGTGCACTCACTACTCTATTCTAGTGGCCTCCTAAACTCATGGTATGCTTTTGTACTTCAGTATGTTAAATGCAATCAATTTCTTAGTTCAATTTCTTTGTAAGATGTTATGGCAACCAGTCATGGCATTCTGGTGATCTCTTGCTGTATGATTTGCAGTAATCATTTCCTTGAATTTTCTCTCTTAGATATGAATGTCGGTTTCAAACAGGCTTTTGATGTCTTGATTTTTTACATTTTTCATGCTCCTCTCAGGCGCGATGCAGGTTTGAGATGGGTCTTATTTTTCCAAGATACTAATGGATTACTCTTTAAGGTCTAATAATGTACACATTGTGTGTCTTTTTATTCATATTGTGGAGGCTGTTGTTGCTTTTGATGTCAAAATTCTGATAAAGTTATTTGCTTCTCTCTCCTTTTTTTTTTTTTTTTTTTTTTTTTTTCTATGTGGGTTTAGGCAATTCCCGCTTCACTGGGTGTTAGCTCCACCAAAAACTACCATGTAAATTCTCTTGCTGTTCCTCGCAAAGCAAAAGAAGCTATTGGGGGAATAACCAAGCTTACACATTCAGATGGTAAGTGGTCTAGCAGCATTCTTCTTTCTCTGAAGATAGATCCTTGGTTTAAGGATGTGTGCTGTCCTCATGCCTTTTAGTCCAAGTGCCACCCATAGTTCGATAATCCAGATTCCAGACCCTTGATGTGATGTGCCCCCAAAAATCTCCCTTTTGGGATAATTCTAACATCCTGTATTTGGCCGGAAAATGGACTCTTAAGAGAACAAAATATGCAGCAGAAGGTTCACATTTTGGTCTAAAAGACCAAAGACCGGAGGCTGGGATCTTCCAACCTGGAAGATTTTAAGGCATTGTCCTTTGACAGTGGAGGATGTCCATCTTAGAATACTGATCATATAAATTCATTGCTTTCGTCATTTTAATACTTTGCTATCTGTGTCAACTTTCTGATAATGTAAACCCTGTTAGATTTTGGAAAAATAATTATTGATGGACTTTGGTTCTGATTTTCTAGTCAGTTCTATTTTACTCCACTATGCCTCTACAGACTAGTCAATGGTTGAAAATATAGCATGCTTGTCAGCATTTATTAAATAAGTCTAAACATTCTTAGTGGAAGATCAAATGGTCAACGATATTATGGTCTGGAAGATTGATAAAAACTTTGAAGGTTGAACCTTTTTAGATCTATCAAGTGACACTATGCCTAGTTATCTGCAAAGGGACTTGATTTGCTAAGATTATTATTCCATGGGTTCTTGAGCACTTCTAGGGTTGTTCAGGGGATCCATCCGTTGCTGATGCGAATCTTGATACTCTATAGTCCAGACTAGAGATATTTTCTTATATTTTATATTGACCAATTTTAGTAATTTTTAGCTGGCCCCAATTAGTTCGGGTTAGGCATAGATGATAACGAGTTTTAGCGATTTCTTGTTAATACAGGCAACTAAGTAGCATGAACTGAAGCATGTGCAATTTTTGTTACTTCCAATTGCATATAGACTAGGCTTTAAAGAGATCGCCTTTAGGTATCTGATGCCCTGACTTGTATCATTGTAGCCAGTCATCTTGTTTACAAGTCTGGCAACATGAATTGCTTCTTATCTCATAAGATTCTTGCTATCAGTCCCAGACTACATGTATAATACATGAGAGTTGTTTCATTCGAAAACAGAGAGGCTTTAAAACAGTCAGTTGCTTCTTTCTCCCGTGCCATTTAAACAATTTGGTTTGTACCTTTTTCACGTTACTGCATACAAATGTTGGCTTCAGGGAGGACGATGGTGATTAATGTGGAGTACAACCAGCTTGATCCTCTACTTAGAGCAACTGGACATCCTGATGGAGATGCGAATTGTGAAACTGGCTATTCTCCTTACCCTGGAAATATAAACCAGGTAAGTTTCTAAACTGGTTCGTGCTTCCTTTGAAATGAAAGAGTAAGTAAGACTGAAAATTTGGTTCAATCGTGAGAATTCTTGGTTTCAACTTTGCGAAACACGATTCACAAACCCGACCTCAAATTTCTGGGAGAAGGCTATGGTAATGATGAATTCATTCTTAAATCTTAACTAATGAGTTATCTGCTTCCAAAGTATTGAAAACCATATTAACAGTGACTCTGCTTATTTTAACAATGACATCGTCTTTGTGAGGGAGGATAGCCTTTATCATATCCATAGGCCTTGGTCTTTGACCTCATATAATGACATTTCCTTAAGGAGACCCTTCAATAAGTATTTTCGTGTTTCACTTTTCTTTTACATAATATTCATCGTGACCTTGAAATAGGGCTGGCAATGGGCTGGGCCTGGGGTTGCCTTGGCCCAGATTTTGAACTGTTTTGGGCCGGGCCTATTCAAAATTCTGATTTTGCAGGCCCAAACCCGTCCCATTGACACCCCTACCTTGAAACCATTGTTTCAAAAAAAATAAAAAAAAATTTGTGACCTTGAAACAGGTGGAACTTGTAATGTTTACATTTTTTTGCACAGTTGATTTTGGAACTCGACTCATACATCAAAGAGCTCACAAAAACACATGGCGCCATTACAGAGTTTGTTAATCCTAAGTATGGCCTCGTCTCTATATGGTTTGGTCATTATGCATTAGATTCATTTCCCTTTCTATCATAAATATGGTCATGAAGTGTACTGAGGCATGCTCCTATTTTATAATCTAATTTCTTAATCATGCTTACTGTTGGAAAATATTTTGTCATAGTATATCTTTTCATACTCATAGTTCAAATGATGATATCATGTTAACATACAAAAAAAAAAGAAGAAGAAGAAGAAGAAGAAGAAGAAGAAGAAGAAAAGAAAAGAGAGCAATTGCTGAAATGGTTATAAACTATAAGTTTAGGTAGAGTTTTGTTGCTTGGTTGCAAGAACCTTCTGCCTAGGTGCCACTCCTACTTCGTGCTTGTGATCCCGCTACCACTCTTGCATTGCAGTTGTTTATACTTGATAACAATTTGAAACAGATGCTTCCTTGTGCCCACTCTTGAATTTGTTGCTGCTTCTCACTCCTTTGGGCTTTTGGATTTGGGCAACCATAGTTTGTCAACTCCTTATGCATGAGAGCCAATGCACTTTTGAACAAGTAGTCATATGGATATATGACCGTTAGACCATGGATTGATGTCTTTAGTAGAGAGGTGGAAATTCTTGTCAATGACACTTTACAGTCTTGGTGCATATGAGGTTTATATTTATCCTTGCACATGCGTGACATTTTTCAATGTGCCACGTGTGCAACTGTCCAAGTTCAAGCATCCCACGTGCATATGTGCCACTATCAATCTTCAAGTACAAGGCTCCTGGAAGGGGAGAAAGGTGAACATATTTCAATCGTTAGGGGCATGAAGTGGATCAAAGACATGAAGGGGCATGTTGGAATGATGATTGGGGTGGCGTTTGGGGATGCAGCGAGGACTACTATGCACTATTGAAGCTTATGGTAGAAAGTGCTGCTAGGAAGAAATTAGCCAAGCTCTAGAAGAAGGCTCTTCGAACCCCTGAAGGGCGTAGAGAGCTAGCAAGACTTGAATGTTTGATTAATTACGAGGTTGGGGTCTACTCATGCAACAACAAGAAGGGCACAAAGCAGAGGTTGGTGTCCCAATGAAGATCCTCAGTTGGAATGTTAGAGAGCTGGGTTGCAGGGAGAAGTGTAGGAAGTGAAGGATGTATGTTTCAAATTGAAGGCTCAAATCGTCACCCTCCAGGAAACTAAGCTCCAGGTATTTGACCAGCTGGTGTTGGATTCGGTGTGGGGAGTTGGTAGTAAAGATTGGGTTACGTTAGACGCGCCGAGGGAACTACTGGCTTGCCCCTAGGGGCTAATATTTTATTTGTGACATGCTTTTCTTATTGTGTGGGGTGGTTATTGGATGCCTCCCTCTATGTCTTGGTAGGGGGTTTGCTTTTTCACTTGGGAATAGGGAGAGGATCCGTTGTTGGGAGGATGTGTGGATCCGAGAAAGCTCGCTTAGGTCAGAATTCCCCAATCTAACTAGCTTGCCCCCAGAGGGTAATATTTTATTTGTGAGATGTTTCTCTTATTGTGTGGGGTGGTTATTTGGATGCCTCTATGCTGGAGGAATTTGCGGGACAAGGAAGTGGAGGAGTCAGCGAGGCTTCCAAGAATGCTTCAAGGCTGTCTTCCAGTCTCAAGGGGAAAGGATTGTGGTGCAAAAAAAATGACGGGTTAGGAAGGTTTTGAATGCTTCTACATCATGATTCAAAAGTGTCCTAGGGATGACTAGAAAGTTCTCACGACCAAGGTGTAGCCCTATGTTGCCCCTCCCTGAGTGGCGACATTTGTGAGGCTTGTGGTGAGAAAAAGGTTCCCACTGTTGATAGTTTGCAAAAGTGGTCAATGGTGCTTCCTATAATATGCGTTATGTGTATGGGGAACGAAGAATCAATTAACCATTGTTCATTCATTTCCCCTTTGCTTGGAAGGCCTGGGAGGGTTTCCTTGGTTTCTTTAAAATGGAGTTGGTTTTCTCTAGGTCCATTGAAGACTACCTTCCGGCTTGGCATGCCGAAGGTGTAGGAAAGGTTGAGAGAGTGGTTTGGCAGATGGTTTGCTTGGCTGTCCTTCGGGGTTTATGGAGGGAAAGAAATAGCCAATGTTTTCAACACAAAAGTGGGTCAACAGGGGATGTGTTTAAGAGGGAGAAGATTGAAGTGTTGGGATGGGCGTTATGTTTGAAATTTTGTGGTCATATTTCTTTGAATAAGATGTTTTGCTGCATAGCTTTTTGTCGTTTTGGCTTTGCAATAAAATTTAGTTATCTTTCCAAAAATCTTAAAAAAACTGGCACGTGTCAGTTTGCATGTGTTAGATGTGCGAATTTCCCCGCGTGTACCACAATCTATTCTGTTAATGATCTAGGATGTTTGACAAACATGAGATGATCAACTAGTCAGCGACAACATAGCCATGACCCGCTAGCGTTGACAGCATGCCATGGATTACTAGTCGTGCCACAACTTTGCCCAAATCCAAACAGGCCCTTTGTGCATCTAAGTTCACATATGTATCACCAAATGGTGTTGGGTGTGACTCCCGAACCTGTAACGTGTGATTTGCATTTCAGGCTTTGCAGGTATGGGATTAAGTTGCATTTTTTTTTTTTTTTCTGCCACAAGTATATATTTTTGGCAATTTTTAGTACTAGCCTATAATTACAGGATTGTGCACTAGGAGCTTCCAAATGCACTCTCAAATATTAGATCAACATAGATTGCCCAAACGCATTAATTCAAGCAGGATGGCAATAGGAGCTATGTCAACTTTGATCATTATTGACATTGTACTGACTAGTGTGTGTGTGTGTGTGTGCTTTTTTTTTTTACCCCTCCCTCGCTGCAGGTACAAAGATTCTACAAAGACATCCTTTAAGTCCTCAACCCGATTGGAATGTATGATGCAAGATTATCCAAAAACACTGCCTCCATCGGCTAGAGTTGGATTTACAGTAAGAAAAATCTGCTCAATATTGTCTTCTGTCATTTGCACTAATCCCTTTCTTCTCTCTCTTATCAACTGAAATGATAACTTTGATGTCTTATAGGGTTGCCGTTTGAGTCAGAGTGGCAAATGGAACCAACATTCAGCGTGCTTCCATTTTCCCATGTTTTCCATCCCAAATTGCAAGTGATGTACGTAGAGTCCTGAACATATTTCAGTTGCAATTTGGCACCAGTTGCATGTTGGTGTTGGGAAATAAGAACTTACAAGCATAGCCTAAAGTTAATTTGCAATTTTTCTTGCATACAAATATGGAAATATTTCATAACCAGCAGCTAATTTTCTCCCTTAGGTGTTGGATACTTGGCTTGCATATGCCCCTGTGAAGAACAACCCTGAAGATGCTGCTAAGGTACATATTTCTCCTTTAAAATTTACAAGTTTCAATTAGTTTCAACACATGAGTCGAATAGGTCTATTGTCAAAGTCCAAAATTTCTCAGAGTGCTACAAGTGTGGATTTAGTAGCTAGTTTAGATGTCGCTTTTGTCATGTTCCTAGGGAAGCTAATGTGATCACCTATTCGCTAGCCAAAGTCATGATCTTTTCTTTGTAATAGATTTGTATGTCCGCTATCTTGATGGATTGTTGATGATTCCTGGTTCTTTGTATCCTTTGTCCATTTGATAAAATATTCTGTTCGGCATCCCCTCTCCAACCAGTGTTATCAGAATCGTATGATTCGCGATACAATTCTTATCGTATTGTATGGGTGTACAATTTGAATCGTACACCCAAATCGTAAATACTAAATAATCATATTGAATTGTATGAATCATACGATAATCGTAGGTTGCATAAACGGGCCCAAAAATTACTTAAAAAATCAAAATTTTCTTCTTTCTTTGTGTACCCTTTTGCTCGTAAAACATGAAAAAAGCACCCCCCCTATTAAATATATCCTTTTTTTTTTCTTTTCTTTTCTTCTTTTTTTTCTTTTTTTTTTTTTTCTTCTTCTTTTTTTTTTTTTTTTTTTTTTTTTTTTTTCTTTTCTTTTTGAGAGGATTTGGGGATTTTGACAATCAAATACCCAAAACGAAGAAGTCAAGATACTAGTCATGATGGAATCAAATGCCATTTTTTCTAACAATTTTTTTTTTTCACATGCACACACACCCCCACACACTCACGCTAGTGGGATTTCACCACCTATGGGTACTCGAACCCTTGACCAGGTGTTGAAACTCCTGAGAGTCTACCACCGGAGCAAGAGTAAGGACCCATCCATTTTTTCTAACATGATTCTGCACTCAAGAAAGGTACAAAAGAAAAAAAATATTAATGGACTAGTATGTTTTTTAAGGTAAATTTTTTGAAAGACAACAAAACAAAACAAAGGAGAAAAAAGATGTGCATACTATATACATTGTCTTAATTGATAATATCATGATATGTATTGCTTCTTTGGTACATGATGATGGGAAATGGATGATTAATGAGTTTTTAATCTTTTCTAATTTATGTATATTTTTTCATAAACGATTTGTGATTCGATACAATTCAAACCCTTTTAAGATTTGCGATAAGATAACGATTTTGACAACATTGTCTCCAACTAATTAATCTCGAAACTTTTTATTTCTCTTTTCTCATTCAGCTTAAGGTGTGTAGTCAGTTCAATGGCCATCATGGGTCCAACCATTTGCTTTCATTCAATTGCAGGTACCAAAGGGGAATCCATACCATAGCGCAACTTCTGGAGAAATGGCTATCTACAGGGCAAACAGCCTCATTCTTAGAAAGGTATTTCTTTTAGTCTTATTAGAAAGTACGGAATGGAAGTCTTATATGATGCTTTTTTGTAGTCTCGAAGCAGAGGATATTCATTCAACTAAAGTTTTAGGGTAAAATAAATCCCTAATAAATAGTAAAGGATTTTTGGATTGTGAAATCAACATCTTCCTATGCCTTTGTTAATCATTTTTCATTATATTAGTCTTGTTGTTTAGTTGCATGTCTCTTATTTGTAGAAAGAGGTATAATAAGTAATAAGCTACAAGTAGGTGTAGGTTATCATCACCTATAATGCAGTTCTACAAGCATTTTCCTGTTGAAATATATGACACGTTGAAGGACAAATTGGAAAAAAAAAAATAAAAATCCGAAAGGCATAAAAAAGCAGATGTTGTAGTCACAACAGGCTGTAGGTAATCAGTTCTCTTGTAAAAATTGCCTGTAACACTTATAAAAAGGTGATGTTCTTTACTTTAAGATATCATTCAGTCAAGCTATCACGTCTTCTACACTCAAGATTTTCTAATGCAGTGTGGTGCCCAAGCTCTTTTAACGATACATTTTTCATGTCTTCTTGTCTCTAGTTTGTTTTAAGAGAGGAAGTATTCAACCATCTTCATCTGAATTATTACATGGCTTCAGCTGCTCACATCTGATATGAATTGAAAAGCTCTCTGATGCCTAGTTTTCTTGTGCTTTCTTCTACTGTTTGCATTGGTGGAATCCTTTTTTCTACCCTAGAAATGGAATTGTTTTCCTTAGATGTGATGTTCTGCACCATTTGTGAAAACAATGTCAGCTTTGGAAGTCAATTTCAATTTCCACGGTTTTCCTCGGAAAAGGGCATATCCATTTCCTTGGAGAAAAAAAAAAAAAAAAACTAGGAAATGGAGATTCCACGTTTTCTGAGAGACAACTCTCACTTTTGAACAATAACCTTTCCACATTTGCAGGGAGATCATGTGTGCCAAGACAAACCGGATTAGTTGGATTCTTTTCCACAGATTTCTATTTCCACATATTTCCTTGGATATGTCATTTTCCTTCCAAATCTAATGCATGTTTAGATTGAGGGTAAACTGGGGGACTCATTCAGTTCATGTTGACATGACATTTGCACTTGCTTGGGAAGCGGAGGATGCCGGAACAAACTGTTTGCCTTTGTCTTTGCCACCTCAACAATGGTGTAAAATCGTTTCTCGAATAAGTCAAACTTTTCTTCCGTTGTGATGTTTAGATGGTAAAATTAGAGGGAAAAGAGGTTTCCCTTTGTGGGATTGCGATCCAAACAATGGAAAATGCAAAGGGAAACTAAACTTTGCTTTAGCAAAACAAACAAGTGCAAATGGTTTCCTTCCTCAAGTGCTAAAGTCAGTTCACAATCTGCTTGAGTCACAATTTGCTTTCCCTTGCCTTCCCCTAGTTTATCCCCAATCTGAACCTGTATTTTTTGGATCCCACCATTGAAACAGGAATACAAGGCATGTTTTGACGTATTTATCTTTCTTAGATGTCTTTAAGCATTTCGTTTTTAAAAAAATAAAAATCGTTAATAGGCTTGGGTTTTGAATACTTATTTTAATGAAGAGGAATGATAGAAAATAACAATGTTTCCTCACATTCAGAATTAGGAAATAGCCCCTGAATTGCACCCACACTTCTTTTCAAGTCCAGCTCGAAAGTAAATTACCTGCAATTTGGAGCCCGGGCTCTCAATATGCATACTATGACACTTGCGATTGGTTGCTTTCCACTTCATTATAATTGTATTTGCAATTCAATTTGACGGTGCTACAAAAATGCACCGACCCTGTAGTATGAATTATTAATATTTAATGAGGTCCTTTGCTTCCACATATGGATGATATGAGAGACTTCTTTACCAAATCCTGTTTATGAAGAAATGATTTAGTAAAGCTCTTAAGGTTCTGCAATGGAGACTCAATCCTGAGTCCTGACTCCTTTGGGTTTCATATCCAAAAAAGAAATGAAGTCCTGAGAAGGTGGGCATGTTGTTTCAAACAAAGCATTCCTGATCAAGATTTAAAGTATCGTCCAAAACAAGTAGATATTGCCCGATACATACCGGTATTGCCCATGAATGATACAGCTGTATTTGGTCCATATCAGCTCGAAACAGCTCAATACAGGGTTGATGCAGGGCAATACAGGGCCGTGTCCGTGGTGAACGATATGATACCCAATACACTGATTTAAAACTGTCCTTGTTGGAAGCCAAAATGCCTTAAAAGGCTGACTTTTCTTATAGGCTCCATTTCATAAAACTGTCAACAGGCAGAACCTGAGGTTGGTTTCAGCTTGGATTTTGAAACTGGCCCTATTCAAAATTATTGATTTTGCTTGGCCCAGATCCGCTCCATTGATATCCCTGTTTCCGTCTCCCAGAGGAAATGAAATGGTTAGGGATATCCTATCCAGTTTGTTCGGTGCCGCCCAACATCCAAACAGGCCCTAAACTATACGGGGACTGGAATGTTCTATTTTCCCACTTTAATCCATCGCCGCTTCTCCATTTGCTTTCAAGAGAAGCTTAGAATGTCTAATTCATTCTCCATGTTTCTTTACCAGTCTGGGGTCAACGTGGCCGATCCAGTGCTCCAGGTATTCAATGGACAAGAAGTGGAAGTGTGGCCTCGTATCACGTGGAAGCCAAAATGGGGATTGGCGTTCACAGACGTGAGGAAAAAAGTAAGTGGTGGCTGCTCTATCTCCCAGAGGTCTACCATGGTCATCAAGGGCCAAAATGTGTTTCTCGAGGATCTCTCATTGGATGGGGCGCTTGTAATCAATGCGGCTGAAGCATCGGAGGTATTCATCATGACTAACACTCCTAAAATCATTTCTGATTATAAAATGGCATTGGATTGTAAGTGCTAAGGCTCTGTTTGGTTGACGCTTAAAAATGGGTTGTCTCATTTTTCTTGACAGTCTTAATGTATTAGAGATTTTGGTAAGGATTAACAATAATCTTGATAACCCATAATTTATATTGTTAACTAGAATGAGATGAAATCATTTTTAAGTGGCAACCAAACAGGGCCTAAAGTTTTTCTTTCTTTTTCATCTAAGAAAATGTGAATATAAAAGTTCTGGAAAAAAAAAAAAGATACAGGAAATGGAGGCATTAGATGTACTGAAGAGTAAAAGCTTACTTGCAAGACATTCATCTAGTGGGGGCCCTCAATATATGCACCATGATCTAAAATCAAGGTAGTCTGGCCATCAATGCAGCCACACATATACGTTGTTTGCAGAACATTGGTCAATTATTCTAGAAGTCAATTTCTTCATGAACGTGTGGCCCTCCTGATTTCTGGTCCAGTCTAATTTTCGATCCACAGCACATTCTCGTGCATGTATTCCACATTGAGTAGTCATCCCATTTCAGATTGCCAGTTGAACCATATTCTAACATTCCGCTAATAAGGCTTGGTCATTTCCAACAATCCATGCCATTTTTAAAGTTTTTTTTTTTTTTCCTTATCATTGTCCTACAAGCCATAAGATCAGCCCTAACTTTAAAAATATCGACTAAATCATTGGATTATTGTCCATCCTGCAATTTTCTTTTTACAGGTGAAAGTTGGTGGTTCAGTTCAAAATAAGGGGTGGATCATTGAGCCTGTCGATTACAAAGACACCTCTTTGCCAGAGGAAATCCGGACGAGGGGTTTCAGAATCGAAAAGGTGGACCAGTTGGAGATGAACTATACCGAACCAGGTAAGTTCTGCTTCAAGTCCTGAACTTGAGTGTTTTCTAAGAGAGACCGTTTTGATCGGCCCCTTGTCTCCGGCATTTCAATTTGATTCAATGTTGATAGGTTAGTTTCTACAGCGAGCGGTCTATTCATCACTAGAAAATAAAAATGTTGTCTACTTGACTAGTGTCTAATAAAAGGTCTCTCTCTCTCTCTCTCTCTCTCTCTACCACTACTTTGAGGGATTTTTTCCTTGAATCAGCACAACGAACCCACCTTTGGTGATCCAATTGTTCATATGGTGGGTCCCATGGTGGATGGACCATATCCCCCATCAGATTATCCTAACCATCCCACTTGTACCTATTCAGTGTAGGTAGATATGATTATCAATTTCCTTCTGATGATGGCTAGGTCACCTGATAATGGAGATGTGAAGGATGCCCCACCCCATGATGGGAGCCCCATGGGGCCGACAAGATTATTAGTTAGATCATGAAGGGGTGGATCTTACCTGCACTAGGGGTAATGTTCCTAATCCATCCATTGACCAGGTGAGGTGACTGCACATTCAGGAAGAAATAGACATGGTGAGGAATCAAATCGCATGGTCAACATACAAGATGCATATGTTGCCTAACCGATGATTGAAATAACATAATTGTAGAATGTGGGGGCTAAGCTAGGCCGAGCTCAGTCGAATGAAGATGGACTGAGCTCTAGATGGGCCCAAAAGTTGATTGGGACTTACATGCTCGCCCAAGACAGCCCATGGGATTGAAATCTTGAATTTGTAATCCTTGATTTAGTTCTGTTGGGCAGCATCGATTTTCAAAATTCTGGATTTCAGATGGTGTTTGGGAGATTGGATTGTGAATATATTTTATAATATATTGATAGGATAATGTGATGGGATTAAATGCTTTCAAATATTTTTAAAATGATATATGTGTGCAGTGTATGATGTCCATTGCCTTGTGCCCATTGTAAGATAGCCTTGGCTAAAAAATAAGTTAATTCAAAGCTTTTTGTGGCCGACAAAAGTGGGCACATTGATTTCATAAATGAAATAAAATTTTGTTTCTTTTGGGTGGTGGTTAATTTTTTCCATGGTGTGACCTACATAATAATTACATAGGTTTGATTTTTGTCGCATTCCATGATCATGGAATGAATGAATTGGAATATTTTAAAGGAAGAGGAGATGGTAGTAATGACAATTGGAGATGATCCCAAAATCCTTTACCATGCAAGCTAAGGGCTGCCACTGGAACTGAAAAAAGGGTAAAAATCTGAATTTCGAACCACCCTAAAATTGAAAATTGCAAAAATTACTCTAATTTTTTTTTTTTTTTGAATTTCAATTCTTCCCCAAAATCCTGGATTTATGGGTGCCAAACAGCCTCCATTTATGTTGACTGAGCGAATAACACCACTGGCTTCTAAAAATAGTAGGTGCTTCCATTGGCTACTGAATACTCTACAAGCTATGGGGCCCATCAGTTGTACATTTAAAATCCACTCCATCCATCAGGTCTTATCCACAGTTCTAGTTCCTTGGAATACAAATCGGCCAGATGGCAACTCAAGTGGGCGACACCAAGGAGAACAATGGGGTTAGGTTACCAGCTGTAGGTTGGGTGAGCTGAACATGGTGTATTTCTTTCATCAAACCCCTTAATGAGGTGTAACTCTCCGAGATGAACCAACTGAAGATACAAAAATCAGCCTCATTCAAAGCTTAAGCTAGCCACACGTGTGAAGTTAAATATTTTGTGAGCAAGTTTACATTGTGTCGATTGGTGTGGCCCACTGGAATTATTTTAATCAGGTTGATTTAATGCATGTTCGGTTCAAATAATGATTCCCACAAGATTGATGGAGTGGATTTATACACAGAACATGACAACACCAGATTTATGCAGACCCTGAGGCCCTGTCAGAAGGGAGCTACACTACTAAAAAAACAGAAGCTATGTTGGACCTAACTTGTAATCTTTTGCGTGATTTAATCCAGATTAAGGCTGGTGGTTTTTTTTTTTTTTTTTTTAGGGGAAACGGATTGGCTACTCCCCCTGCGACTAGCCCATGGCTAGTGGTCGGTGCTATGTGCACACCAACATGATGTATTTGTCTCATCCATGCCGTCCATTCATATTTTTAGATAATTTTATGGTATGAAACCAAAACTGAGGTAGATAAAAATGTTAAGTGGGCCACACTGTTGATTGAACTCTCATCATTAAAAACTTCTTGAGGCTACGAAAGTTTTGGATCAAGCTGATATTTGTTTTTTGCCTTCATCCAGTCTTTTATGACCTAATCTATAGGTTGGATGTCAAATAAACATTACAGTAGGCCCTAGGAGGTTTTTAACGGTAGAAATTCAATCACTACTGTTTTCCCATATGTGGTCCGCCTGAGATTTTGATCTTCCTCATTTATGGTATAAATGATTAAATTGATGTATAAAAATGGATGGACGGTGTGGATAAAACACATAAATCATGGTGGGGCTCACTTAGCACTGACGACTAGCCAAACCGAGACCTTTTTTAGGGTGGGCATCCGTATACTCTATTTCCAATTGTATGGTCTACCTAAATTAACGGATGAGGTTTTTTATTTTATTTTTTATACCCATGTCTAAAATTAGGTGATGCAACTAGTGATCGGATTGGATTTTAAAAACACAATGTGGGTCCCACCACATGCGACTGGCCTCTTCGCCGGCATGGACCTTTGGGATGGGAGTGGATTCGGTCAGGCCTGGTGTTGCTGTGTTCGGTCAGACGTTGACGTGGTCCCACCTTGATGTATGTATCCTATATACATTCCGTCCATGGATTTTTCCATCTCATTTTAGGGCATGATCTAAAAAATGAAGTGGGCATGATCCCAAAAATGAAGCCGATCCAAATTTCCACATGGTGATTGAACGTTGGCCATTAAAAAATTTCATAAATATAAATATGATCCAAAACTTTTGTTGCCCACAACAACACGGTAGATCACAACTACTATGGTATGGTCCACCTAATATTTGGATCTATTTCATTTTTAGGCTCCTAACCCAAAATGAGCTTGAAAACGGAGAGACAGTGTTGATATATAACACATACATCAAGGTGGGCCCCGCAGGTAAAATGCAATGCTAAGATATTAAAAAAAAATATGAATTTTAAAATACTAATTTATTCCCTCCAACACCTTTAATCTTGCCGTTTAATCTTGAGAAATATTTACATGGGATTATTTATTTATTTTAACCCCAGCAAAGTGCTTTTATACCAGTTGTGTGCTATGGGCCAGTAAATAGCCGATGAAACACACTGTTCAGAACATACAGTGATAGCTTTCGTTCAGACGGTCCTAGCCCTTCAATGGGTGGAATACAAATGGACATTGAAAATGAAAATAATGCTTAAATTCGGTTTTGATCCGTTAGGTGAGGCCCACTTAATGAAAGTTTGGATCACCATACACATGAACTGCCAACGCTCGAGATGAGCATTGGGTCTCTTCTCCATGAAAGGCCTCCCACTATCCGAATATTGCAGTTGTATGTGAATTTCACATACACTCATTTATTAGAGTGAAGAAAGGTGGGCCACGCCATGATGATCATCTAGTGTGAAAGTCAGGCTGATCAGCTCATCAAATGGGACATTATCAAAATTCATGGACATGAAGTGGTTTGGCCCACCTAATGAGTGGGTGAGAACGCTTTTTATAAGTGTGGCCCATCTTTTTAGTTGAAAGGCAAAAAGAACCCATTAGAAGTACAAATTCTCTTTTTTGCAAATCACCTAATTTCCATTAAGGGCATGTTTGATTTTCCAAGCATCTAAGTAAATACATTGCATGCGAGTAATAATTATTTCATTGGGTAATTACAACAACGTTGTTATCAATGCTTGATTTTACACATACTTTTTTAAGCTCTAAACCGGAGGAGATTGTGAAATATATGTGGGGGCCCACCATGATGTCTGCGTCTTATCCACACCGTCCATATGTTATGCCAGCTGAATTTAGGGCTTGACCAAAAAAAACGAGGCTGATACAAGCTCAAGTGGGCCACACCACAAGATTTAGGGAATCAAACATCTACCGTTAAAAATGTATCAGTGCCACTATTTCCTATAGTGTGGGCCACTTGAGTGTTGGATCAGGCTCATTTGTTGGCTCATGCCTTAAAATGTTATGCTAAAATTGATGGACGGCTCAGATATATCATATATATCATGGTGGGGCCCAAAAATTTAAACCAATATTTTTAACTCGGTTTTCAAGACAAAAATGCATGTGCATTTTCAAACACGTGAAGTAGTAATAATTACTATTTCCCATCGCATTTACATGCTATTTGGGAAATCAAAGATGCCATAAGGGTGCCTGAATAGATGACTAATCTGCAAGGTTTGTCCCTCGATGTATCTCGACGCTTGGGGTCAAAGGCGTTGGTTTAAATTGAGTTACAACTAGCTCCAACACACCCGCACATCAATGATCGAATTTTTGGCCAAACATCATTTTGGCATGCCTAATGTGATGCATATATATGTGACTTTTAGTTCAACGATAAAACAATATGGTTTGCAAACCTAAAATGGCCAAAATTTGCCACTTCAAATCAACAGAAGGTTGAATGGTTAAAATGGCCAACCCTATTATCAATATTTGACCCTGTTATTTGTATAATTAATGGGTCCGTCGTTTTGGGGCCATGGGGGGTGGCAACTAACTTCGGCCAATCTCTTGTGCCTTTGGTTCCTCCATTAGTGAACTCCACGACTCAAGAACCGCAAGTCAAGCAATCGCGTAGAGTTTCCATGTAGAACCCTTAACATGATTTCCTATTAAATATAACGTCTCTTCACATTCTCTAGATGCAAATAGACGTGGAGGCATTGTTGATGCCTAATCTGACTTTATCACATCCAACGTCTCAAAAAACACTATGAGGCAACAATATCTTAATAAAAATCTTTGTAGCCGTCAAAATGATAAATTGGCCATTAAAACGGTTGATGACCAACTAATGACCAATGGTCGATTTTTGGCTGACAACGTTTATAACGGTTGTTACAGTCAATACCGATCAACAATGGTTGATTAGCCATATTCACGGGACACGCGTCACATGGCTGAAGCTAATCAACAATAACTGCCATGTACATGTGATTCGATATGAAAGGTTATAATCATTTAATAGTCTAATCATTCTAATAATCACCCATCACTAAGAATATGGTAGATAGGTTACATAATCACCCATAAGTGAGAATGTAATGGAGTAGTTACATAACCACCAATAACTAAGAAGGTGGGTGAGTGATTACATAACTGTTCTTATTGTTTATAAATAAAGCTAAGAATAAAGTTCTTTAAGAGGGGGTAAAAAATCAACTAAACCTAGTGCAACACTGCTTACTTACAAAGTTAGTACGCGGTTACAGTGCTATGCTGAATTCTATATGACTCCGTTGTTACGTCGGTATGCTAAATTCTAAACAATTATATTGCTACGTTGTTACATTGTTGTGTTGCTACATTAAGTTAGCACGTTGTTATACTAAGTTGTCGTCAAGTTGTCATCCTATGCTAGACGATTACCACCTTTCATCAATATGATTGTCATCCTCTGTTAGATGATAGTCCGGCTATAAAGCTTAGTATCTATAGGGCGATGAATGGATTATTGTTCATAACAACTGATTGTAAGTACGATTATTGTAAATTATCAATAAAATTATTTACACTTCTTAGCCAATTATCTCATTTCTTTATTTTTTTTATTTTTAATTATTGAACTACAATGTAACACCCGATACTTTTAGTCATCGGGTGTAACAAACAATCAATGTTTGGATTGGGATCAATTCGACCGTTGGATTGATATATCAAGATCTGCAAATAAGACAATATTCACTTAGTATGGCCCACACAAACATTAGATTTGCCTGAATATTAGACTGATGTTCCTTTAGTAGCAATAGAGCAGGATGGTCAATGCGGATCCCACATAATATCACGGTGGACCCCACTTTTGTTACTGTGTGTACATCAGTAATCGTGCACCCATTGTGCAAGAAACAATTCTTCTTTCTTTCAGTTTTTCCCGCTGGCAGGTGTTTGAACAGACAATGTCTATTTGGGTTGGATGCGGCTCACCATAATGGCCCACTACAATGATCCAAACCATCCATCATGTGCGGTAGAAAATTTTGACCATAGCCCTTAGGCTATCATACGCTGGAGCACATGTGTATGGCGAAATTGGGCTCAAAAACATCCTCCTGCGCGAGTTTTCCAATAACGGAAACTGTTTTACTGCCATAGTGGCAATCTAAGTGAGGGCTGACTCATCAAATCTTAGTCATTCCAAAGAGAAAATCTCCACCATCCGATACACATAAGATGAATTAAGGTTTCCGTAGAAAGCCGATGCCGCATATAAATAGGAAGTTAAGATTTCTTCTCTCTTCTTGGATGTTAAAATAGAAACCATGTAATTCATCCAAACCATCCAGATTTAATCATGACAATGATAGGTTGTCAAAAATAGTGTCCGATTTCATCTCTTCCTCGGTTACCTGCGGCAGCTTAGGAAAATTGTCCGGATTGAAGAAACTGCACTGAGCTTCGATCTGTTATGCCATGAAGCTTCCTAAGGTTGATTAGGGTTGTCAACAAATAACAGATTGAAGAAGAAAGGCATCAAGCAGATCCACCATTAAATGTCAGCTCATCTTCTCTGATCGTAATTATCATTTGGTTTTGATAAAGCTCATATTTAAAATCCAAGTTAGTCGTTCGGTGGGCCTTAGAATATAGAATCATTTAACAGAGACTAGATTGGATTTGTTTATGTGGACAGATTCCAAATGACAGTCTAAATCGGCATCGAAAGATAATGGTGAAAATCATTATGAGTTGAATCGAGTGTTGTTGAGTTGAATCGAGTCAACTCAACAACCTGCCAAGTTGTTCTGATGAGTCCAGTTATTTTTCCAAACATGCCGAAATGAAAAAGAAATAAATGAAGAAAAAGAAAGAGAAAGTAGAAGAATCGAAGGTAGAATCATTTATTGTGTTGTAGTTGGGCTTACAGGCGACTCGATTAAGTCAGTGTCGCTTAGTGTTAGTTCTGTTAAGTCTTAGGGGCGATTTTGGAGGTGAATTCAATCGTGTTAGTCTAAATCTTATTCAGGTACTTGTGTAACATCCCGTATTTTTACTGTTTTGAATTTCCAAAAATCCTTAAATTTTTTTTTAATGTAATTAACTTATATTATCACTTACTGACCATTGGCACTCAATGTTAGCTTATACACGAGTGGTCCTGTCTGGTTACGATCAGACCATGTGCAGGCCGTCAAGCTAGGTGGCCCGATTACACTTAGTGACAACCCGTGTGGGCCGCCCAACGACCGAGGAAGGTCAGAAAAATCTAAAAATTTAGGAAATCATAGATCTCACTGGGCTTGTGGTCCATCGTGGACTACGAACCCAGTGGACACCCAAAAGTACCATCTGGCGCTTGCCCAATGTGCCCCACCAATGCCAGATTGGAATCTGGCACTTACGAATAAAACCAGGATACCAGGCGTTCCAGCCGTCGGATTTCTTCCAAATTTACGGTCAAGGTTTGATGTATTTTTCTACGCCTGTCCACCAAATCTGGGGCCCAATCGTGGCACGATGACGGTTGATCGCAAATCAGGCCCGTACGTCCAAACCCCATATCCGATCACCTCCAATTTTTGCATGGCCCTTCATCGGGCCGTGGAATATCCGTCCTATAAGTTTCATGGCCGGAGGGCCCCCAGAAATGCCCCATCAATCAGAAATGGCCCCATCGAGCCATTTAAAGAAAGAAACCTTATGCTCGAAACCCCATCTCCGTTAATCCGTTTGATCTTAAACTTTGTATGGCCCCTCATTGGGCCATGAGGCACCTACACACCAAATTTGGTGGCCGGAAGGGTGATAGGGCCGCCTCAACATCAAATAGAGTCTTATAAGGTTATTTTGGGAAAACTTGGAAACATAAGGCCAAGTGAGCCAACTCTAGGAAATAAACCCTAGCTCTCTTTCATAGCTCCATTCTCCAACAACAATCCCTTCCTCCTCTCCCTCATAACTTCCCTAAATCTCCCACCACCAAACCTCTCTCCCTCATAAATCCTCAATTCCCCTACAACCCATCTCTCTTCCTCATAACTTCTCCATCTCCCAACAACAAATCTCTCCCTCATAGCCACCACATTATCCAACGACCAAGGAGAGCTATGGTGGACCTTAGAATCGAGGTGGGGCCCAAGGAAGCCGGTCTTGCATCTCCCTAGCCCTTCTCCAAGAGAAATCCTTTCACCACAACCACAGTAATTGCTCCATCGATCATCTAGGTAAGATCCATCACCCATTTTTCTTGAAACCCCTCATGTGGAGGGTAGATTACATGGAGTGCTAACATGCAAATGGGTATTTTAGGGATTCCGGCCGATCGACCTCGAAATCCACACTCCTAGGTCATTTTTCCGAATCTCCAATGACTCGAAGGTGCGGACTATTGTTCTTAGGTGGCCTAGCACCAATTTTAATACAAGTTTAATGAATTTGATTGCTCGGATGTTATATTTGAACGTCTAGAGAGACCCTAGGAATTGTAGCTTGATGAGATTTTTATGGATATGCTTGCTTGATTCTCTCATGATGTGGATCTCGTGCTCACATGGTTTTGCGAATGGATGATTTCATGCTCATGCATTTTTGATTTCTTGGATGATACATGCTCATGCATTTATGAATTCTCCATGCTTGTTGGTTCATAGTATGTATGTTTTCATTACTCTTGTGCAAGTGATTTCTCAAGATGAAGGAAGTGCATTACCTTCCTCACAAACCCACACAACTCACACGCACTAAATTTCATGATTGCTTGCTATGAATAGTTGATTCATATGACTGAGATGCATGAGGTATGATGTTGATATCTTAATTGATAGCTTGTTTAGGCGGCTGGTTTTGGATCACCCTTACACCTGTGGGTTGGTCAGGAACATGAGAAGTGACTGTAGTCCCATCGGTAGGACTATGCTAGGGCTAGATCCGTGAGTTTGGGTAAGTGTGATCGGGTGACTGTAGTTCGACTACATGGGTCTCTTATGCTCGAGGTCACTCGTCTCACGCTCGCTTGACTCGTGCGGTCTAAGCTACTATCTGATTAACCCTATTTGTTAACCCTATGTGCTCACCTATGTATGGAACCTGAATCACCCTGCAACTGTTGTAGTCCATCGAAAATCCACTTAAAACAGGTCCACAGTCTCGTGAGCCGGGCATTGTGGAATGGGACACTATGTCCGAGCTGTCGGCCTACGCTGGGGTACCGCGCCTCCCCGTAGTGACCGCAAGTGATCCCTTCCTTTCGGCACTCCTCATGTGCTTGATGTCAGGGATGAGGAACCTGACGGGATCACGGACCGCGAGGTCTCGGCCTCACGCGTTGATGGGGTCTTGGCCTCGCAACCAGTTTGGGGCATTGATACGTAGGGTGAATTAGAATTCCCAACCTGCTGGATGAATGAACTTAATTAATGACTCGGCTAACACGATCGCATTACACGCATTAGTTAGGGTGGCGACTCGGAAGTCGAGATCGCTCTGAGGGAGTGCTGTCATATGCGATCGTTAGATGGAGTCGCTTGAGGGAGTGTTGTGGCGAGGGCATGCATCATATCATCCCGCATGCATGTATTTTAAATAAGAGTTATTAGGTGTTAATGATTGTTTGTTTTTCATTAAGTTCATATTACAATTGATGCCTGTTGTAACTTGAGACCAATAGTTCACACTGAGTTGATCACTCACTCCCACTCTGGGATGGTGTTTAAAACACCAACCAGACCCATTCATAGATGCAGGTGACTCAGGGCATGAGGAGCCTGGCGAGGCGAGCTTGGATGAGGAGGACAGACTCTCCTACTTACAGCTGATGGGAGGCTCTCCATCAGCTTAATCGGGCTGAATTTGGATTTGCTGAGCCTCTTTTTGGACATAGCCTTCTTTGTTGTTCTGTTGGGCAACGCCTTGGGCGACCCTTTATTATTTTGGACCTGTATATATGTGAGATATCCTTCATTTCAGTAGACTGGTGTGATTGTGCTTCGTACCTCAGGTAATTCCAAATTGCGCAGTTAAATTTGATTAATCATAAAAAAAAACCATAAATGTGACACTCAGGAACTCGGGAGTCGAGTCTATGCACGACCCCAGATTTTCCGGGGCGTTACAACTTGAGAAGAACAAGTTAGATTAACTTGAGATCCAGCGAGCCAGGGGGTTCTTTGGCTAAACCAAATCATTTTCTTTGTTTTTCTGAGTTGCTGCATTAACTCAGTGAGTTTCACCTGATGTAGGTTTGATTCTAATCAGGCTTGGATCCTTTTCCTATTCAATAACACTCGAAGATTTTGGGGTGTAAATGAGTTCGAGTTTTCCCTAGAGGATTGTTCTGAGTTGACGCTGTGAGTTCAAGATCGAAATCAAGTTAGTTCGATTTACTCCATTACACTATAGGGTCGGCTTAGTTCATGTCCTTGAGTTTAGTTTATCATTCATCCTTGAGTTTAGTTGGATTATCATTCATTGATGTACTAATCAAGTCGAGTATAACATATTATCAACTCCTTATATTTTTCAAATTGTCTAATAATTTGAATAAGATTCAAATCTCTCTCTCTCTCTCTCTCTATATATATTATATATATATATATATATATATAGGGAAAAGGTAATGCATCTTCGGTTATTGATGGTGTCCACACCATCCAGTTTATACAAAAATCAAGTCGAGCATAACATAAACATTATCAACTCACTTGGTGGGCCCCACCGAGTTGTGGATACCACCGAAACTTGGTCTCAAATTATATTCATTAAACGTGTGTCATAAAAAACGCAAGTTGAGATCTCATGGCCCTTCAACTGGGTTGGGTCACGGATTGACTTGATCTAACAAATGTGGGCCCCTCTCGAATGGTGATTCAAATCTCTCTGGGGCTCACACCAAATTTCGACCTCACGGACGACCGCTTCTCTCTTTTCTCTATATATATATATATATATATATATATATATATATATATATATATATATATATAACTAAATATATCTATATATTACTTAAACTCAAAGTTAGAGTAACTTTAAAGTTAGACTCAGTCATTGACTAGGGTTGGATTTGATTTAAAGTAAGTTCACACCTTCAAAACCCTAATTGAGAGGAATTCAACTTAAAGGTGAGATTCACCCTTCAAACTTTCATCCATCATAATAGTTAGATTAGTTTACTTTTATTTGTCGTTTGTGCTCATGTCTAGGTTATATGAATGATATAGTTTCGTTTAACTTTATATATGTTTTAGGATGTGACTTGAATTATTGTGTACATTATAGAATTGATATGCTTTATATTGTAAAATTATTTATCTACTCTAATTAAGTAAAATATCTTATTTGCATCTTCTTGATACACTTATAAGTTAATGGAAATTATGTTTATTTATAGTTGGAGGGTTGAATTGATTGTGGTTTAGTTTTTCACTTATTTGTGCTAATGAGTTGTATTGGAAAACTAATGTTATATGTTGATGGGTATGTACATCGGAGATTCCTCTAACAAGTGGTTGCTTTATGAATGGATTAAATGTTATTTGGTCATATACTTACCATTTAGAGGGTTATCGTGACCTTATGGCTTATGAATTGTATTATTTGAAGGTGTCCTTGGACGGACTTGGTGCCAATGTGGCTTGTTGGGAGGATACTTTTTTATTGAAAATATACGCGGAATTGTGATGATAATGTCTACTCGTTGAATATTGAGTGGTTACTAATTGCAAAGGTTTATGCAAATGGAATATCAAAAATATATTGTATTACAACCACTACCTATAATTTTTTGAGTGTATTTTAACTCTATGTATTAATGTCTCATGAGATTAGGATGGTGGTATGGGATACGATGCCTGAGCTGTCGGTCTATACTGGGTGATGACTCCCACAGTGACATTTGAGCTTGTATGATATGCTGATTGTAAATTGGACTAATAAATAATGGGTTGATCATGCATACATGACATGTGAGCATTAACAGGTGTCTGGTTTACTATTTGAAAGATCAGTGTAGTATTTGAACAACTCTTATTGCATTTTGAATGAGTCTGACTATTTGAAAAACACATTCTCTTACATGAATGAGCCAACTGTTTAAAAGGTCCATTCATTTGTTCAGTTGGATGTGCATTCTTAGGCTGATTGTATTTCATACATCATACATTAATAAAGATTAAATTGACAAATGAATGTTGTAGTCATTTATGAGATATGGAATGTATTTCCTTATGTTATACTTTGAATCGTGGTTTGGATGTATAATAGGTATTGTACTTGTGAGTTGTAAAGTGTAATTTAGATATTATAGTTTCTTAAATTGTATATGTAAAATGTGGATTGTGACTTCTTGTGATTCGCAGATGATATCCTCTTATATTTTACTTATGAAGTGTAAATTGTACATTCTTTTATTTTATTTGTATATTATACATTGAATATTATACTTTTCTGAGTTTATTTAAATTTTATTTTTAACCATTGTAATGCCTTGAAAATCTTAGGGATATACCTCACTGAATAGCCATTAATTGATGCTATCAAAACATATTCGGCTAGTGTAGGATATATATATTGGTACTCACATGAAGCACAAGGAGAGCGGTATGATCTTGTGACTTAAATTTATTAACATTTTAAGATTTCTTTCACAATTACTTTAATATATTTTTATGAATTTGTATATTTGAATCCTTGGTTTGTATAAACCTTTTTGGACAACCATTTGTATGTATGTTTAGATTTTCACTTTATTTGTGATTTTCTTTCTTATGTTGTGGTGCTCATTAAAAAAATGAAAAAAATGTGGACTATTCTTTTTATAAACTAATATTCAGAATTTCATAAAATGAGTAATAAAATTGCACTACAATATCAGGGATATTACATAACATCATATTTAAGAATATTGAAATATCTTTTACATAAAAGAAAAAACACTTAACAGGAGAGCGGGCGTCGGTGAAAAATAAAAACGTTACATGAAAGTTCCCATACAGCAGGGAAGCGAATTGGCTAGTGTACCTCACATCAGCTATATAGCTGCTATATTGACGTCAACAAGCTCTGTGGGTCCGATCATAATTTATGTGTTATATCCAACCGTCCATCCATTTGACAAGCTTGTCTTAAGGCTTGAGAAGAAAAATAAGACAGATCTAAGTATCAAGTGGACCACACTGCAAAAAGCAGTGGGGGATTAAACGTCTACCATTGAAACCCTTTTTGGGGTCACAAAAGTTTTAGATGTTGGAAATTTACATTTAGATACACCGAAAATATAAAAAATAAATCAAAAAAATATTTCACTAGGCTGAATCACGTATAAAATATGCTGTCCTTAAAGCGTGATTCGCCCCCTTACTAACTACTGATGGGTTACAGGCAAATTGCTTCCAGGATAAGACAAGCCTTCTGGATCCAGCGTGCAGCAATCACGATAGGTCCACTGTGGAACAATTTTAACGCAGCAGATTTCTTCTGACAGACTCAGATGGTGGAGATGTTCTAAGTATTTTAGAATGGAGCTATGGATCGTATCTGATATGATGGGAGAGATGGTGTGTTGAGATGATGAAATAGGACTGGAATGGTCCGGTTTATATAGGCATCAGGTAGTGGACCATTGCTAGACTGCTTTTAATGGTTCAGAATGTTTGGATTACGTTTCTGACCATTGATCATTAACTCCAGCCATTTCTGGTCGTCGGATCAAAGGATCCGACCGTTGGATCATCATGGTCCGTCTATTTTCGGATAGTTTGACTTTCAAGGCAGAGAGCCATTTTCAGAAACTGTTGAGCGTTTCAGATTTATAATCCGACCGTTCTCTGTCTTCTATAAAACTCAGACCATTTCAGACCCACTGCACACAGGCACAGACCAGACCTATCGCACCGTCTCGCGCTGGTTTGCGTAAGGTCGCGAGGGAGCGACCACTCTTCAACACGATGCGCACTTGCGAAGTGCGCCATCTAGCGCCACTACAGCCACACTGCCCACACCCTCGCCTACGCCTGAGCCCGAGCGCACGCACTGGAACACGCAACCCGAACATCACCTTCTCAAAAAACTCTAAGAATACTCTTCACAAGTCCACATATAAACTACAAAAGTTTTTTTCTCATTTCTAATGTGGGACAAAGCACACACAACGTACTTTTTAATTTAAAAAATTCAAAAATGTTTTGGCAGGAAAATCCCTAAATTTTGAAAATTTTGAATTTTCATTTTTATTATTTTAAAAACCATTGATATTCAACATTAGATCAATATGAAATTTGGTTTTCCTCTTAATTTAGGTCTTTGTGACCTTATGAACAGATTAGATGGAAAATAAACATTATGGTGGGCCCTACGAATTGCTTAACGGTGAAAATCATTATCTCGGCTCCTATTTGTGATGTTGTACAGGTGATCTTTGGATGTGATTCATTTTTTGGATAATGCTCTAAAATAGATGAACAGTGCAGATATAATGAATGCATCAATGTGGGGTCATGGAACTTTGATCTCCTTTGAACCGTTTGTATAACTCGGAGCTCGAGGAGCGTCAATGCTCGTCTTCACACGACAGGTATCTATGGCAGCTATATAGCTGGTGTGTGGTACACCACCCAATCCACTTCCGTAAAGCAGATTGCGTACTGAGTAACTCAGTAAGCTAAGGGCCTGTTTGGCCATGTGCATTAGGTGGTATTAGACGGGATGGTATTCATAATCCCATCTAATACATCTGGTTGACATGTTTGTAATGGAGGATGAAAATTATTTTGAGATTAGTGCCCAAACACCGTGGTTATGGGTGGGATTTTGCCATCCCTCGTTGATGCTCCGAATCCCACCTCCACGAGTTGTAAGGGAAGGGTGGGGCCTCCACTCGTGGGTCCCAACTTGATGTGTATGTTTCATCCAAGCTGTCCATCCAATTTTTCATTCTGTTTTATCCTTTAAACCCAAAAACGAAGTCTATCTTCATCCTAGGTGGGCCACAAAGACCGGAAAACTCCTACCTCACACTCGCATGCATAGAATTTTATAGTGGGTTTCTACTTATGGGACTCATAATGAGGTAGCTGTTAGATCCACACCATCCACCTCTTTGATTAGGTTATTTTGACCACTGGAACCAAAAATCAAGTTGATCCAACCATCAATGGACCACACTATAGGTGACGATGGGTTGGTAAGACCTACTCACGTCATTGCTCGCCGAGGTGGGGTGGGGTGTCCCACTCGTGACCCCGCCTTGATGTATATGATATATCCACATTGTACACCGATTTCTCTATATTATTTTAGGCCAAGGGCTAAAAAATGAGGCAGATTCGAGTTTCAAGTGGCCACACATAGGGAAATGAACTCCCATTGTTGAAAGCTTTCAAGGTTCTCTGTGGGGTCCCTAATCATCCAAACCAGTCAAAGTTAGGATCCATAAGACCTGCTCGAGCTGACCTACTTGGTGAACGGGTCGGATTGTCCAAATGGAGCCCACCTCGATGGTGACACAAAAAAATATATAGAAATGATTTATACATTTGTAATCCCATTATTTATCTTTCCCAAACAGGATTTGGCTCTAATCCTGTTGGATAGAAATTACTCCCATGTCTTTCAAACATGCCATTAAAAAGCATGGGATACACCCAATCCAGAGACAATACCTTACACATGCATTTAATGCTACTTTTTCAATTCCATCCAGCTTAATCCCACCTAATGCAAGTGGCCAAACGGACCATAAGCGTACGGAGTAAACTTTGTGGGGTGGGGCCCACAATCATTTATGCATTGTATCAACTTTGTCCATCCGTTTTATCATATAATTTTAGTTTTAGGGCTTTAAACCAAAAAATAATTATATCAAAATCTCAAGTGGACCACACCACCTGAAACAGTGTGAATTAAAGTCTACCGTTGAAAAGTTCTTGGGGCCCACAGAAGTTTTAGATCAAGATGATATTTGTGTTTTCCCTTCATACATGTCCGTGTGATTTGATTAACAGTTTGGATGACAAATAAACATCACTGGGAACCTTAGAAAGGTTTCAACGGTGGAAATCAATACTTCCACTGTTTCCTTTGGTACGGTGTACTTGTGCTTTTGATATACTTAAGTTTTGGGCTCAACTCCTAAAATGATCTCGAAAAACGGATGGACGGCGTCGATAAACTACATGAATTTATAGTAGGCCCAACAGAGTTTACTCGGTATGATCCGATTTCTGTATGGGGTCGTTCTTCTCATCCGAAATGTTCGCTTCGCTATAATGCGCCGGTACGTAGGAGTACTCCACAGTGATCCAGGTAGGCCGCATATTCCGCATCCTATAAGATGGTCTTTTTCGAGGAAAAAGGATTCTCTCCGCCTCTTAGAACCAACCAGCCTGAGCCTGACACGTGTCCATGCAAAACAAACCTTCACTCACTTAACGATTTCATACATGGCTGAAAATCAAGCCCCTCTCTCCGCATCACAGACCGGGCCCACCAGTCACAACTTCACCCGAATCACCACCTTCCACGTGTAATCAGTCAGCCGGGCGCGGAGTAGATACTGATAAGTTCAGTAGCCAAATCACTACTTAAGTGACGTCACCAAGCTATGTGGACCCCACCATGATGCGTGTGTTGTATCCATGCCGTCCATCCATTTGGAGAGATCATTTTATGGCATGAGAAAAATAATGAGATAGATCTAAAGTTCAAGTGGACCCCACCATAGAAAACAGTAGTGACAGTGACATTCACTGTTCAAAACTTCTTATGGGCCACAGACGTTTCCAATCAAGCTTATATTTTTATTTTCACTTCATCTATCTCTACGTTAACTTGTGAATAGGTTGGGTCTAAAAAATACATCATGGTGGGCCTTATAAATATTTCAAGGGTGGTGTAACTGATCCTACGGATTTCTGTGGTGTATCATACCGTCCAACCATTTGTACATATAGCATGAGAAAAGGAATGAGATAGATTTAAAGTTACAACTCACGCATCATGGTAGGGTCCGCAGGGCTTAGTGACGTCACTTCAGTTGCGATTTGGCTACTGACCTCCTAATCCGCGCCCCAGTCAGCCTCCCATAACAAACACCACTCATTTCTCGAGGAATCATCCAGTACTCCGGCGGACCATGGAATATCATACACATGCATGCATGGAATGCCAGAATCTAAATTTAAATTATCTACCTTGCAATGAGAAAACACGGATCGATCAAACCATCCTGTCCATCCACTACATGGACCTTATTTTCATTTCTAACCATGTGTCTGATGATCACATAATATATGTTTAAGATGGCCCAGCCCATTCAGATACAAATGACACGTGTGATAAAAAGAGGCTTGGGTTGTATGTATCCATTAGTTTAGAAGGCCCTGCATGCATTTAAGCTTACTACCATGTAAGGAGTGGATTAAGTGTGACCCTTATTGTGGGGCCCACATGGATGTATATATTTTATGTCCATGCTTCCAGTCTGTTTTGTTCTCAGGTGAATCTATATTTGATTTTTCCTTCATCATGTGATCTTATCAACAGCTTGGATAAGGTTGCATATGAATTTTTTAATGGTGGGCATTCAATCACCATTGTTTCTTATGTTACGGTACACTTGAGAATTGTATCTTCTTCAGTTTTGGGCTCATGCCCAAAAAATATCTGAAAAAATGGATGGACGGCGTGGATATGAAATACATACAGTGAGGTGGGCCACATGATAAGGGCCACACCTAATTCGACGTTGGGTGGGCCCCTCGAAATGTTTTTGAGAAATCCACTGTGTTTCTTTTTTTTGAGTTCATTTAAGGACATTAAACTAAAATTGACGTCTATAAAAACTCAAGTAAGCCACGCGAGAGGAAACAATGAAAATCGAGTGAGTACCATTGAAGTATTATTATGGCCGTGAAAGTTTTGTATCGTGGGAATGACCTCATAGAAGGTTTGGATAGAATATGCACATCAAGGTGGGGTCCAGGAAGGTTTCAACGGTAGGAATTTCTTTTCCCAATTTTATCTCTTGTGTGATCAACTTGAGTTTTGCATCCACCACTCATTTTTAGTCGCACCTCGTAAAATGAGTTCCCAAAACGGATGGCCAGAATGGATTTATCAAATACATTTCAATGGGCCCCACCCAGCATCCTTGCGAGGAACTTATCCGAAAGGCTTCCGTGCATGCGTACGATATCCCATACTCCGGCAGAATACTAATCAATTCTTCAATGATTGTTACGGATTTTATACCGCATCTTCCCATCTCGATTCCCGGCATCTTCCAATAAGATCCTCTCGCGCCAAAATATTCTACGGCCCAGATGATCCCACTCCCTCCATAAATAAACTTCCGATTTTCCTAGAATCCCTGCCAAATCTCTCCCAGAAAACCATGGATGTGTTGGGATTCCCGCTCGAAGCGCTCCTCCTCGGCCACTACCACCTAACCACGGCTTGGAGCTTCTGGACTTGGATCGCTGTACTGACCGCCGCATTCAGCTTCTGGCGAATCACAGCCGTCAGTTCTCGAAGCCGGCAAAAATCCGACAATCCTCTGTCATTTCAAGATCCGACACCGCCAACCGTAGCATCCAGCGAACCCGAAGAACCCCAAAAGACGCCGTTAGCTTTGACGCCGTCCTTGCCCCTGAAACCCGACGCGGAGTCGCCCGCCGTTTGCTACGTCAGCGATAACGTGGAACGGAAGGCCGGGAAGTTCGCGGCGTATTACTGCGAGGAGGATGACGGCGCGTCAGATGAAGAGGACGGCGAATACGAATGGTGTGACGGCGTTTCTGGCGAAGATGCGGGCGTCGACGAACGGTATGACGGCGTTTCTGGTGAAGAGGTGGGCGTTGTTAGAGAGTATAACAGCGTTAGCGGAGTATTTGACGGCATTTGGCCTTATGGGGTTAGAGCTGGATTGCCCGTTGTGAGAACAGGGGATTTTGGGTGGTACCAGTGCCAAGATTTAACGGCGATTAACGGCAGCGTGGTGAGGTTATGGGACGGAGGGAGACGGAAGAGGTCGTCGTTAAGACGGGCTTCTCTGGGGGCATGATGGGAATTTCTGTAATTGTAAGTGTATATAATCGTCCGACGCCTGGTCGGAATTTTCAAATATAATATTCCAGGAATATTCTCTCTATGATACCACGGCTGTACCAGAAGTTCTCATACAGCCACTTTTTTCTACCAACATATCATATGCATAAAAAATCTGATCCGTTTAAAAGGTGGGCCGCACTATGATGATCGATTGAAATGAAAATCAGTGAGATCCACATATTGGGTGGGCCCTACCAATACACTACTCATACCATTGGCTGTTCATTGATTTTGATGTTGTGTCCTGCTCGGTGAGCGAATCTGCCTAATTTTCGTACCAGGTAATCATGATGGTAGGCCCACCTTACATAGATGTTGCGATGCAACGTCATTAGTCTACTGATGCATCCTTTTGATTGTTGGTACAGTTGGAGATACTCATCAGGTGATCACTATCGCCAAATGGTGGGCCCCACCATGTATGGTGGGGACAATCATCGAATGGTTAGTATTCCAACTTGGGGAGGCGGGTACCATCAGTTTCAAAGGCTCATATTATATCACCTAACCTGGGCCTACTTCACAGGCTGATGCAATGCTAAACACTACTATATAAGTGGAGTAAAAGATACCTCGTTTTAAGACTGGGGTCTTGGTATCGATTCCCATTATATAAGCGGAGTGAAAGATACCTAGTTTTAACACTGAGGTCTTGGTATGTAAACAGGGAAACGGATTGGCTACTCTCCCTGACACCAGCCCCTGTGCTCTATAGGCCCTACCATGATGTATATATTTCATCCATTACCTTCATCCAGTTTTAAAGATCATTTGAGGGATTTATTTCAAAAATTAGAGGTATGTGGACCACACCACATGAAAACAATAATTATTGGATATCCATCATTAAAATCCTCCTAAGGCCCACTTACTGTTTATTTGACATCCAATATGTTTATTAGGTCATACAGGCCCAGATGAAGGGGGAAAACAAAAATCATCTCAATCCAAAACTTTTATAGCCCCAAAATGTTTTTTATGGTTGATGCTCATTCAAAACTGTTTCCTGTAATGTGGTCCATTTCAGATTGGGATATACCTCATTTTTTGTCTCAGGCGTAAAATTATCTTTAAAAGTAGATGAATGGCATGGATGAAACACATACATCATGGTAGGGCCCACAAAGCACCGACCACCAGCCATTGGTGGAGTAGCCAATCCGTTCCCGGCTAACAGTGAAGTGTGAACTGACAGAGGGTGTACTCGAGCTTTAAAAAAAAAAAAAAAAAAACCACTACTACATAAGCGGACGCAATTCGGTGGATCCATGACTGTGGGGCCCACCGTGATATTTTTGTTTTATATCCAGACCGTCCATCCATTTTTCCAGTTCATTTTAGGGCATGATCCCAAAAACAAAGCAGAACCAAATCTTAGGTGGACCCCACCACAGGAAACAGTGGTGCTCAAACGCCCACTATTATACCAGCTTGGTCCACAGCTTTTGTGGCCCTGAGATGTTTTTAATTGTGGGCATTCAATGCCCACTCTTTTTCATGTGATGGCCTAAAATAAGCTGGCAAAACGGATGGACGGCGTGGATTTACACATATACATCACAGTGGGCCCTCACAGGGATCCACCAACCTCAGTGGTCCCAGATCCACTCAATCCGCGGCCTATATATAGAAGCTACGTATAAAGCACTCAATTCAGATACAGGTGGTATGCATGTATAAATCTGGAGCGTTCATCTGCTGGGGTCTACTGGAATAGGCTATCACATTGGTCGAATAATCCTAGACAGCCGTTGATAGAACTTTCCCCTTGAATCTGGCCGTTGGCTCGACTTTCACCTAAAAACTCAATTGTAATCTTTGAAAGTTTTGACAAGCAGTGGCTAGGATTCACCGATTAATGTGGTCCATCCATCCATGTTATGGATCCCAAATGAATGGTCTGTCTCTTCAGGCTGGTCCATTCTCTAAGTTTGCTGCCACGTGTTACTAAACTAAAACCATTTTTAGAACTCGAGCACTTAAACTCTGTAAACATGGCCCAGATGGGGCCTGCCTGATGAATGGCCCAGATCTTCCTTGTGTAAACTGCTGCGTTTTGAACGTGGATTCTTAGAAGCTCCTCAAATGAACGGTTGATACTAATCATCTCTTAGTCTCACTCACAGAATTGCATGTTGGCACATAGTTCAGTGATCCAAACCGTTGATTAGATGGACCACGCCATGGATAAGAACGATAACTGAGAAAATTTCCAGCTAGGAAGAACTAGGCCTTCAATATTCTATCTTCGAAGGGCTGGGATATCCCGATCTAGAAGATTTGGAGAGCATCACCTATCCATGATACATATGGGCCCACTGATATCAGTGGGCCCATATGTATCAGAACACGCAAGAAGAGCGTCCGTACACCTGCCACCATATACCTGAAAATATCGTTCTGCGTCTGTCGCGATCCATAATCGGTGTGTATCGCCACCACTGCGGCCCACGTGATGAAATGGTCGGATGATTTGAACCGTCCATACTATCATTAATATTTCTTATTATGTGATGATCATGTTAAATCGATGATCGTAACCGTTGATTTTTAGAGTTGAGTGATATCCATTGGTTGTCTTCTTTTTCATTGTTATATAATCATCAATGGATCTAAATACCTGGTGGTGGTTTGTTGTCACTTGCATGGGTATGTACTAGCCAGTAGCCCCACACGCACCACACGTGCCAAGATGGAAAAACGTGTGGACATCAGAGGAGTGAATAAGATGGCCCCCATCATGAAGGTGACAATATACAAAAGTTAAACCGCCACCCTTCTCATCAGGTGGCGGACAGGTGTTTGTTGAATCTGGGCCGTTGGAAAGATATTTTAAACAACTGTTTTTATTTTATTTTATTTTATTTTTTTAATATTTTTAATAGGGGCAGTCCCTGTGATGGGTGGACCAATCTAATTCCTTAATATGATCATCTTCCGCACGCTCGCCAACCTGCCGGGCGTTTAACGGTGTGTGTGGAGAGTGGGTGCGTGCTTTACCAGAAAACATCATCTCACGTCACAACATAAAAATAAAAAATAAAAATATATATTTTTTTTTAGGATATACCCTGAGTGCACTATAATATATAGTGCTCCTAGTTGGATCGGTTTACTCTGACAGTCCAATCGTCAATCTGAACCGTCCATTGAGTTCACAACACAATTTTTGGGGGACCACACAAAAATAAAACCAATCGGATTATCCAATCCATCTGAAATCTTGCCTTCTTTTTCCGTAGTTATTATTTTTCCAAGCCATGGATGGAATAGTTACAATTACCTAACCAAAGTGTTTCTTTGGAATCATAACCAATCTATGATGAGTCATAAAAAAAAATAGATGGATCAATTAAAATTTTGATGAACCTAACTTTGGGTAAATGATCTTCACCGTCCACATTAAATTCCATTGATCAAATTGCTAATACTTATCTGATCGGTGTGATGTTTGACAACTAGCTCATGAAATTCTCTTTCGACTTAATGAACAGTCTAGATCAATGCATTGGACCATCTAAGTGTCCTAATGCAGCTCGGAGTACTATAACTTACAATAGTCCCGGAGCACACAGGGAAGCTCCCTGTTGTATACCTAGATTGTACATGTGGGGTCCACTGTTGGCTAATCCAAGCCATTGATCTGATGGCTCCGAACATGAATGGAACACCCCCAAAAAATATACCAAAAATTTCAACTCTAACCTTTCCATTGTTTGTATTCAACGGTTAGGATCTACCAATTTTGGGGATTTTTAAAAGTACAATCAGTACCATCTAATCAATGTCGTCAATAAAACAAACATGGTCCCCACATATATAAACTAATGCAGAATAGGGAAGTTCCCTGCCTTTATTTTATATTATTTGAAATATAATAATCTCTGTTATATATAAGTATAGAACAAGGACGTATTTTCCAATGCAATTAGTTTAAGGAGAATCATGGTTGTTTAGATTTCATGGAATATTAAATGAAATTTTCAATATAGAATAATGATTTCTCGGAAATTTTGAAATTTTACATGTTTATAAATGTGAATGGCTTTGATTTTAGCTATGTCTCGGAATATTATTATTATTATTAATTTTCTATGTTCGTCTAATTCACTTTTGTCTCTTCTATTTGTGTGTAGTCCAAACATACGCAATTCAATCGAAAAACAGCCACGTTGGAACTCTATGATGACTGTGTAATGCCAATCAATGCATCTATTGGGCTGCTGGGCCACGAAACATGTGGATGGATCATATGCTACTAAAGACAAATCTCTTTATCTTTGTGCATGTATCTGTACTCTTTTCCTCAACACATGAACTATATGTGCCAACTCTCCTTTTAGAAAAATATAAAATAATTTTCTATTTAAAGAAGGAATTAAAATCCAGAAGATTCCTAACTCCAAACATGTGGAGCCATGCCATCCATAGGCAAACACATTTAATATCCACCATCAAAGGCCAGTTCATCTTCTCCGATCCCAATTGTCATTTGGTTTTGATAAAATTCATATTTAAGATCCACGTTAGTCGTTCAATGGACCTTAAAATATAGAATCATTTAACAGAGACTAGACTGGATTTGTTTGTGTGGACAAATTCCAAATAACAGTTCAGATCGGCATCAAAAGATAATGGTGAAAATCATTATGCGTTTGATCGAGTGTTGTTGAGTCTAATCGAGTCAACTCAACCGCCTGCCAAGTTGTTCTGATGAGTCCGGTAGTTTTTCCAAACATGCCGAAATAAAGAAGAAAGAAATGAAGAAAAAGAAAGAGAGAGTAGAAGAATGGAAGGTAGAATCATTTATTGTGTTGCAGTCGAGTCTACAAGTGAGTCAACTAAGTTAGTGTTACTTAGCGTAGTTTCTGTTAAGTCTTATGGGCGATTTTGGAGGTGAGTTCAACGGTGTTAGTCTGAATCTTGATCAGGCACCTGAGAAGAACAAGTTAGATCTTTAGACTTCCCTTTTACAATGGTAAAGCAAAATTGGTGGACGAAATAGATTTGTGATGGGCATGTTTGTGGGCCTCACAGTTTCAGACTAGATGAACTTCGGGTGCCCTCTGTTTTCAGCAAAGACACCTAATTGTGTGCCACGTATGGCAGGAGCCCAAAAATAAGGCAGATTCAAATCTAAGGTGGACCACACCAAAGGGAACGGTGGAGATGAACACTTACCACTAAAAACTTGCCTACCAAAGCTTTGGATCAAGCTGAAATTTGTTATTTAGGCCTCATCCAGGTCTATGCAACCTAATCAATAGGTTGGATGGATTAAAAAACATTTAGGAAGTTTTTAACGTTTAATTACCACACCTATGCTTGTGGGTATTTATTTTCATCATTTTAGGAAAAAATTATATAAGAAGTTAGGGTTTGTTTGATTTTCTAATTACAGCGCTGTAAATGGGTAATAATTATTTACCTTTTCGTTTGAAGCTGCATTTTCAATGTGACGTTGGCAGACGCGTTTATTTATAGCACCTCAAGTGTACGAAGGAAAAAAGAAAAAAGGTTACATTAGTGGGTCCCATCATGATATACTTGTTTTATCCATACCGTTCATCCCTTTAGCCAGATCATTTTAGGGCATGAGCCTAAAACCTAGGTAGATCTAAAGCTCAAGTGTACCACACCATAGAAAATAATGGAATTGAGCTTCTACCATTGAAAGCTTTTTGAGGAACCTAAAAGTTTTGGATCAAACTGATATTTTTGTTTTCCTATCTATAACTCTGTGAACAGGTTGGATAACAAATAAACATAATGTGGGTCCTAGGGAGAAAATAGCTTTCAAAACAACCATGGGTCCTAGGGAGAAAATGTCTTTACAATCATTGTTTCGTAAGGTGTGGCCTACTCGACCTTGGGATTTACCTCATTTTTAGACTCATATCTTAAAATGTACCCTTAAAAAGGTTGGATGGCTTGGATAATTAGTCACATGACTTTTTGGATTAATTTTCGAGATGTAATTTTCTACTGTTTCAAACAGTTGAAGTTAGTAATAATTACTTATTTTCAAACAGTTGAAGTTAGTAACAATTACTTATTTTACACATATTTAATGAGAAACTTAAAAATCAAACAACCCGTTAAGAAAACTAACCGAAGGTAATTGATTTAAAAAGTTGCCAAGATGTAAATACCATTAAGTACTATTTTATAAAATTCCTTTAATATTATTTTTTATCCTACACTTGTAAGACACGTACCAAAGGATTCCTACACTTGAAGGACGACACCAAGCCAAGAATCAAGACCTTCCCAATCTCAATGTTGTTTGAGTCGTGGGCCAATTAATCACTGCGTCTAAATCTCTGGCCTGAAGCCCATGACAACTCTCGTGGACTGAAGGCTCCAACCATGGTCGCCCAGCCAATCTGTCGTTTTATCTATATCAAGCAGACCTTGCCAGTGAGTGCACTTGGGAAACATGGGACTTACAAAATGTTGAGTGCATCCTCACTTAATTCACATGTTGAAAGGAGGCATTCCATGATATTAAAACTCCAAAATCTAGGTTCCATGCTTCAAAAAATAAAGGATTTGCATTGATTTGCACTTCTGATTGATTTATGTATCCATGTATTCATGTGCATTGCATATTAATATGTGGCTCAGGTTGATTGTATCATCTGGGATTAAACAGCACGTGTGCAAAAGTAAGGACTATGTCTTCTGAAACCGCCCTCATTCTGAAATTAGGCGCTGGGCCCTGGTTCATTAGGCTGGTCCATGCACCAAGTACCAAAACTCTACCATGTTCATTGACCGACCAATGTTACGTGCTACATTGGTATCTTTTCTTTTTCCATGTTAAAAAAATAAAATCAATCCTATTACTAATTGTAATTATTTTAAATATTTACTACTATTATTAGTTTTTATATTTATGATCAGCCTATTCTTTTTGAACATTAAAGATGTAGTTTACGAGAGTTTCAACCCGAGATCATCGGTTAAAGTGCCCATTGCAGTGATATTGTACTGCAGTGTAGTGTGAATGCGTGGGCATGTATATGGTGTGAGTGCAGCTTAAAAAAACAAGAAAAAAAGGTACACGGGTGTCTCCATTCATAGGTTTGCCCACCTAATTATTGTGTTTGTTTGATTTCACCAGAAGTTCTTTTTGTGGTGTTAAAACATAGTTACTTGGCTGTCTTGTGCACCTTCCACATTAGTGGAAGGATATGAATGCATGTCCAATAAAAGCCTGGCAGACCTTTTGCATGAAACTTTAAATTGGATACATGTGATTTATTTATTTATTTATTATTATTTTTAGATTCTCATCAACTATATTTAGGAATATGTTTTTCTTAAAATTTAATAACTTATGTGTTTATATTATTTCTCATTAAAAAGGTTTTTAATATAATTACTTTTCTAGTGCAGGAGTTTTCATGGAATGTGAAGTTTTTGAAATGGGTGATGTAGGAAAAAAGGGTGAGTTTATATTTTAAATTGTTTTTTGTTATCGTAAATTGAAAAATTATCTTATTTTAGGGTGGAATGGCCTAAATGGATATTTTGATGTTACTGATGCAAGTATGATTGTTTTGGGTCTTCAAGTGGGCCTATTCTTTTCATTGGGGCCCAACATGGTCTTGCAACCAAGTAAGAGGAGTCATTTTCATCTAAATCATATTTTGCCCCATTAGCAATCTTAATCTTCCACCTATTCTAACCCTCCAATTTTAAAGATACGACACTTTTATTTCTTGGGGTGTAAACCTTGGATTGAGCTTGTAATGGAGCACTTCTAACGTTTTCGTAAAGTAAGTCCTTTTAAATATAAGAATGGCCTACTTTGGACCCAAAGAACCAAAATTAATCAAGCTTTCCACTCAACAACATTTTGTGGGTCCACTTCCTATCTCTTGTACCCATGAGCCCACATAGGGTGACTAACTCAAAAGCTTGATTTTAAATAGGCTTCATCTTTCTTTGTTGTACTCAAAACATTTGACCATAGCATCTCATCCCATGCTTACTTTGGTAAGTCTTTTTCTTGTCCACTTGGATTATGGGAGGGGTCTCCTCTTGTGATCCACTTAAATGGAATTTTCCAAGATAGGTGAGTAAGAAACTATTGCTTGTTACAGCCATGTCCCATTGCAATTGTAGTCCGACTGATCCTTCCATCGAGCGCCCTGTAAATCCAGCCTTACTTGCTTTTGTTGGGCCTGGGATGCCCTCCTTGGAGATCAAGGGATGGGAAGCTGGTGGGAACTATGGTTCCCTTATCTCAACATCTTTTAGGGGATATCATGGAGTGTTCCCCTCTGTGGATGTTAGATCCCAGATGGAATCGATTTGTTGTTTTTTCAAGGATTGTCTCTTTCAAGGGCTTCTATCGCGGCGGTTTGAAATGGATGTTATATTTGACCACCGTTGTCACTAGTTAATTCGACTCTATAGTCGGCTAGACCTTATAGAAACATTAGGGGAGAGGATCCTAGAGTTCCCTACCCTAAAATGACTTTGTGGTTTGCATTCAAATATTCTTATAAAGGGATTGCAATTATAGAGAGGGAAGGTGTTAGTCACCCACTATGAACGTATGGCTTCTACTTTAGCTAAATTAAATGGAAGTTTAGACTTTTGCTAGCCTTGGCTAGACTAGGGTCTCTCTCTCTCTCTCTCTCTCTCTCTCTCTCTCTCTCTCACTTTCGTTGGTAGAGGAAATGTCTAGATGACTATGGCCCCAAGGGATGAGGACTCTTTCACTCTACTTGTTGATCATTGAAATGAGAGGGAAAGTGGTCTATTTATAGCTCCTAAATTTGGTTTTTGTGTAATTCTTAAAAAGTTCAAGGTTGAAAGGGGCTTCAAAGGTATGGATTTGTGATTGCCACATGGCATCATGTCAATGGTTGGATTGGGTGGTAAATGAGTAAATATGTGTTTGGAAATAGGCATAAGAGTAAACACACATTACATTGGCTGCCTAGAGAGGAGGTATGTTGTGCATCGTACTTTGTGTGTGCTTGAATTTGGGCTTTGATTCTAGCTTGCATTTGGTTTGGCTTAACTAGGTGAGTCGACTGGGTTGATGGACTAGGAAAGTAGATGAGTTGACTTGTTATGGACGTTGGAGAGTGGATTTCTCGAGGGGACGGGAGATCGACTCTCGCTTTTCGCTAGTTGTCTGGCTCGAGGGCTTTTATTTGGGATAAAAAGGTGTTATATTTTACCAAAGTCACCACTAACCAATTATTATAATCCTGCTATCGGTTAAACCTTGTAGAAACACTTAATGTTGAGAATTTAAAAATGTGATTGCCACCACCTAGTGGTTATCTTCTACAATGGATCGAGATTATCATCCACAGTGGATCATGGTAGTCATGCTATATGAGTCGTGGTTATGTGTTGATTTGCCCAGTCCAGACCAGGATCGTGGTTATTATTCATAATGGGTCGTGGTTATCATATACACTGGGTCGTGATTATTTCATGACCCAATGTGAATGAGAACCCCAATATGGCTAATAGGTGACAACCATGACCATTCATCTAGGTGATACATAAATAATATATGATTTTATTTCACGACAAAATTTCGACAAGCCCTATCAAACGTGAGAATGCACTTCAACGGGAGAGGATTAAGCAGCTAAAAGAGGAGCTCTAAGCATCGAAGGTATATTTATGAGTTGTGATTATCCACAATGGCTCGTGGTTTTATACACATTGGGTCGTAGTTGATGCACGACCCAATTTAGATGACAACCACGTTCCACACAAGGATCGTGGTCACTGTCAACATTGGATCGTTGTTATCATGTATAATTGGTCGTGGTTATCACCCAAAGTAGATCGTGGATGTGAACCACGACCCACTATCATTGATAACCACGATCCTTCGACTGTGTCTTACTAGGAACCATGGATTGTGGTTATCATCCATAGAGGATCGTGGTTTTCTTCCACACTGGGTCGTGGTTCATCCATGATGGTTCGTGGTTGTGAACCACGAGCCAATGTGGATGACAACAACATTCCATTTGTAGGGTCGTAGTTCACATTTCCAATGGATCGTGGTTTTCGTCCATATTGAACCATGACCCTATATGGATGACATCCACGATCCACGATCCAGGCCAAATGTGAACCACGACCCTATATGGATGACAACCACGATCCATGACTCTATATGGATGACAACCTCACTTCCCTACATGATGTGTTGAAATACATAAATATTATACTTTTGTGTTACAGGAAAAATCCCTTCAATGCAAATAGTCAAAGCAAAAATTGTGCAGCTGAAGGAGCACAATGCTTCGTTAAGGTAGGAGATGAACCTGTTAAAGGATGAAGTTAATAAGAAAAATGTACGTGAAATTGCATTTGTTTAAATTTTTAAATAGACATTATGTTATGATTGCATAGATAGTATGTGATTTTATTACAACACACACCATCAGTACTTTGTAATTGAGTGAGGAAGGGAGAGGACAACCAATGGGTGCAGGAGCTGCGACTGGGGTGGATGCTACTCCTGATGCGGATGTACATAGGCCACAACGCAATGTCATATCCTCAAAATTTTTGTCTTCTCCATACATGGCTCCATCTTCTTCTCCTGTAAAGGAGAGTCGTTAGGGGTACGTAGATCCCCACCAAGCTCTAACTGATGCCGAAGACAATGAGTTGAGAGTTGTTAGAGAATCAGGTTCACATTACTGGTTAAAAAGCATCTATGACTTAAATTCATGGGTCGACTCTGAGTTAAGTTTCTATCTTTTCTATTTCTTTATTTAATATCAATGTATGAATATTACATCACACATTTTCCTCATTATGTAGGCCATCAATCTATACTTAAACTACCTATCAACACATCAAGAAAGTCGATTGCGAGGTAGACAGGACTGCGCATTCGTCCCGTCACTATTTACGGTAATGTGAAAACCACGACCATAGTTTTCTTTAAAACATCATTAATTATTTATGTTTCTAACACTATCCAATATCTCAATAGAAAATCATGGAAATTCAACTTGGCTTGTTGCGCACTTATGGAGTTGGGAACCATAAGGATTAACAGGTCATGAAGTCTGAAAAATTGAATGAAAATCTTATAGATATAGTCGCCAGTGATAATAAACCGAAACCTCTATGAAAATATGAAGTGGTAAGATCTTAGTTACTTGCACATGTACATGGACTTAAATGATATTATTCATTTTAGAAAGGCATGAGTTTAACTGTTGTCGTATTTCTTGTGCTTGACAGTTATACATCCCTCTCAACATGAGGCAGCAACACTAGTTTATGGGTGTTGTTTCTCCAAAGAAGAAAGATGTCACTTTGGATGACAGCATGAGTACTGATTGGAAAGAGAAAAACGAGCTGGTCGTCGCGCAAGTAACAGATGGATTGAGGTGGTTATTCCATATTCTTGATGGTGGAGCTAAATTCTAGGAGAAGCCATGGAATGTGAGGATAATCACTGATAGACCTGCGCAATACAACTCTGACGATTGTGGCGTATTCATGTTGAAATTTATAGACTTCTTGAGTGGCATGCATGTAATTTATTTTACACCTGTAAGTATATATTTATTCATCTACATTAAGACTTGATTGCTTTATCTTTTATTTTAATATTAGTTCATTACTTTTCTATATGAGGAAATTCCTAAATTTAGAAAGACAATTGCATACGACTGTCTGCAGTACAAGAAAGAAGTTGATGCTGCTTTTGCAAAAAAATAAGAAGAAATATCAAGTAGGCCAGTGAAGAGAGCCAAACACTGATTTGATATTGAATGTTGAATGGATTGGTATATATAATGTTTCTTCTTGTTATTATCTGTAATTGTTTGGTGAATGAGATGGGTCGTAGTTGTCTTGCACTTAGGCTCGTGGCTGTAATGTTATATGGGTCGTGGTTGTAAACCACGAGTCTTTGTGGATAGCAACCACAAACCATAATAATTGACAACCATGATTCATGCAACACGACAACCACGACCCATATAACATAACAACCACGACCCGTATATCATGACAACCACATACGACCCATTTAACATGACAACCACAACCCATATATAATGACAACCATGACCCATATAACATGACAACCACGACCCATCTAACATGTGAACCACAACCCATATAACATGTCAACCACGATGCAACATAGTGGGGTCAACAAGTTAGGACTTTAATGTGGCCCTTACAACCACAACCCTTACCACACGACAATCACGACCCTCACAACGACCATATATGATATTTTATTGCACCCGAAAATTACATTATACGTGAACTCTACAAGATGACTATAAATCAATAAGTGAACTTTCGTTTAATTACAAGAAGAATAGGACAAGAAATAAGAAGAGTGACTGGATGAGAGCTATAGGTGAGCCAATTTGAGGTCTTCAAATCTTTTAGCGACCTTAGCTTTTGCTTCCTTTACAGCGTTGCACCTCTTGATCCAGTGCAGCCTTTTCTTGTTAAAGTCCTGCTCGCGAGTACAATGCAGCATGTTCTTCCTAGTTGGTTCAAAGCGGGCTGGTAGAGCCCTGCACTCAACACTAAGGACCGACAGGGCAAGACAGAGTGGAAGAACACAACTCGATTTCTCTGTCCGCCTTCGAGAAATTATCTCCATGTTGGCGGAGTTATGAAATTATCTTCAGAATTTTCTGTAGAGGCTATTAATCTTCAGGAAGATCGACAACGTCCCTGAGGAAAGGGAAGGGATCACCCATAAAGGAAGAACGCAAGAAGGACTCGATGCCTTCTCTGAATATCTCCTCCATTATTTTGATTGAAAGAGCAAAGTAATCCATGATTGTTTAAAGTGTTGTAATAAAGATTTTGGTTCAAATTGACATGTGAAAGTAATTTGAAACCCAAGTACCACTTTTATAGGCTGGTGAACCAATAATGTGATTAGGATGCAATGCGACTATTGGTTTTTCGATGTTAAGAAAACCGTTTTTTGGGATTACGGGGAAGTATCAAAATGAATGTAATTTCCTGAAAAAGAATGTGGTGTTATTACCGAAGGGTCGTGGATATAACGAACAATGGGTCGTGGTTGTCATCCACAATGGATCGTGGTTGGGAACCACCACCCAGTGTGTATGACAGCCACAACCCTGTCGTGTGATCGTGGTTCACATGCACATTGGATCATGGTTGTTATCCACGTTGGATCGTGGTTGTTATCCAACGTTAGATTGTGGATAGGGGGAAAATGGATTGGCTACTCCCCCTGTCACAGCCATGGGCCCCACCACTATGTATGTGTTTCATCCATTTTTATAGATCATTTTAGGGCTTGATCCCAAAAATGAGAGGGATATAAATCTAAGGTGGACCACAACACAGGAAAACAATAGTGATTGAATATCCACCATTAAAATCCTCCTAAGGCCCACTGTACTGTTTATTTGACATCCAATCTATTGATTAGGTCATACAGACACAGATGAAGGGAAAAAACAAAGATCAGCTTGATCCAAAACTTTTATGGCCCCCAAAAAGTTTTTAATGGTCCACGCTCATTCAACACTGTTTCCTGTAATGTGGTCCACTTGAGATTGGGATATACCTCATTTTTGGTTTCATGCCATAAAATGATCTATAAAAATATATGGACGACATGGAAGAAACACATACATGGTGGTGGGGCCCACAGACCACCGAGCACTAGCCATTGGCTGGTGGCACTATTGGTTTTTCGATATTAGGAATATCGTTTCTCAGGATTACGGGGAAGTAACGAAATGAATGCGATTTCCTGAAAAAGAATGTGGCGTTATTACCGAAGGATTGTGGATATGACGAACAATGGGTCGTGGTTGTCATCTACAATGGATCATGGCTGGGAACCACCACCTAGTGTGTATGACAACCACGATCTTGTCGTGTGATCGTGGTTCACATGCACATTGGATCGTGGTTGTCATCCACGTTGGATCATAGTTGTTGACCACGACCCACTCTAGATGAAACCACGATCCATTGCTCAAAAAAGCTTCGGTCCACGTCACATTCTCGGGATTGTTCAAAACAAGTAACTTCTTTTGTACTCTAAAACTGTATGACTATTGATTCAAGGGCAAGGGACATTTTCATCCAAAACATTTTATAGAGGTTGTCAGAAGGCCACCCTCAGAATAAATGAGAGGTAGGATCATGCATTGAGGCCAGTATGAAAGGTCGTGGTTATGAAGAGCAAATGGTCCTAGTTGTCATGGACAACGGGTCGTGGTTCAAATGCAAAATGGATCGTGGTTGTCATCCATGTGGGGTCGTGGTTATGATTAACATTGGATCGTTGTTGTACATGGGTTGTTGTTGTCACGGTGATGGTCGGGGTTTCCAACCACGATCCATATTCCGTGACAACCACGACACATATAACATGACAACAACAACACATAACAACTGACAATCACGACCCGTGTAACATGCAAACCCGACCAATATAACATGTCAACCACGATCCATAAGAACTGGTAGCCACGATCCATACACCGTCACAACAACGGCCCATATAACCTGACAACCACGATATAAGGTTATGAGCCAAATGAGTTGGGCCTTGCACAGGGCAGTGAAAGGCACGATCCTTATAACATGACGACCACGACCCATCTGGAATGACAATCACAACCCATAACATCTGCCAACCACGACCCATGTAACATGATAACCACGACTCATGTACTGTGATCGTCACGATCCTTATAACATGACAACCACGATCTAATGTGCATGTGAAAGGCAACATTTGGCCCTTCCCAAGCTCATAAATGCTTCTATATTCTCGGAGGAAAACAGATTGGCTACTCCCCCTGTCACCAGCCATGGGCATCACCACCATGTATGTGTTTCATCCATTTTTATAGATAATTTTAGGGCTTGACCCCAAAAATGAGAGGGATATAAATCTAAGGTGGACCACAACACAGGAAAACAATAGTGATTGGATATCCACCATTAAAATCCTCCTAAGGCCCACTGTACTGTATATTTGAAATATAATCTGTTAATTAGGTCATACAGACACAGATGAAGGGAAAAAACAAAGATCAGCTTGATCCAAAACTTTTACGGCCCCAAAAAGTTTTTAATGGTCTACAACTTTCATTTAACACTGTTTCCTGTAACGTGGTCCACTTGAGATTGGGATATACCTCATTTTTGGTCTCATACCATAAAATGATCTGGAAAAATATATGGACGACATGGATGAAACACATACATGGTGGTGGGGCCCACAGACCACCAAGCACCAGCCATTGGCTAGTGGCAGGGGGAGTAGCCAATCCGTCACTTTCTCGGGTGTTGACATAGAAGGTAACTGTTCACTCCCCAAGTGTAGGGTTGTGATGTAGTAATAAACTTCTATATTCATCCCAAGGACCGATACAGACGCTTTCTAAAATAACCAAATCTAGAATTAGGCTAATGAAATCTAAACCAATTATGATTTGAGGAATAATAATGGTGAAATAATTAAACTAAAATTTAGGAAAAATCGAGAAGGGAAACTAGGATTGGAGGATCCACTTGTAGAGATCGAGAGATCTTATGCACATATTATAAATCAGAAAATTAATCGAATCGCTATTGATATAGATTTCAAGAGATGAGAGGTATATGAATTAGGATGGATTCCATCACCAAACCATGCCCAGAGACATAGCAAACAAATGTAATTAAACTAATTACCAACCAATCAATGTATGGAGGAAGGGTAGATGCCGTCCCACCATGCCAGGGAGACGATGGTGAACAACAATGGCTTCCTCGACGCCCATGCTCAAAGCCATCGTAGACCCATTGTAATTTCGGTCACACAGACCATTAAAGATAAAACATTCCTTAAAAAAAAACCAAATCAACATCAAATTCAGTCTAAACAAAGGCACAAGCAAAGAGGCCTCCCATCACGCTACAAGCTTCACCTCTTAGCCCTAGCTAAGAGGTTTAGCCACACATGAGTGGACTAGATCTCTCAAAATAAAATAAATAAATTAAAAGCAAAGAAGGAAAGAAAAATACAACTCTACTCCTTTCTCTCTCTCTTCTCTCCCTGGCTCTGATCTCGAATTCCTGGCTCTGAATGCCTTCCCCACGTCCAAAACTCCCCTTTTATAGCTGCTGGATGGCTGGAATTGGTGGCAGAGTCGTAGAAGGACTCGGAGTACAGTTTTTTCGCAACCGTGATCGGTGGGCCCCACAGAGGTGTTTTCTGGAAAATCCACCCCGTCCATTGGATTCAGGACGAAATTTCAGTCAAGAATGGGTGGTTTTGAAGGTCCATTGGTGCGGCCCACAGAAGAAATCTCAAAAAGATCAGATTTGAACGTCGCCGGGTAGTCCACTTTTGGCCTCTGTACCGCACACATGTGTACGCATGGGAGTGGAATCTCAGCATGGTTTTGTAGTTCTCGCGGCCCTCTACAAGATGGACGGCTCGGATCATCCGTACAGGTGACGTACGGGGCCCCCAATCCGACGCAAAAACGGCCAGCGGCCGGGTTACGCGGACGCAAACCTCCGTCCGCTGACAATGGTGGGGCCCAGTCCTTTGATCATATGGCAAATCTACTCCGTCCACTGCGATGAGAACGAAAAACCGGTCAGGAATGTGTAATTTCTGGGTTAGATTTGTGGTGGCCCACAGAGTTTTGAACTCGCCGTCCGTCCGACGTTTTTCGACGATCTTCGTGTCTTCGTATGTATGGGACCAAAATTCCACCTAGGCGATGGTAACTGCCGCCCCAGGAAGCTTATGGACGGTATGGATTGCTCATATGGGCGATGTGTGGGGCCCACAACTCAGGACCGGCGGTTCGCTTCGGACGCTAGAACGCGTTTTGAAGACGCAGGCGCGGGTCAGCGTCTCGCTGACCGTCCTGGTGTAGCGGTGCACGGCCGGCCCACATGTACTCCGTGTACATACGCTGTACATACAGCCTACCGTAATGTTTACGAGAAATCCACACCATCCATCCTCTTTCTCATGTAATTTTCGCCATACATACTAAAGTTTAAGCAATTCCAGATATCAGGTGGACCCCAAATTGGAGATTAACGGACTGAGCTGTCCATTGGACCACTTCCCGAGATCATCAATGGCTGAAATATAATATGTACGGTTAATTTATGGTCCTCAGGCTGTGTAAACTCGTCGATCTTGGTTCCCTGAAGTCCGTCCCTTGTCTTTGGTGTCATCAGAGCATTAAATCCACGTACTTAGCATCCTTTTTAGACACATGATCATAAATTCATCCTGCAACACAAACACGATTTAAATGGGCCTTTAAACATTTTCATGGTCGTAAACTTAGGTAATAATTGAGGTCTAATATACAATATTTGACCCTCAACAGTAACTTCTTATTCACTTCATGACCGTAAGACTTCTGAACCAAGGACAGGGGCATTTTCATCCGAAACAATTTTCAAAAGATGTCAGAAGGCCACACTTGGAATATCTGGAACATAGTACCTCGCGAGGTAATTTGACCAAACTTTGAGGTCAGTACGGTCAAATTCCCCTTTTCTTTCCGCCAATACCAAACGTCCAGTGCACAGTAGGTGCACGGGTGTGTGCACACTCGTGATCAGTTGTGGGGTCCACAGTGATGTTTTCAAGCAATCTACTCCGTCTACTCCTTTTGTCTATCTAATTTAAGGGGTTGAGCCCGAAATTGAAGTATATCCAAAGATCAGGTGGATTGTATTCCATGAAGCAGTGGTATTATGGTTTCCAACGCTGAAACCTTTCTAGGCCCTATCGTGATGTTTATTTGTCATCCAACCTGCTCATAAGATCACACAGACAAAGAGGAGAGAGGAAAATATCCCACTACAACTACCCATAACTTTCTTCACTCGATGGACACCAAAATCAACGGTTAAGGGGCTGATTTGTCAATTGGGTTACTTTTAGAATGATCTAAGGGTTGAAATTCAACGTGTATGGTTAATTTATGATAGATAAGCATGATGTAAAATTTTACCTGAAACGGATCATGGGAATTATGCGTTCTGGAATTCAAGGGCCTAGGTTAATGACATTTTCGTAATTATTGATAATCTAAGAGTTTTAGGAAATCTAATTATTCTAGGTGTTTATAGGCACGTTTCTAAGCAATTCTTACAAAAGACCATATATCTAAATTATTATGGATGGAGAGTTATTCGCCAATTAGTTTAAGGGAAGGTACATATGTCAAATCTTCTGATGGATGGTCTTGTCTTAAAATCGACAGTCAGATGGCTCAATCTATTGAATTGAGACAATTCCCAATGGTTGGGTTCATGTCAGGAATTTGATGTAAGGTTAAGGTAGTTAGATTGGTATCGTGCTCATATAATTATTATGTTAAATTTCATGGTAACACTCAAGAACTTTCAATACTCGGGTATTGAAATGTTCGGGATATTACAGGATGTATGTGACGTGATGTCCTCATCACCCTATGATCGGGTGTTTTTGTGAAAGAAAAGCAAGATGAGCTACTATTCTCTGAAGTTGTTGTGCATACATGTAATATTCTTCAAAATTCTCTGATTGCTTTGCTCATTGCATTAGATAAGGGTGAGAATGTCTCATAAGGAGAGTGGTTCTTGGGATTGTTAGTTTTCACTCTCTCTTCTTCTTCTTCCTTTTATTTCTTCTTTTAAGCTTATGATGTGCCCTTGAAGTTCCCATATTGTTTTTTGGAATGCAATACCGTGTTTTGTAAAAACAAAGCAAAATGACATGTGTGGAAGCACCATCTTAAGTTCTCTGACTGTTTTGCTCACTCCATAAGATATGACTGGGAATTTTAAATTGGGGGCAGTGTTTAAGTTTTATTCAGATCTTTAGTCAGCTTTTCTTGTGATGTGACCTTATAGTTAGGATTCTGTTTCGCTGGGGGTCTTCAAAGTTCTTTCATTGCTTTGCTTACATGCATAAGATCCATCCAGCACATTGATTGGTGAAGGCAACTTTAAAGGTGCAATCCCTTGGAACTATGGGGATGGTCATTCTTAGTCCAAGTTAGTAGTTCCGAAGGTAGACGGAAGATGGCTTCTTTTTTCCCCCTCTTTGTAGAGATTGCTTGATTTTCTTACTAGAGGCTGCATCTGTATGCACAACTGAATTAAATTGTAATAAATAGTTCAATGAACATCATTTAGATAGCTACCCAATGATACTCTGGTTTCAAAGCAAAATGGTGAGTTGATATGCTGAGTATGGTGTGGAAAACCAAAAATGGGAGCACATAATAGTCTTTAAAATTCTCTGGTTGTGTATTGAAGGTTTTCTCTCTCAATTGTTTTGTTCATACCTTTCACCCTAGGATAAGCCATTACACTGAAAACAAGGCAAAATGATGTCGTAATTTGCTATGAATTTTTTGTGGAAAAACATAATGGTCTTTGAAGTTCTAATGTTTTGCTTGTTTGTGTAAAACAAATGTGGCCCATTGGTAGTCGAAGATGATTGATAAAATGTTATTCATGGATGTCATCTCAAGATGTAGATAGATATCATGGACATTGTTTTGATGATGCAAACTAACAATATTGTGAACTGCCGATGTAGCTTATGATTGCATCAAATCCATTCTGTAGCTGCTGATGTCATGGAATGCTTGTTGACCATGAGGCTCTATCATCATCATTGCCATTATCATTTTCATAGCCTTTCTCCCTGCTATTTGGGATCGATTTACAGATGTTTGCAAAAATTTCAATTTAAGGTCTATGAAGCTGTATAAGTTATTTATTGTAGCTCCTCTCTATTTTATTGCTTTTTTGTTTCTGCTTTTCCATCATATTCCGAATAATGTTGCATGATGCTTTGGTGCTTTTGATTTATAGATGAAGAAATCCATATTTGATTCTATCATGGAGATGAAGGTTGAGAATGAGGGCAAAGACAGAAGAGTTAAGAAACATGGAATTCCTTGCAAGACCACAAGAATCATGCCATGCATTCATACCCGGCCTTTTGCAATTCATGTATTTCAACATCTCAATAATTTCACCAAGGCAACATCTTTTTTGATGATTACATTGTGGTTGGCTCCGTTGCTACTAAAATCGCAGACGGTCATCAGCCTGTGTACTGATGGAAAGCTGCATGTTTATATGAAGCAGTTATTTGTTCTTCAGTTGTAGGAAGGAAATTTACAGATAGATGTATATTCCCATCTTTGTGCCACTGATACAGCTCAGCTCATGTAATGAAATGTTGAAGTAAATAAAGAAAATTTGTATTTGTATTTTTATTTTTTTTTCGTCTCATTTGCCCAATGACAGACCATATTTGACATGCACTTGTGGCCCACTCGATGAATGGACTAGCCTGACTTTTGTGCCAGTTCATTTGCATGGTAGGTCCACCTGACATTGTACACTGGTGAGCAGCACTCCTAACAAAAAAATTTCAAGAACATCACCAATAATCCCCACAAGAACAGGACCCATCTTTAAAATGGTGGAACCTATTTGAATCCCTGACAATGATGCCCCGGTTGTAGATCTTTGATAGAAGCTTGATTGCTGAATGACAGTTGCTGCATACACGGAGGTTCTTCACCACACGTATAGGTTCTTCACCACACGTATCATTGTACCAGGTCTCGTGCTGATGAGTCCAAAGGCAATCGCCAGCTTCTCGCTACGATGATTCAATGAAGTCTGCTTCACTTCTTCCTCATCAATATCAAGCAATAACTGTTCAGTATAAGGCTCATGTCCATCAACCTTCAATCTATCGCCCATTTCACCAAGCATTTCATAAATCTCCTTTTTCTGAAAATGGGTTGCATCTCCAACTACAAATTCATGAACGACGCCATCCACTTCGATTGAACTGCATCCAAGGTAACTTCCTTATCCCTCTTTCAAACATCATCTTCCTTACCTTATAAACTCCATCCCAATTATCTGCCATCGCATATAAGTTTGATAACAGAACATACCCTGCGTGATCATCTGGGGCCAATTCAATCAGCCGAATGCCTGCATACTCACCCAGCTCGAAATTCCTATGGATTCTACAAGCACCCAACAAAGCCTTCCACATAACAGCATCTGGGTCCATTGGCATCTTTCTCATAATCTCCTCTGCCTTATCGAACAGACCTGCCCGGCTGAATAGATCAACCATACAACCATAATGCGCAATGTCAGGTTCAATACCATACATCCATAACTTTGTACTTAATAATTTCATGGGGATAAGATCCACACTGTCTGTTAGATGTCCCACCTTATATTTGGATTGATACCCAAAGATCAGAACAATTCAGGTTGGGCCAGTCTAGTTCGGGTTGATCCAAACCCAAGATGCAGCCCTGGTACAGGATTAAAAGAATAAGATTGCATTGCATGCTAAAAACCACCAAATGGGGAAAAAAAAAAACCGCATTGATTCAAACCTGGATCAACATTGCAATTTTAGTTTGGTAGCTTCAAACTACAGCTTCTGATGCTTGAGAGTGGCACTCAATTAAACTCTTGACCCTCTGCAGCATTATGGATAATAATGCAAATCCTATGATTAGAGGAGAAACACAACAAAAGGGAAAGGAAGGAAAAGGTATTATACATTACTCAGCCTGAGATTGCTCGGGTTTTGAGTTCATGCAAGTGAACACATGGTTTACTACTCCAAACCATTGGTATGAAGGGCTTCACCATGGATCTGTGCACCCGAAAAAATTCCTCAGATTGATGATGCCAGCCGTTGGATCTTTGGCCGTTTTTCAGTTGAATATTGGCCTTTGCTGCATTTCATTTGCTGACCATCTTCTTGCTGGCCACCAATTGACAGGCTAGGATTTTCCCATCTGGGAGACTTTTGGTGCATTGTGAGGTCCATCAGAGCAACCATTCAGATCACTAAATCATGGACCCCACTTGTACAAACTGAAAAGTTGAGGGTACAGTAGTTATTCCCAGGTCAACCGTTGTATAATACCTCAAAATTGAAGCCTCGACACCAATTTACCTTCACCGATCTTCCAACCTCCTCCAATTTCTGCAACAATAGTTCCGAAGGATTGATAGAATCCTGCCAGAAATATCTTGACGGAGACATCTGAAATAAACAAAAGGAATAAAGAGAAGGATTCAGCAGTCACAAACTGTGGCTGTAGTTACTAGAATAAGAAGCATGCATGGCAAAGACATTCATAAACTCGCCGCTTGAGTCATAACTCTGCTGAGTTGACTCAGTTTGGCCAAGCTTCAAATACATAATCTCTTTCTTGAAAAGGCAATGAAAATTTATTAAAGAGCACAAAAGGCCCAAAAGAAACAAAACAAAGCTACAATCAGGACAAAAATAACTACCCACTTTGGGCTATGTAGTTGGAACACAGTACCCACCCAATTACATCCAATTCAGCCCTCTTATATACAGACTCTTCCAATGATCAAGTACATAATCTGATATACTATTTATAAAATCTCAACCAAATCAAATTATTGTGAAATCAAATCAGAGAGTTTCTTATTGCCTCAGCCAAGTTGGACTCAGAAATTGAATGACCAATTCTAAGTCAAGCCTGGGTTCTTGAATATCATTATTAAAATTTAAAAAAAAAAAAAAAAAAAAAAAAAAAACTACAACAATAATTTAGAATTGTATTTGCAGGAATGCTCACATGAACCTCAACGGATAGTAAGCTACCATCCACCTTACACACACATGCCAATGTGTCAAGTGTATATGACATCTGAGATTTCCAATAGGTGGCCCCAGCATGAAGATCATCTGGCCCAGAAATCAGGCAGATGCTGCACTCATCGGGTTGAACACATCATCTGAGAAGAAATGCAAGCCAAAAGTCTGATTCGGCACCACATGTTTCACCCACCAAACGAGTGAATAGTCTCATTTTTTGTGCTGGGTGTTCTTCGTTGTGGGCCCACCTTTTGGATGGCTCAGTTGTCCTAAAGACATGATATGTTGGCATGTGGGCACAACGTGGCTGGTAACTTCCATCCAATGAGGTGTATGTGTACATTCCTCCATATAACCAGTGAACAAGGATGCTACACCTTTTAGAACTGTCATGTAGAATGCATGTGTGACGACTTGTTGAAATGGACATTTGGAAACTTGGACATAACCTTATTTATCTTTTTGTTTACACTCTGGAATTACTTGGAGACTTGTGTATAGTTTAATGTAGTTTTGTTTGTTTACAAATATTTTATTCTTAAGCAATCTACTATTTATATAAGAGTTTTGCAAACATCCAAGCTTTTAAATGACACATGAGAATTGGGTTGACCTATCGTTAATTTGAACAGGTCATTCATTCATACAGCTGGGAGAGCCATGGTGCAATGTGAATGATCCTAAACATCTAATCGATAGCATGGAAAATGGACAATCAAGATTGAGCAGAGAAACAAAATATGTTTAATTATTATCCTGATAGATCCCACTTTGCAACTTATGATTCCAAAGTAGCACTTTGATTTGATTATTCTAATCATGTGATATATTGCTCATAAACAACAAATGATAGTTGTAACAAATTGGCCCCACTAAAACGGCTAGGATCACATGATTAGCATGATTCTTGCACTGTCGCTTGCACCCAATAGTACTATTGAATGAACCATCCCGATTGATGATTGGACATACCACATGTCATTCAGAAGGTTTGAGGATGTTGCTAACATCCCCATAAAGGAGGGACACTAGCAAAAACCTTGTTTGCTAATAATAGGTCATTCAAATAAATCATCATGGAATTGTTGCCTCAGGGTTTGTGTCGAGAACTCTCATTTCCTCACACATTGTTTGCAGGCGAGTCAACTGATGCCATACTCCTGGTTGTAGCAAAAAGCTCAGGAGCAAAACAACACAAGGCAACAGAAAAAGTAATAAATTATCGCGTCGAGCATTCATACCAGCTGGGATGTCAAGACTGTTCCAACACTGTGATGCCCCCACACTGCATGTGGCGATGAGTAAATGGCTCCATAATTTGACTGATCTTCACTGGTGGACACTTGCTGAGCAAAGCCCTCATTCCTCAAGTTTGAAATATGAGCCAGGACAGCCTAGACAAACAGCATTGTAAAAGTGATTATATGGAAAAATTTCTCCTATGAACCAGTTCTCAAAAGAACCCTTTAAAAACTCATCCTACGTGTGTGTACGCAATCCAGGCCCATACAGACCCTTCATTTGGCTTGGATGAAGGGTCATGCAACATATCAAGCTGTTTTGCAACATAGGTGGCGCAGTGAAAATCGAGGTTAGGTGTCCCCTCCCACTTTGTCCCTTTTTGTGGCCCACCAAAATTTTGGATTGGGCTGATTTATGGGCCCTAGTTTTTCATGAATTGACACACCTGATGGACAGGTTGACGGTTGTGCACACATCGTGTGGGATGAGTTCTCGCGGACCAATTCCTAGGAGATCATTACTTGTGATTATATATACTCTAAAAATGGAATTGCATAATCGAAGCTTTTGTTATTTGGACCACCTTCCTAAAATCACTCGGATGAGAAGCTCCTTGGATTTGAATGTCATCACTTGCCGGCCTTCTAACGCCTACATTCTCGATTCTGACATAATAGATGCCGAAAAGGGACTGAAAATATCCTGATAACAATGGTGAAGGTTTTCTAACTGTACTGAAGGAGGAACACAAAACAAGAAACAACATGGTACACTTCATAGATGGACCATTGCAACAAGTGTTGGAAGCAAGCAACATTAGATTTAAATTATATGAGAATAAAGAGCATTGCTTAGCCCGCATGCATGAACAAGTCATCTAATGCACACACCATTACATATCCCAGCATGGCAGACAGGTGAAATATCCAAGCAACAGATTAGGTGGACCTCATCGGGTAGATGTTACTACTCGAAGATAGAGTTTGTTGATTCAGTAGGTGAGCAATGCGATTAGAATTAGCTTGACAGGTTAGAAAGCTTCGGCTGATTTTGTCTACAACTCTACATCTATTCAGTTTTGTAGCCCATCTCACTGGTGGACCGACCTGATGTTTGAGATTGGGAATCTACATAGTGGTATCCTTCTGCTGGATGGCTTAGATATTGCACCTGTCTGCCACACCAGTGCATATTTGGTGGGGTGTGCATTAGCTGACTTGTACAGGTGTGTGGGCTTAGCAGAGCTTGAGAACAAAAAACTGAGTACATAACAAACAATACAGTCACAGAAGCATCAGACAAGCACAACTGTATCTGCAAAATATTCTTCATTTAGGAGTAAAGAACCTTGAATCCCATAGAAAACCTCTTTTGGTGGACTAATCTTTTAGGGAAGGCAGGATGTGACAGTATCTCACCTTCCACCAATATATTTTGTTTGGTGCAGATAATAAAATATATTTTGATAGTTAAAAATGGCATAAATAAGCCATTCAAAAAATGGTGTAAATAATAAATCAGTGAAATATTCCACCATTTTGATGATTTTTCTCCTGAATTTCTTTCCCCCATTTGGTAAGATGCCACTGTTAAATCTCATGGGGGTAAACATGCAATAGAATACTGCACTCTTTCCCAATGACCAAATGGTCTCCTAATTGAAATGCTAGTTTACGAGCAGCGGATGTTAAATACAAGTTAATGAATAATTATATCAGGAAAAAAAAAAAAAGCATTTAGAGGTCACAAATCATATACGTTTGGAATGCATTTCTAGCATCAAATTATTTTCTTACCTTGTTCAACAATAATATCTGTCACTGATGGTTATAGAACACGCCTTTCTTTCTTCAGAACCCCAAAACAAGGGAAAGGTACAGGTCTTACATACTGCACCAGAAAAACACATTCATGATGCAACTTCAGAGAATTTATGTATCAGTAAAAGCTCTGTCATTCTTATTTCAAATCCATCAAATTTATAACTAACTATACAAATAAGGTTGCAATTTGATTAGATTAGCCAGCGTCCACCCCTAGCTTAGCCCATTTTTGGCTTCGTTGGGGCTCTCCCCAAGGCCCACTGGTAACGCCCAGGTGGATTTGTCCGGCACAATAGCTAATCTATCATGCCTGTGCTTGACTCTACCTTATGACCCAATAGGTTGGCCTGGCCTAAGCTATTTAACATCGTTGGGCTCAGTCCTCACTTAGAGGCCTGGATGCAGCCTAGTTCCTTATCTCAGAGGATGGGCAGGCTTGGACTCATGTCCTCAACTCATTTTCCCTGAAGCCAAGTTATCGTGAGAACTTTTACCCTGATCCAGTGAGCTAGCTAAGGAACTAGGCTGCAATCAGGCCTATGCAAAATTACAGTAGTAGCACTAGCAATTGATGAAAATTGACAAGAGCTATAGGAGTTACCTTGTAAACTATGGCATTAGGAGTGACATAGAGCTTTCTAGACTGGAACTCTTTCCATGAGATGTATCTTCTCACAGGCAGATAAAGCAACATGAAAAATCCAATGCCCCATGCCGGAATCAAAAGTAAAGAATAAAGAATCCATTGAGCTGTTTGGTACTTAACATAGTTATCTTCCATCTCTTGGAAAGACGCATCATATACAATTGTTTCATCTTCACCCTCACCATTATCATACGACATAGTATATGACAAGCGCCTCTCCGAGACATCGATTTCCATGTCTGTGGATCCCTTCATGGCCTCATCTGTGAATCCCATCTACGCGATTGAATTCATGCATCAACATGACAAAAATTAGCATCTCATGCTGTTAAGCTCCACAAATGTTGAAATGATTTGGAACATGCATGTTGATTGTCACAAACATGTTCAGTTGCTTTAACAAAAAGAAAAGATAATAAAGCATGTCTGGTCCTAGATTATTGGAAGTCACCACTGTAGACATTAATATGGCTAGTGACTCCTGACCATTGATGAGTTGGGCCCGACATCGAATGGCCTATGGTAGAAAAGCCACACAAATTGAACGATCCAAGCTTTCTAATGGATCGATCTTGTCCTTTGAATGGGGACCACGTTCTGTTTCACCATTCATTTCCAGCTACAAATTGGCCAGCTATGACTGCCTGGCAAACTTTTCATACCAATGGTCATCCATAATAGGTCCACTAGTGGACAATCTAGATTGATTGACCATACAGTCACATATAGAGTGGTAAGCAAGATATTCCACAATGGTAACAAATGCCATAATGACCACCACCATTGCCGTTACAATACAGGCAGTAACAGTGTTTTTTTTTTTAAAAAAAAACTATTTGGTCCCATAGTGGACTGTTATAGGGCCGTTACAACCCCGTAAGGAGTAACAGTTACCACCTTTACAGCTACATCATGACTGTTACGGCTGGCACGTAGCTATTTTGGGATACCTTAGTGGTAAGTGTCAACCAAGACTACTTGCTCATGGTGAACCAGAATCAGCTTCATGTATGAATATACATATTTTCGAAGGTGCGTCTCTTGGAGCATGGGCATTTTGGACATGTGAAAAGTCATCCGTCCATGAAAGGAGTATTCTTGGAAGGTAAGAATGATTCATACATATTTTCGAAGGTGCGTCTCTTGGAGCATGGGCATTTTGGACATGTGAAAAGTCATCCGAACATGAGAGGAGTATTCTTGGAAGGTAATAATGGGAGGGCATAGTAAGGCGCGTGGCTCATAAGTGAGTCGTACAATAGGAAAAAGCTCTAAAATAATTTTTTAATTAACAATAACAATATATAATTAAAAACATAAACTCACTTTTTCCAACCTCACCCATTCCAAATACTCCACATTCCATGAAAACTCCTACACAAAAAAGTAAATATATTATAAACCTTTTAAATGAAAATAATATAAACACATGAGTTATTAAATCTTAAGAAAATCATATTCTTAAATATAGTTTGATTAGAATCTAAAAATAAATAAAAATCCATGAAATCAAACAAACACAATAATTAGGTGGACAAAACCTATAAATCGAGACAAACACATGTGTACTGCTTTCTTTCGTTTTTAATAGATGCATGCACGCCCCCACACACTCACACTATACCATTGTGGGAGTTCACCCCAACGGTCACTTGAACCCATGACCTTGAAACTCTTGCAAACTACCTCTTTAAGCCTGATCACCTCTTTTTAACGTATCTAATCGTCAAAACGCAGCACAATGACCTTGGGTCAGGCCCACTCAAGAGACAGGTCAGGCTTCATACTTAATTATGGTAAATATAAAACTAATAATAATAGTAAATATTTAAGCCCATGCAGCCCACTAAGGCTTGGCCTAAGGGCTTCATGGTGCGGCCCGCTGATGTTCATGATGCAGCCCACCAGAATTTGGGCATGGCCTATCTGTATAAACAGAGAAGCCCACTAGCTATAGCGTGGCTCACAGGATATGGGTCCCACGTGCGGCCCACTGATATTCGTGGTGCGGCCCACAGCTGTACGGCTCAAGGGTGAGGCCCACTGTTATGTGTGGCGCAATCCACCTGAGCTTCACACCTGGTGCGGCCCACCTGTGTTTCACACATGGTGCGGCCCACCAGATTTTATCAGAGTGAGGGCCACCTAATTTTATCAGAGTGCGACCCACCTGATTCTATCAGAGTGCGGCCCACCTGATTTGACGTGGTGCAGCCCACCTGATTTTATCACTGCCATCGGCCCAGTTCTGGGCCGATTGTCAGACCAGAAAACGTCCAACAAAATGTGTTTTCAGCCCACGAAAAGCCCTGGTTGTGGGCTAGCTATACGGCTCAGTAGAGCCTGGTTTCAGTTGGATTCGAGTCCAGCATTACATGGCCTGGAGAAGGCCTATCTTTAGCCCAACTAAGGCCCATTCTCGGCCCATCAGGTGCTAGAACCCAAGGTCCAGTTGCTGGCCATTATCAGCCCATTACAGGGCCCTGATACGGATCTGGCTCTGGTCTGTTCCAGGACCCATGTTGAGTTTGGTTAGGAGCCGTTTCCAGCGAGGTGGAAGACCCATTCACGGCCTGCATCGGATATGAAACACGTCCATTTCTTGGCCAGTTCTCAGCTCTAAACAGGGCCTAACTGAGAGCTCCAACCAGTGCCCAATCAGAGGTTTATTTACAACCTAACTAAAGCCCATTGGAGGGCTGATTTCACTGTCTCTTTGCGGCCCAACCATGGCTACTATCTGGTCTGATTTCAGCCCGAGACAGCCATCATTCGGCATGGCCTCGGTTCGAAAACACCATCATTTCTCAGCCCGGAAAACGCCACTATATTGGCCTGATTTCTACCTGATATATGGCTACTGTTTGGCCCATCTGAGCCTTGCGACTCAGCACAAAACAGGACCCATCTCTGCCACAATTCCGGCCCAAACTCGGCCACTGTATGGCCTGTTTGAAAGCCTGTTTCCAGCTCCAAGCAGAGCTCATGCTCCAACTGGACCTGCTTTCAGCCTCAATATGCCACTGCTGCGTGGTCTGGTTCGGACCCGGGACAGAGCCATTACCTGGCTCAGTTTCAGACAATTTCTGCAACCGTTCCATCCTGATTGGACCCGAAATTTGGCCATTTTTAGGCCTGTTGTGAGTTCGAAACATGGCCATTGCTTGGCCTGCTACGGACGCCATCTGTGGTCCGTTAATGACTCTGGGAATGCCTCATTCTGATGGCTGGATTTTAGAGAAGTGATGGCCAGATATGGCCCTGAGCTTTGCTAGTCTTTAAGCAAATCAGATGAAGGAGGTGTTGGGAGTTACCTGGACTCCTTCACTTCTGCAGGTAGAGTTTCCTTGAGCCTGAACTGATCCAACTTGACCCAAGTTTGGTCGGGTTGAGGTGGTGCAGTGCGGGCGTCGGGTGCTCACGCTTACGGCCTTCACTCTCCTTTGCTCTCTCTCTTTCTCTCTCTCTCTCTCAACTTGACTCGACCGGACTGCACTGACCCGTCTCAACCTGCATGGGCCGGGTCGACTCAGTGCGGCACCGGGTCTGTCTCTCTCTTCACCCTCACACGCTCTCCCCCAGCTCTCTGTTTCTCTCTAACCCAACTCGTAGTTCGAATCCCGAGGCCAGCGGATGGTTTTATAGCCGTGGGATGAGAAGCTCCAGGAGAGGGAGAGAGTTTCGCGCTAGAGGGGAGGGTGAGGATCGCCCCACGTGGCCGATGGAGGGCTCAGGATGTGCCAGCTAAAAATTTCCCGAACGGGAACGGTCTCCCCTGCCAGCCGCTGTTACAGGCAATGCCTGTACATTTCGGGCAACGAATGGAGAGGGTGGATTTCAACCCAAGGGAGGGCTAGGATCGAAGGGAAGTCCTGAGCGCGGATTGATGACGTGGAGGGCCTCTCAACGGTCGTAATTTGAGAGGATCAGTCGTCCGTCGGTAATGCGTTTTCATGCACGAGCGATCCGGACATCTCGCCCTGACCGTACGGATGGTCGTTTTCCTAATTTATTTTCGTTTTTACTATAAATATTAAATTTTAATTTGATTATAACTCTTCATCGGTTGAACTTTAAGAGTTGTGTATAACATAAAAAGTGCTTAGAATAATTAGGAAATCAGTTTGGTGAAGCCAAATAGGACACCTACTATTTTTGGCAAACCTTGTGCATAAATAGTAAGTTTACTATTTATAGTAAGTTGCAAATTCCAAGAATTTTAATTGTAGTTTGATTCTGTTTTCTTTCCTATTGCTTGGTACCCTTATTTAAAGGGTTGTGAACTTATTTTTATTAATTAAGTAATCCGTTTTGAATTTATTAAAAATTATTTCTATTTTCTACTTTCTTTCCTCGTGGATTCAAGAAATCTCTATGAGGAGTCCAGAGAAGTTCCGTGGATTCGGAATAGTTATCCTCTTGAGGAAGACGATGCTCGACCTCACGTCCTCCCCTGTGTTACCTTGTAGTTCCTATGTCCTTTTTGGGATGCATCTTAGATTTTGTTTCTGCATGATTTTGTGCATTTCCCTACCCAATGATACTCTGGTTTCAAAGCAAAATGGTGGGTTGATATGGTGGAGTATGGTGTGGAAAACCAAAAATGGGAGCACATGATAGTCTTTAAAATTCTCTGTTTCTTTGTTTATAGCATGAGATACAACTGAGAATTTACAAAGTTTTATTGAGATTTTTGGTATGCTTGCTTCACGTGATCTTATAATATGTAGGCTTTTATTGGCAGTGTATTGAAGGTTTTCTCTCTCAATTGTTTTGTACATACCTTTCACCCTAAGATAAGCCATTACACTGAAAACAAAGCAAAATGATGACGTAATTTGCTATGAATTTTATGTGGAAAAACATAATGGTCTTTGTAGTTCTAATGTTTTGCTTGTTTGTGTAAAACAAATGTTGCCCATTGGTAGTCGAAGATGATTGATAAAATGTTATTCATGGATGTCATCTCAAGATGTAGATAGATATCATGGACAGTGTTTTGATGATGCAAGCTAACAATATCATGGACTGCCGATGTAGCTTATGATTGCATCAAATCCATTCTGTAGATGTTGATGTCATGGAATGCTTGTTGGCCATGAGGCTCTATCATCGTCATTGCCATTATCATTTTCATAGCCATTCTCCCAGCTATTTGGGATCGATTTACAGATGTTTGCAAAATTTTCCATTTAAGGTCTATGAAGCTGAAGAAGTTATTTATTGTAGCCCCTCTCTATTTTTTTGTTTTTTGTTTTTTGTTTCTGCTTTTTCTTCATATTCTGACTAATGTTGCATGATGCTTTGGTGCTTTTGATTTATAGATGAAGAAATCCATATTTGATTCTATTATGGAGATGAAGGTTGAGAATGAGGGCAAAGACGGAACAAGTTAAGAAACATGGAATTCCTTGCAAGACCTCGAGAATCATGCCATGCATTCATACCCGGCCTTTTGCAATTCATGTATTTCAACATCTCAATAATTTCACCAAGGCAACATCTTTTTTGATGATTACATTGTGGTTGGCTCCGTTAACACTAAAATCGCAGACGGTCATCAGCCTGTGTACTGATGGTAAGCTGCATGTTTATATGAAACAGTTATTTGTTCTTCAGTTGTAGGAAGGAAATTTACAGATAGATGTATATTCCCATCTTTGTGCCACTGATACAGCTCAGCTCATGTAATGAAATGTTGGAGAAGTAAATAAAGAAAATTTGTATTTGTATTTTTTTTTCATCTCATTTGCCCAATGACAGGCCGTATTTGACATGCACGTGTGGCCCACTCGATGAATGGACTAGCCTGAATTTTGTGCCAGTTCATTTGCATGGTAGGTCCACCTAACATTGTACACTGGTGAGCAGCACTCCTAACAAAAAAATTTCAAGAACATCACCAATAATCCCCGCAAGAACAGGACCCGTCTTTAAAATGGTGGAACCTATTTGAATCCATCACAATGATGCCCCGGTCGAAGATCTTTGATAGAAGCTTGATTGCCGAATGACAGTCGCTGCATACATGAAGGTTCTTCACCACACGTATAGGTTCTTCACCACACGTATCGTCGTACCAGGTCTCGTGCTGATGAGTCCAAAGGCAATCGCCTGTTTCTCGCTATGATGACTCAATGAAGTCTGCTTCACTTCTACCTCATCAATATCAAGCAATACCTGTTCAGTATAATGCTCATACCCATCAACCTTCAATCTATCACCCATTTCACCAAGCATTTCATAAATCTCCTTTTTCTGAAAATGTGTTGCATCTCCAACTACAAATTCATGAACGACGCCATCCACTTCGATTGAACTGCATCCAAGGTAACTTCCTTATCCCTCTTTCAAACATCATCTTCCTCACCTTATAAACGCCATCCCAATTATTTGCCATCGCATATAAGTTTGATAACAGAACATACCCTGCGTGATCATCTGGGGCCAATTCAATCAGCCGAATGTCTGCATACTCACCCAGCTCAAAATTCCTGTGGATTCTACAAGCACCCAACAAAGCCTTCCACATAACAGCATCTGGGCCTATTGGCATCTTTCTCATAATCTCCTCTGCCTTATCGAACAGACCTGCCCAGCTGAATAGATCAACCATGCATCCATAATGCCCAATGTCAGGTTCAACACCATACATCCATAACTTTGTACTTTATAATTTCATGGGGATAAGATCCACACCGTCTGTTAGATGCCCCACCTTATATTTGGATTGATACCCAAAGATCAAAACGATTCAGGTTGGGCCAGTCTAGTTCGGGTTGATCCAAACCCAAGATGCAGCCCTGGTACGGGATCAAAAGAATAAGATTACATTGCATGCTAAAAAACACCAATGGGAAAAAAAAACCACATTGATTCAAACCTGGATCAACATTGGGATTTTAGTTTGCTAGCTTCAAACTATAGCTTCTGATGCTTGAGAGTGGCGCTCAATTAAACTCTCGACCCTCTGCAGCATTATGGATAATAATGCAAATCCTATGATTAGAGGAGATAAACACAACAAAAGGGAAAGGAAGGAAAAGGTATTATACAATACTCAGCCTGAGATTGCTCGGGTTTTGAGTTCATGCAAGTGAACACATGGTTTAGTGCTCCAAACCATTGGCTTCACCATGGATCTGTGCACCCAAAAAAATTCCCCAGACTAAATCATGGACCCCACTTGTACAAACTGAAAATCTGAGGGTACAATAGTTATTCCCAGGTCAACCGTTGTATAATACCTCAAAATTGAAGCCTCGACACCAATTTACCTTCACCGATCTTCCAACCTCCTCCAATTTCCGCAATAATAGTTCCGGAGGATTGATAGAATCCTGCGGGAAATATCTTGATGGAGACATCTGAAATATACAAAAGGAATAAAGAGAAGGATTCAGCAGGCACAAACTGTGGCTGTAGTTAGTTGAATAAGAAGCATGCATGGCAAAGACATTCATAAACTCGCTGCTTGAGTCATAACTCTGTTGAGTTGACTCGGTTTGGCCAAGCTTCAAATACATAATTTCTTTCTTGAAAAGGCAATGAAAATTTATTAAAGAGCACAAAAGGCCCAAAAGAAACAAAACAAAGCTACAACCAGGCCAAAAATGACTACCCACTTTGGGCTATGTAGTTGGAACACAGTACCCACCCAATTACATCCAATTCAGCCCTCTTATATACAGACTCTTCCAATGATCAAATACATAATCTGATATACTATTTATAAAATCTCAACCAAATCAAATTATTGTGAAATCAAATCAGAGAGTTCCTTATTGCCTCAGCCAAGTTGGACTCAGAAATTGAATGACCAATTCTAAGTCAAGCCTGGGTTCTCGAATATCATTATAAAAAAAAAACCAAAAACAAAAAACAAAAAACAAAAAGAAAAAAAACAACAACAACAATTTAGAATTGTATTTGCAGGAATGCTCACATGAACCTCAACGGATAGTAAGCTACCATCCACCTTGCACACACTTGCCAATGTGTCAAGTGTATATGACATCTGAGATTTCCAATAGGTGGTCCCAGCATGAAGATCATCTGGCCCAGAAATCAGGCAGATGCTGCACTCATCGGGTTGAACACATCATCTAAGAAGAAAGGCAAGCCAAAAGTCTGATTTGGCACCACATGTTTCACCCACCAAACGAGTGAATAGTCTCATTTTTTGTGCTGGGTGTTCTTCGTTGTGGGCCCACCTTTTGGATGGCTCAGTTGTCCTAAAGACATGATATGTTGGCATGTGGGCACAACCAGTGTTCGAAATATCGGTATCGCGCAATGTATCGCACCCTTGGGATCAGATACGTATCGGTTATCGCACGGGATATATCGTTTGTATTGCATAGTTTATCGCACTTTTTGGGAAACATGGGGAAACATTGGGAAAATGGTTGAATTTTTTAATGAAACTTTAAGGATTGTTAAAAAGGCCCTTAATACAATCTTTTAAATCATAACATCCCAAAAAAAAGATGCACATAATAAATTTCCTTTGTATAGGGTCCTAAGTTATGCGATGTTTAACTGAACTAACGCAACTATATTTAAATTGAATGCATGATATTTATAAATATATCATAGTCATGTATGAAAACACAACCAATTCATTGAAAAGCAGAAGAAGAACCGAAGAAGTAAATTTTGAGAAATATACATATCAGTGATGGGGACTAGACGACTAGTTGTGGTGGGGCCTACCGTCATGTTTGTGAGAAATCCACTCCATTCATCCATTTTGTGAGTTCATTTTAGGACATAAGGACAAAAATGAATCATATCCGATACTCAGGTGGGCTTAAAATGTGAGTATTGAATGCCAACAGTTGAAATATTTGTGTGGCCACAGAAGTTTTGAATCAGGATAATATTTTTGTTTTCATTTCATCCCAGTATGAATGACGTTATAAATGGTATAGATGGCATATAAACATCACTATCTACGCCAGAAACGTTTCAACGGCAAGAATATCACTGTCTACGCCAGAAACGTTTCAACGGCAAGAATTTCCCTGTACACATTTTCCTTTATTGCAGCTCACTTGAGTCTTGGATCCTTCTCAAATTTTCTCTCAAGTCCTAAAATGATCTTAAAAAACGGATGGACAAGGTGGATTTCTCACAAACATCACGGTAGGCCCCACCTAAGTTTCCAGCGTAGGAACTTCCTGCGAAAGCCTTTCCCACCGAAATCCGCGGCCGATTGCGTCCTACCCCTGCCCGGATGGTAATCCGTCCGGTTAGGCCTCTGTGGGGGCCAAAGCGATGTAAGTGTTTTATCCACACCATTCATAATTTTTCTCACGTCATTTTAATTTATGATGCAAAAAATAGGCAGGTCCATGGCTTAAGTGGACTACAAAGTGGGGATTTAACCTCCACCATTAAAAACTTCTTGGGAGCTAGAGAAGTTTCGGACGGCCATATTTGTGTTTTCACTTCATCCACGTCTGTATGATATTATTAATAGGTCATGCATCATACATTTGAAGGTTTCAACTTGAGAGTCCAAGCGGGGTAGGACGCTTGGTGTCCCCCGACACACCTCATGGCTGGTGGTTGGTGCTCTGTGGGCCCCACCATAATGTATTTGTTTCATTCATTCCTTTCATCCATTTCTACGGATCATTTTAGGGATTGATACAAAAAATCATAGGGATATAAATCGCAGGTGGACCACACCAAAGGAAAACAATAATGATTGGATATCCACCATTAAAATCCTGCTAAGGCCCACTATACTATTTATTTGACATCCAATCTGTTGATTGGGTCCTAAAGACCCAGATGAAGGGAAAAAATAAATATCAGGTTGATCCAAAGCTTTTATGGCTCCCACAACATTTTTAATGGTCAACATTCATTCAATATTGTTTCCAGTAATGTGGTCCACTTGAGTTGTGGATATGGTTCGATTTTGGGCTCAACATCTAAAATGATCATTAAAAACGGATGGACGACGTGGATAAACCACGTGTAATCACGGTGGGTCCAACAGAGTTTACTCTGTAAGATAAGAGCGTACACAGTACGTACGTAATCTCGTATGAACCCGTCAGTGACGGGCACGAGACGTCACCAAGTTACGTGGGTCCACCATGATGTATTTTTTTCTATCTACACCGTCCATACATTTGAAGAGATCGTTTTATAGCATGAGCCAAAAAATGGGTTAGATCCAAAGCTCGAGTGGACCCCCACCATAGAAAATAGTGGAGAAAGGTTTCAATGGTGAAAATCAATATCACCACTGTTTCTGTGGTATGATCTTAAATTTTATAAATTTTGAGATCAACCCTTAAATTAGATGGGAAAACGGATGGACGGCATGGATGGACCACATACATTAAAGGTGGGCCCAAGTGAATTTACTGAGTAAGATAAGAGCGTAACCAACCACGCAACATGACAAGCCATCCGCGGACGTGGATTGAGAATCTAGTAAATCATGGGCCCATTGTCATTCACTCATTTTATCAAATCATCCATCTGTTTTATCATATAGTTTCGGGGCTTTTAAACTTGAAAAATTAATCATATCCAAAGCTCAAGTGGACCACACCACGAAATAGTTTGAATTGAAGTCAACTGTTGAAAAGTTCTTGGGGCCCACAGAAGTTTTAGATCAAGATGATATTTGTTTTTTCCATTCATCCATGTCTTTGTGATATTATGAACAGTTTGGATGACAAATAAACATCATTGGGGGCCTTATAAATATTTCAACGGTGGAAATCAATACTTCCACTGTTTCTTTTGGTACGGTCTACTTGAGATTTTGATATACTTTATTTTTAGGCTCAACCCCTAAAATGATATGGAAAAATGGATGGACGGCGTGGATGAACTAACAAACCCCACAATGGGTCATACAGAGTTTACTCAGTAGGATAAGAGCGCACGGAGTAACTTAGTATGCAATCCGATTTCCCATCCGCGTCGCGCCCCTCTTTCACTCTCCTTCTCCATTTTCACCACCATCCACGCAGTCCGATCCGAACCTTTCACGCACGCAAGCTCTCGTCCTCTCAAATCTCGTTCCGGAAGTTATGGTTCGTCGATCTGGCCTGATTCCTCGCCGGAATCTCCGAGAAAGAGGAAAGTTGAAGAAAATCCTATTTACCTGTCGAGTGGTCCACCTCCAATCGCCGCTGCAGCCAGGTACGCTCCGATTTCTTTCTTTCTTTTTTTTCTAATTCAATTTTTTTTTTTTTTTTTTTTTTAATTCTCCACAAGCCAGATCCATGCGATATCGACGATATATCGGCCAATATTGGGATTTTAGATTTTTTGGTATCTTCCGGTGGTTATCGGGGGTATATCGTCTCGCAGTGGTGCGATACCGATAATATCGGCCGATAGTATCGATATTTCGAACACCACAACATGGTAAACTTCCATCCAAGGTGTGCCATATCGATGGTTGGTGTAACATCTCAAAACCGATACGGATCTGGGGTGTACGGCTGATCTGGGGCGTAACGTGCACCTAGGCGCAATTTTTTTGCTAAAAAATATGAAAAAATATGGATTAAATCCAGAATATTCTAAGCATTCCAAATATGCATTCATTTATAAATTGGAACATGTTTATGGTGGTGTAACGGTCCATTCTTTGGTGAGAAGTTGTATCGGACTGTCTGATGAATTTATGAACCAGAAAATTTGAATTTGACTTAAATATTTAACTTATATACTTAATAACTTGATATCATTTCTCTCAATAGTTCTTTGTAGATGGCGTTGTCAATTTGGGGCTGACTTGGAGGACCAATCTATACACCAAATCAGCCTCAAATTCATGCAATTTATTGTCATTATCCCACTTATGAATTAGTGGACATTTATTGGATAGTGAATCATGAAAAAAAAATCCAAAGTCCCTATTTTAAAAAATAAAAGTCTACAAATTAACAATTAAAACTATTCAAACAATTTGATTTTGGCATCGTGAGTTAGCAATTGCAATCCATAATTTAATTGCTAAATTTTAAGTTAATATGTCTCGTGTACAATTTTTTAATGCTCGAATTAGGCAGGACTCGAATTGTGAAGTGTAACACGTGTCAAAGTTTTTTGGGTCCCACCCGTGTTGAATGTGTTATATCCACACCGTCCATCCATTTTGTCAAATAATTTTAGGGCATGAGCCCAAAATGAGGCACATCAAAGCTGGTGGATCATTGGTGCACAATTAAATGTTCACCATTAAAAATTTATTGGGGGCTACAAATGTTTTAGATTAAGCTGACATGTGTGTTTTCTCTTCATCCACGTCAGTGTGACCCAATTAATAGGTTAGATTGAAAATAAACATTACAGTGGACCTTAAGAAATTTTTAATGGTGAGCGTTCTATAATCAAATATGGTGTGGTCCACATTGAGATTTGTATATTATTAATTTTTCAGATCCTCGACCTAAAATGACGTGGCAAAATGGATGGACGACATGGATAAAATATATACATCATGGTGGGGCCCACTGCAACATCGGATCAGTTGATTGACGGAAAATAGCGTTCTAGTAGGCCTAAATTGTTTAACGGTGAAAATATTATCTCCACTGTTATTTTTGGTGTGGTCCAGATGATCTTTGGATATAAATCATTTTTTGAGTAGTGCTTTAAAATAATCTCTGAAAATAGATGAACGGTGTAGATGTGATAAATACATCACCTGGAGCCCATATAACTTTGATCTCTTTGAACTGTTCAGTACCTCGGAGCTCGAGGAGTGTCGGCGCCTGTCTCGACATGACACGTACTGCCTGCGATGCAACGCGTGAAAAAAAGAAAGAAAGAAAGAAAGCGAGAGAGGGAAACCCAGAAAAGAAAAAAAGGGAAAGAGGGAAAAGGAAAAGAGGAGGAGGAGGAGGAGGAGGAGGAGGAGAAGAAGAAGAAGAAGAAGAAGAAGAAGAAGGGCTGCGAAGACATGGCATAGCAAGGCCATCCCAGAAGAAAAACCGAAAGCAGTACGTTTTTTTTTTTTTTTTTTTTTTTTTTTTTTTCTTTTTGCACATAACGAGTTGGTCGATGATACGATCGTTACGCCCAGTAACGGGACCGTATCGGCCGATACGTGTACAAAAAATGGAAACGGCCGATACGAGCCCGTATCGCGTATCGGCTACTACCGTTACCGTTACGTATCGGCCGATAAGGCCGAAACGTAACCGTTTTGGCACACCCTGCTTCCATCCAATGAGGTGTATGTGTACATTCCTCCATATAATCAGTGAACAAGGATGCTCCACCTTTTAGAACTGTCATGTAGAATGCATGTGTGACGACATGTTGAAATGGACATTTGGAAACTTGGACATAACCTTATTTATCTTTTTGTTTACACTCTGGAATTACTTGGAGACTTGTGTATTGTTTAATGTAGTTTTGTTTGTTTACAAATATTTTATTCTTAAGCAATCTACTATTTATATAAGAGTTTTGCAAACATCCAAGCTTTTAAATGACACATGAGAATTGGGTTGACCTACCGTCAATTTGAACAGGTCATTCATTCATACAGCTGGGAGAGCCATGGTGCAATGTGAATGATCCTAAACATCTAATCGATAGCATGGAAAATGGACAATCAAGTTTGAGCGGAGAAACAAAATATGTTTAATTATTATCCTGATAGATCCCACTTTGCAACTTATGATTCCAAAGTAGCACTTTGATTTGATTATTCTGATCATGTGATATATTGCTCATAAACAACAAATGGTAGTTGTAACAAATTGGCCCCACTAAAACGGCTAGGATCACATGATTAGCATGATTCTTGCACTGTGGCTTGCACCCAATAGTACTATTGAATGAACCGTCCCGATTGATGATTGGACATACCACATGTCATTCAAAAGGTTTGAGGATGTTGCTAACATCCCCATAAAGGAGGGACACTAGCAAAAACCTTGTTTGCTAATAATAGGTCATTCAAATAAATCATCATGGAATTGTTGCCTCAGGGTTTGTGTCGAGAACTCTCATTTCCTCAAACATTGTTTGCAGGCGAGTCAACTGATGCCACACTCCTGGTGGTAGCAAAAAGCTTAGGAGCAAAACAGCACAAGGCAACAAAAAAAGTAATAAATTATCGCGCCGAGCATTCATACCAGCTGGGATGTCAAGACTGTTCCAACACTGTGATGCCCCTACGCTCGTGTGGCGATGAGTAAACGGCTCCATAATTTGACTGATCTTCACTGGTGGAAACTAGCTGAGCAAAGCCCTCATTCCTCAAGTTTGAAATATGAGCCAGGACAGCCTAGACAAACAGCATTGTAAAAGTGATTGTATGGAAAATTTTCTCCTATGAACCAGTTCTCACGAGAACCCTTTAAAAACTCATCCTACGTGTGTGTACGCAATCCAGGCCCATACAGACCCTTCATTTGGCTTGGATGAAGGGTCATGCAACATATCAAGCTGTTTTGCAACATAGGTGGCCCAGTGAAAATCGAGGTTAGGTGTCCCCTCCCACTTTGTTCCTTTTTGTGGCCCACCAGAGTTTTGGATTGGGCTGATTTATGGGCCCTAGTTTTTCATGAAGTGACACACCTGATGGACAGGTTGACTGTTGTGCACAAATCATGTGGGATGAGTTCTCGCGGACCAGTTCCTAGGAGGTGAAATATCCAAGCCACGGATTAGTTGGACCTCATCGGGTACATGTTACTACTCAAAGATAGAGTTTGTTGATTCAGTAGGTGAGCAATGCTATTAGAATTAACTTGACAGGTTAGAAAGCTTCGGCTGATTTTGTCCACAACTCTACATCTATTCAGTTTTGTAGCCCATCTCACTGGTGGACCGACCTGATGTTTGAGATAAGGAATCTACATAGTGGTATCCTTCTGCTGGATGGCTTAGATATTGCACCCGTCTGCCACACCAGTGCATATTTGGTGGGGTGTGCATTAGCTGACTTGTACAGGTGTGTGGGCTTAGCAGATCTTGAGAACAAAAAACTGAGTACATAACAAACAATACAGTTACAGAAGCATCAGACAAGCACAAGTGTATCTACAAAATATTCTTCATTTAGGAGTAAAGAACCTTGAATCCAATAGAAAACCTCTTTTGGTGGACTAATCTTTTAGGGAAGGCAGGATGTGACAGTATCTCACCTTCCACCGATATATTTTGTTTGGTGCAGATAATAAAATATATTTTGATAGTTAAAAATGGCATAAATAAGCCATTCAAAAAATGGCGTAAATAATAAATCAGTGAAATATTCCACCATTTTGATGATTTTTCTCCTGAATTTCTTTCCCCCATTTGGTAAGATGCCACAGTTACATCTCATGGGAGTAAACATGCAATAGAATACTGCACTCTTTCCCAATGACCAAATGGTCTCTTAATTGAAATGCTATTTTACGAGCAGCGAATGTTAAATACAAGTTAATGAATAATTATATCAGGAAAAAAAACAAGCATTTAGAGGGCACAAATCATATATGTTTGGAATGCATTTCTAGCATCAAATTATTTTCTTACCTTGTTCAACAATAATATCAGTCACTGATGGTTATATAACACGCCTTTCTTTCTTCAGAACCCCAAATCAAGGGAAAGGTACAGGTCTTACCACTGCACCAGAAAAACACATTCATGATGCTACTTCAGAGAATTTATGTATCAGTAAAAGCTCTGTCATTCTTATTTCAAATCCATCAAATTTATAACTAACTATACAAATAAGGTTGCAATTTGATTAGATTAGCCAGCGTCCACCCCTAGCTTAGCCCATTTTGGGCTTCGTTGGGGCTCTCCCCAAGGCCCACTGGTTACGCCCGGGCGGATTTGTCTTGCCCAATAGCTAATCTATCATGCCTATGCTTGACTCTACCTTATGACCCAATAGGTCGGCCTGGCCTAAGCTATTTAACATCGTTGGGCTCAGTCCTCGCTTAGAGGCCTGGATGCAGCCTAGTTCCTTAGCTCACAGGATGGGCAGGCTTGGACTCATGTCCCCAACTCATTTTCCCTGAAGCCAAGTTATCGTGAGAACTTTTACCCTGATCCTGTGAGCTAGCTAAGGAACTAGGCTGCAATCAGGCCTATGCAAAATTACAGAAGTGGCACTAGCAACTGAAGAAAATTGACAGAAGCTATAGGAGTGACATAGAGCTTTCTAGACTGGAACTCTTTCCGCGAGATGTATCTTCTCACAGGCAGATAAAGCAACATGAAAAATCCAATGCCCCATGCCGGAATCAAAAGTAAAGAATAAAGAACCCATTGAGCTGTTTGGTACTTAACATAGTTATCTTCCATCTCTTGGAAGGACACATCATATACAATTGTTTCATCTCCACGCTCACCATCATCATACGACACAGTATATGACAAGCGCCTCTCCGAGACATCGATTCCCATGTCTGTGGATCCCTCCATGGCCTCATCTGTGGATCCCATCTAAGCGATTGAATTCATGCATCAACATGACAAAAATTAGCATCTCATGCTGTTAAGCTCCACAAATGTTGAAATGATTTGGAACATGCATGTCGATTGTCACAAACATGTTTAGTTACTTTAACAAAAAGAAAAGATAATAAAGCAAGTCTGGTCCTAGATTATTGGAAGTCACCACTGTAGACATTAATATGGCTAGTGACTCCTCACCATTGATGAGTTGGGCCCAACATCGAATGGCCCATGGTAGAAGAGCCACACAAATTGAACGATCCAAGCTTTCTAATGGATCGATCTTGTCCTTTGAATGGGGACCACGTTCTGATTCACCATTCATTTCCAGCTACAAATTGGCCAGCTATGACTGCCTGGCAAACTTTTCAAACCAATGGTCATCCATAATAGGTCCACTAGTGGACAATCTAGATTGATTGACCATACAGTCACATATAGAGTGGTAAGCAAGATATTCCACAATGGTAACAAATGCCATAATGACCACCACCATTGCCGTTACAATACGGTTAGTAACAGTTTTTATTTTTTTTATTTTAAAAAAAAAACTATTTGGCCCCATAATGGACTGTTATAGGGCTGTTTCAACCCCGTAATGTGTAACAGTTACCACCTATACAGCTACATCATGACTGTTACAGCTGGCACGTAGCTATTTTGGGATACCTTAGTAGTAAGTGCCAACCAAGACTACTTGCTCATGGTGAACCAGAATCAGCCTCATGTATGAATATGCATATTTTCTGTGTGTGACATGCATATTATGTATCCAAGTAATCAATCCGTTTTGCCCATTTCATGCACATTCAAGGAAAATGACTAACTGGGCACATCTAACACATTCACATGCAAACAGATGCATTCTATCATAGGTTATATTTCTTTCCATATAATCTGAATTAGCCTAGTTGCGACATGCTCACATGCTCGCCAATCCCCCAGCCCCTATAAAGCAGGGTTGATCTTAGGCAGGCAACCAGTCGTTGAAGTTTTGCTTAGCAAATCCCGAGGATTCCTTAATTGTAAAGCTGACACCAAATAGCTTGGAGAAGGTGGCCACAATGATGACAGTGAGGATGATGATAGGAACAAACAACAAGAAAAACAACATATGACACTCTGTGGTGTTATTTTTGCCACCATGCTGCCTGTCCATTGCACAATTGGCATATATTTTACATCAATCAAACACCCAAACAATGGACCTCATTGTGGAAGAATTATAGCCCAAAATCCACAGTGATTGGATGATCTTAACAAATCTGACTTCATTGTTGCATTTAATATTTTAAATATCAACGATATCGGCCAATATATCCCATAATATATATTCTATCCCACTTGTAAGATACAAAACGCACAAGTAGTGCTGATATATCACATGTTCAATCCGGTGAGCATTTTCAATTTGTAATCACTTTTTTTTTTTTTTGAAATTATGTTAAATCAATGTGAAATGGTTACAAATCCATTGGTTATTCATGTTTTGCAAGAAAAATCATGGAGTTGGAGCTTTGATTTCAGTATCCATTGGTTCTTCATATTCTCCATGTTTTTTTTCGAAATTTTCCTTCAAGCAACTATCAATTGAGACTAATTTCAAAATTTGAGTGTAAGTGGTCCAATTTGACGAAAATTGGGGAAAATTCAAAATTTCCCTAATTTCTCACAAAATGCTTGTAATGTTGTATTCCAAACATGAAATCAAGCATTTATGAGGGCTGATCAACTGATTTGTTAAGTCCTTGTCAATTTTCAAAAAATAAAAATAAATTTTTATTAAAAATTAATAAAATATTTTATTTATTAATATAAAAAAATCAAAATTTCCCTTCAACCAGCTGTCAATTGAGACTAATTTCGAAATATTTAGGAGTATTTGATGACATGATCATGACAAACACTCTAAATGTTATGCATTCAATTTGTATATAGTTGCATTATTCAGTCAGACAACGTATAGCTTAGGACTCTATAGAAAGGAAACCTATTATGTGCACTTCTTTTTTTAGATGCTATGATTTAAAAGTGTGTATTAAGGTCTTTTTTAACAATCCCTGAAGTTTCATTGAAAAATTCAACCATTTTCCGAATGTTTCCCCATGTTTCCCAAAAAGTGCAATAAATTACCCGATACAAATGATATATCCCGTGCGATAACCAATACGTATCTGTATCCCAAGGATGCGACACGTAACGCGATACTGATGCTTCAAACACTAGTTGCATTGACCTTGATTTCCTTCTCAACTGTCCAGTTTATACCAGCAATTTGCCAATTAGGGTTGTCAAATCAATGTGTTTTCAAGCCATGGTCCACGATTTGGGTTGTCTGAATTGTTGTGTGTGTATGCCGTGAATATTGTCGATATGTTGTCACTACTTAATAAATGGTGTGGCAAACGCTCACCACATTCAGCTCCATAAGAAAGATTGTATCCATAGATGCAAATGACTCAGGCTCCAAATCCATCGGTTAGGTCATTGGCCGAACCCTCATCGTGGGCCCCAAATCCATGGGTTCCGCCTCACACGAGTCACCCGCCTCACACGGGCCCCAAATTCATGGGTTCTGTGGGCTGCCCACCTCGAGTGTGTTCCTGCATCCCACAGGCCACCCCACTCGAGCCTGGTGTGAAAATGCCCCCACATTAATCACTCCCGATGAGGAGTCTTGAACACAAGACCTCCTACTGTGATACCAATTTGATGCAGGACAATTAACCACTTACTCTAAAAGCTCGAACTGATAGAGCATGGTGAATTAATCCATTTATCTCATAGCCCAAGCCCTAAATCCATGGGTTAGGTCATCAGCCAAACCCTCCCCGTAGGCCCCAAATCCATGGGTTCCACCTCACATGGGCCCCAAATACATGGGGTTCTGCAGGCCGCCCACCTCGAGTGTGCCCCTGCATCTCACAGGCCACCCCACTCGAGCCTGGTGTGAAAATGCCCCCGCATTATTGGGGTTGTTAGATAATTCCTTTTTCCGAGTCGTAATATTGAAGCATTCTCGGCCCTTCACACCCATGAAGTAGTTCGAAGAGTGAACAAGACTAAAGGAGTTGACACTTCACATACAGCCATTGCATGCATGCACATCTAATATACTTCAATCCCAGTGGAAGCTATAAAGTTGTATAGTATCTATATGTATATGTGAGTACACCATCATCATCATCCAATATCCCAACTAACTGCCATCAACTACATAAATCTTGTTACGCCATTCCACCCTATCAAGGACCGTATCCTTAGATAAACCATAAGTCATCAATTTTTTATTTTTTATTTATAAAGGTAACGATTGATATATAAAAGGAAAACAAGAACAAAAGAGGAGAGAGTCTGCTGAGAAAGCAGACACAGCTAAGCTCCGAAAAACGAAGGTCAAAGTCCTTCAAAAAAGATACATCAATAGCCCATTCAATAATAAGACCCTTAGCCTTGGAGGAAACTGATTCCGCTGCATTTGAGATGTTCCTAAAACATCTACTGTTTCTTTCTTCCCAAACAGACCACCAGAAAGGAAGAATCGCCATTCTCCAGAAACGCTTTCTTTTCTTTCCAGGACTGACCTCGTGCCAAGCAGGAAGAAGATAATCTACAGAACCATGAAAACACCAACTGATGCTGAATCGAGAGCAAAAGGCTAACCAGATTTTAACGATGAAGGGGCAGTGGATTAGTAAATAATCAACCGATTCTTTATTCTTCATGCAACATAAGAAGATATTGACTATCTGCATTCCTCTTTTTTTCAGATTGTCCACCATAAGAATCTTTTTCTTTGTTACCAACCAGCCGAAGCAAACCATCTTTGGGGGGACCGAATATTTCCAGATGTAGGGGGTCGGGGTAATGTTTGAAACTGCCGTTTTGCTGTGAAGATGAAAATAGAACGATCTGACTGAAAATCTGCTAGATTTATCTACTCTCCAGATGAGTTTGTCTTCGACTTGCTGATTAGGCATTGCCTAATAGATGCAGAGAATAAGGTCCACGTACTCGTCGATTTCCCAGTCTTGAAGATTTCTTTTGCAATTAACAGACCATTCCACCTTACCAGATGACACAGAGAAGCATTTAGCGATTGAAGAAGCCTTGTTTGGAACCAGACGAAAGATATTAGAAAAGCGATTTTTTAAAAGATCGTCGTCCACCCATAGATCTTCCCAAAATCTGATATCGTTGCTCTTTCCTAACTCAAAACCAATACCCGCAAGGACTTTATTTTTCGTACAAAGGATGCCTTTCCAAACATAAGAAGCTCTATAATAGGAGTCTCTTGTCCACCACCCACCTGCAGAGGAACCATATTTGCTTTTGATGAAGATGTTCCAAAGGGAACCTTTTTCAGACCCTAGCCTCCATATCCACTTGGCAAGAAGGGCCTGATATCTCTACATATGTCCTTTTGGGCCTTCCCCCTGTCCTTTTAGTGCCTTCAACTTGAACTAACTCACATGGACAATTTACTGTCCCTCTTATTACTTTTTGGCTTCTCCTAAGTTCCCTTGAATGCATTCATTTCTAATTTGATCCTTCCTCATATTGCCACTCATACATCTCAACATCCTTATTTCAACTATGTTCATCCCATGAACATGATCTTCCTTAACTGTTCAACATTTTGTCTTGTAAAGTATGGCTTGTCTTATAACTATCTTATAAATCTCCCTTTCAGTTTGATTGATATGTGGCAATCATATAAACTCCAGAAGCACATCTCCACTTCATTAACCTAGCTAATTCTATGAGCAACATCCTTCTCAATCTCCCTGCTTCATGAATTGTTGATCCAAGGTATCTAAAAGGGTCGTTTTTTTTTGTGCTTCTTGGTCAACAATCTTAACTAATTCCTCATGTCGATTCTCGTGATTACACCATCATCATCATCCAATATCCCAACTAACTGCCATCAACTACGTAAATCTTGTTACACCATTCCACCCTATCAAGGACCATATCCTTGGATAAACCATAAGTAATCAAAAATCCTTTCTTAATATCTCTACATATGTCCTTTTGGGCCTTCCCCCTATCCTTTTAGTGCCTTCGACTTGAACTAACTCACATGGACAATCTACTTTCCCTATTATTGCTTTTTGGCTTCTCCTAAGTTCCCATGAATGCATTCATTTCTACTTTGATCCTTCCTCATGTTGCCACGCATACATCTCAACATCCTTATTTCAACTACATTGATCCCATGAATATGATCTTCCTTAACTGCTCGACATTTTGTCTTCTAAATTATGGCTTGTCTTATAACTATCTTATAAATCTCCCTTTTAGTTTGATTGATATGTGGCAATCATATAAACTCCAAAAGCACATCTCCAATTCATTAACCTAGCTAATTCTATGAGCAACATCCTTCTCAATCTCCCTGCTTCATGAATTGTTGATCCAAGGTATCTAAAAGGGTCGTTTTTTTGTGCTTCTTGGTCAACAATCTTAACTAATTCCTCATGTCGATTCTTATTATTACTAAAATTGCATTCCTTATATTTTGTCTTAATTTGAGTAATTTTAAAACCTTTAGATTCTAAAGCATCCCTACCTAGCTCTAGCCTTGCGTTTACTTATGTACTCACATCTATATGTATATGTGAGTACACCATCATCATCATCCAATATCCCAACTAACTGCCATCAACTACATAAATCTTGTTACACCATTCCACCCTATCAAGGACCGTATCCTTGGATAAACCATAAGTCATCAAAAATCTTTTCTTAATATCTCTACATATGTCCTTTTGGGCCTTCCCTCTATCCTTTTAGTGCCTTCAACTTGAACTAACTCACATGGACAATCTACTTTCCCTATTATTGCTTTTTGGCTTCTCCTAAGTTCCCATGAATGCATTCATTTCTACTTTGATCCTTCCTCATATTGCCACGCATACATCTCAACATCCTTATTTCAACTACGTTCATCCCATGAATATGATCTTCCTTAACTGCTCGACATTTTGTCTTGTAAAGTATGGCTTGTCTTATAACTATCTTATAAAATCTCCCTTTCAGTTTGATTGATATGTGGCAATCATATAAACTCCAGAAGCACATCTCCACTTCATTAACCTAGCTAATTCTATGAGCAACATCCTTCTCAATCTCCCTGCTTCATGAATTGTTGATCCAAGGTATCTAAAACGGTCATTTTTTTTGTGCTTCTTGGTCAACAATCTTAACTAATTCCTCATGTCGATTCTTGTTATTACTAAAATTGCGTTCCATATATTTTGTCTTAATTTGAGTAATTTTAAAACCTTTAGATTCTAAAGCATCCCTACCTAGCTCTAGCCTTGCATTTACTTATGTACTCACATCTATATGTATATGTGAGTAAACTATCATCATCATCCAATATCCCAACTAACTGCCATCAACTACATAAATCTTGTTACGCCATTCCACCCTATCAAGGACCGTATCCTTGGACAAATCATAAGTCATCAAAAATCTTTTCTTAATATCTCTACATATGTCCTTTTGGGCCTTCCCTCTATCCTTTTAGTGCCTTCAACTTGAACTAACTCACATGGACAATCTACTTTCCCTATTATTGCTTTTTGGCTTCTCCTAAGTTCCCATGAATGCATTCATTTCTACTTTGATCCTTCCTCATATTGCCACGCATACATCTCAACATCCTTATTTCAACTACGTTCATCCCATGAATATGATCTTCCTTAACTGCTCGACATTTTGTCTTGTAAAGTATGGCTTGTCTTATAACTATCTTATAAAATCTCCCTTTCAGTTTGATTGATATGTGGCAATCATATAAACTCCGGAAGCACATCTCCACTTCATTAACCTAGCTAATTCTATGAGCAACATCCTTCTCAATCTCCCTGCTTCATGAATTGTTGATCCAAGGTATCTAAAACGGTCATTTTTTTGTGCTTCTTGGTCAACAATCTTAACTAATTCCTCATGTCGATTCTTGTTATTACTAAAATTGCGTTCCATATATTTTGTCTTAATTTGAGTAATTTTAAAAACCTTTAGATTCTAAAGCATCCCTACCTAGCTCTAGCCTTACGTTTACTTACGTACTCACATCTATATGTATATGTGAGTAAACTATCATCATCATCCAATATCCCAACTAACTGCCATCAACTACATAAATCTTGTTACGCCATTCCACCCTATCAAGGACCGTATCCTTGAACAAATCATAAGTCATCAAAAATCTTTTCTTAATATCTCTACATATGTCCTTCTGGGCCTTCCCCCTGTCCTTTAAGTGCCTTCAACTTGAACTAACTCACATGGACAATCTACTTTCCCTCTTATTGCTTTTTGGCTTCTCCTAAGTTCCCTTGAATGCATTCATTTCTAATTTGATCCTTCCTCATATTGCCATTCATACATCTCAACATCCTTATTTCAACCACATTCATTCCATGAACATGATCTTCCTTAACTGCTCAACATTTTGTCTTGTAAAGTATGGCTTGTCATATAACTATCTTATAAAATCTCCCTTTCAGTTTGATTGATATGTGGCAATCATATAAACTCCGGAAGCACATCTCCACTTCATTAACCTAGCTAATTCTATGAGCAACATCCTCCTCCTCAATCTCCCTGCTTCATGAATTGTTGATCCAAGGAATCTAAAATGGTCATTTTTTTTTGTGCTTCTTAGTCAACAATCTTAACTAATTCCTCATGTCGATTCTTGTTATTACTAAAATTGCATTCCATATATTTTGTCTTAATTTGAGTAATTTTAAAACCTTTAGATTCTACGCATGCTAGGGCTGGATCAATCAAAATTATAGACCAAACATGAATCAAAGGAGGGTAAATTCATCCACACATGCACAGAAATAATTCCCCCAATCCAAGGGATTCAGAAATTTCAATTTGGGGAATCCTAAGGTTGAAGAAAATGCATAAAATTGGGGATTTGAATAATTTAGGATTAGATTTAGGGATTTCGGGTAAAAGAGGAGTGAAAGAGGGGAGAGAGACAAACCAGAGAAGTACCGCACGTGTGGACAATAGCAACGGCCCAGACGCACGTATGTGGGATCCCGGCCGCAGGTGTGAGGCCCGCTATTCAAAAAAAAGTCAGCTTGGCCCTGGTCAGCCAGGGGTGGACTCCACAGCCCACAAATTTCAGCTCGATCAGATGCACGGTTTGTGTGTGTGCTCCACCGAAGTTTCAGCCCTCCTGTAGGGACAGATCTGAAAATCTGCTGTAGAGAGAAAAACGGCTGCAATGGAGGATGGATTTGAAGCGTAGATGATTGTAGGAGGAGAAATATGGATGGAAAAAGGTGGGGGCGAATCAGGATAGGTGTGGCTTCGCACCACAGTAGTCAGTCATTCAAGGAAGGGAGGGTTTCACACCCAATTGAATCTCCGCAACTCGGAAATTTAAAGCAGAAAAATGCAGAAATTTTACTAATCTTCAATGAGGAAAAAGACTACAAGGGATGCCTATTTATAATAAAATCCTATACCTCAAAACTCGTGCCATGTGTGCAACCTATTACTTGGAGACGAAGTAACCACAATTAACAACCTATTATTGTTCCTAATAACAATAATAACTAAAACTCAAAATACTAGATCGTTTGGAATAGTGGGTCATGATCATGAGAACCCATGGTGGGATTCACATGACGATCGGGGCCACTCCAAGGAACCAAAACTCAATCCTCTAACTAAGGGGTCCTCCCTGGACGTCGTCATCAATCCATATTGATGGTGGGGCCCTCCTCCTCGCATACGTGCATAAGGGGGGCATGCATGTGCGCGAGATGTCCCCATCACCAATTAAAATAAACAAAGTAATGTAACTCTACGGCTTCCAAGCCAATAGAGGATCCAATCACATAGGCTACTTAAGATATGCAAATTAATCAACTAGCCTATAGCATAGTGAACATGTGAGTATGAGATATGCGCCTACCTATCAATCTTAGCATTCATCTAATCATACAAGCATATAATTAAACATTCAACCACATTGCATAATTAAACAACTGCTTAAATGACAATCCCAAACACTATCATGTATAGTGGTTCAGTTACGTGCCTACTCCACTCCCGATAGACTCACTTTTTCCTAGAGTGTACCGGATTTCACTATGGGAGGTTTTAAATCAGGTTTACCTCAAACCTTTATAGCCTTGCACAAGGAATCTACAATTTATGCCCAACACAAGGACATATGTCTTACACAAGAACCTAGACTTTATGTCCTACACAAGGACAATGGTCCTAATCTCAAACCCAACAATTTAGGCCACTGTAACACCCCATATTTTTAATACTCGGGTGTTACCCTAAGAACATATTAGGATCAACCTGATGTACTATCGAGTCATATGTCCAATTTAATTGCATGCAACATACATGGAAAATGACTTACCAAACATAGGCAAAGAATAATCCTAATAACAATAGATGAATCCATGCAATAGAAAATAAAACGCACCGCTTTCTCAAGCTTCAAAAGCTTTCCCTCATAGCTCATTACCTATAAAGATAGCAAACAAAAGCAAGTTAATGGTTTTAAAAAGGATCAATAGGAGACTTCCACTCTTTAAGAGCAGAATTAAGGAGAACATTACAGATAGTTGGGAGGTTTAGGTCTTGTATTTGTTTTTTAGGCACTCTTTCTTTTTTCCTCTTACAAATTTTTAATTGCCTCCCAGCTAAAAGGGTTATAAAGGGATCAATTTCTCATCACAAACATCTAAGCCTTATCCCAACTAATGGGGTCGGCTATATGTATTGTTTCTTCCATTCTACTCTATCAATACACATAACTTCAATTAGAAAAAGTAATCAATTTCTATAAATCTAAAAAATCGCATGATAATTGGCCTTTTTTTCAGTGCAAGTATTAAAGGAGTGAAGAATAACAGACCGAATCAATGGGGATAGCAAATCCAAAATTGGGAGCTGATGCTACGACTATCCCAATTAAGCGTCCCAAGTGATCAAGAAGTAGTCCACTATTCCCACTCGATATGTGACGATCTAGCTGTATAACATTCATAAAATGTTGCGGCAATACAGTAGACCGAATACTTCTGCAAGGATAACTGCAAAGAACATCATGAAGGCATTAGCAAAACCCACGAATGATCTTGATAACATGAAATTAAGCCGGAATACATTAATTATTGGGAGTGGCACGGAAATGAAAGGGATCTGAATCATAATTGTGAATTATGGACAGACCTATTTTCTATTAAGACAAAAATGATAGATGCAGATGGAAGGAAAATTTTCCACACACCAAAAAAGAAAGAAAGAAAAGGGCTAAAGCAACAACATTAACATCATTAGTGGGGGTGGCTAGCATGGAGTGCGTGTACTGACATGGGTGTGTACTAACAAGCTAACCCAAAAAAAGAAATTTAAAAAAAAAAAAAAAATCATCATTTGCACCACCAAATGGTAAGGTTTTGGCATCTAGTTGTAAACCTATGTCACTTGGAAACCAATGGATATCAGTATCAACCACAAACATAAGGCAAACATCACATCCTTGTAAAACTTGATGCCACATCTTGCCTGCACAATTTATGATGATACAGAAATGAAAATATTCCCCATATAAATAATAGCTCATTTAAGTTAAATAAAAGTACCTTAAAATTTCATAAATAATGTATATAATATCAAAAATAAAAGGAGAAAAGGCAAACTTGGGTTTTCCCCTTGAACACTTTGTGGATGTCTGCCAAACCATCAAAAAATGTCTTGTGCTTAGATGTTAACAATTTTCATAAACTACATTTTGGGATGATGGGTGCTTAGGTGTTTGCTTCTTTTGTCATTGGTGGCAGCCATGGAGTGCAGTTTTATGGGTCTAGTGGGCACCTCGTAGTGTAGCGGTAGCATACGCTACGTAGCGTAGCGTAGCGTGGCTGTAGCGCTATGTAGAGTCCCAAATAGCGTAAATCCCCTGTAGCGTATGCTACAGCTACGTAGTGCGTAGTATCTATAGCGCAACCTACAATGTATTTTTTTACTATTTTAGTTTTTTATTATTTTTTCACATTTTCTTTGTTTCTAATGTTGATGAATTTGACACTTGTATTGTACTTGATACTTTTAACCTATGGGATTTTTATTTCTTTTCATAATTGTGACTCGTGGTTTCAATTAGACATTATTAATTAAAGTGGTTTGCCTAGAAAGTTGTTGCTGTGATAATTATTTGATTTGGCTTATATATGTAGATTGGCTTTTGATAAATGACAACTAATAACTTTTTTGAACATGCTTATAATTGATAAAATGAATCATCTTTTACGCATTTTTATATTTTTTTCACTATTTATTATATTTGTCTTATTTTTAAATTAAAAAATAGAAGTATCGTGTAGCTTACACTACACGCTATGTATTTACGCTACACGCTATAGAGGGCTGAGTGATATGCATCACGCTACCGCTATTTAAAACACTAGTGGGCACGACTCCTCCCTTGCTGAATTTTGGGATTTGCTTTAGATATTTTGTTGCTAGGAAAGTTGACGTGGCTGAGTGTATATTTTTCAGTTTTTTGTAGGTTTTCTTTCAAAATTTGGCACCATTCCCTTATTAGACCACTCTCGTTTTGGCTTATAGTGGGTGTGTTATTCGATAGGCAAGGCCCATTCTCATTTTGGCTTATAGTGGACTACAATGAAATTAATTACAGGACCAAGATGAAATGAGCCTAGGCAAGTTGTGCCATTTTCTTTATCCAAGTTAGTGACATCCCAAAACCGCTATTTAAATCCATCACCGCATATTCAAATGGATGGCTAGAAAGAAACACCGGTTACATTTACTTCCTTTATAATTGAGAGATTTGAAGGCAAGCTTTCAAGATGGAAAAGCAAATATCTTTCAATGGAAGGAAGGACGACAGTAATAAAATTGGTTGTCCAATCTTCCAATTTATCTGTCTACTTTCAGATGTCTGAAATCAGTGTTGGATAGGTCGGAAAGATTGAGGTGAGAATCTTATGGTAGAGCGTAGAAGAAAAAGATGGGTTTCAATTGATAAATGGGACAAGTTGTGTTAGTCTTTTGAAGGAGTGGGATTACAGAATTTAGAGGATAAGGTTCCACTAGAGGGGTGGTGGACAACAGAATCATCGTTATATAAGGCTTCAGTTTTGTGGAAGTCAATGGCAATGTTGAGGCATAAGTTTGGAGAATGTGAGCTCTCTCTTTTTTTGGGTGATGAAAACAACAAACACTTTTGGGAGGATATCTGGTTGGGGAAATGGCACTGAAAGAAGCTTTCCCATGATTAACGAGTTTAATTGTGGAGGCAAATATACCAATGGCGCGTTGTTTCAGTAGAATAAGTGATATGGGCCCCTCCATGTCGCGGGATTTTGTCAGATGGAGAGATGGAAGATTTAGTCAGGCTTCTAGAGTTACTTCACAGTGTGAAACCATTGATAGGAGCCACAGATGAGATGGTGTGGGCCAAAGGAAAGACTGAGCATTTCACTATAAACTCATGGCATAGAGTTTTATCAGTGGGTCTACAAAGTGGGGTGATCCCAGGCCTACAGCCTAGTATTGCGCTAAGGTGTCGCTCCCAAGGTACCGGCATTTGGGTGGCTTGTAGGAAGGAATAAGGTGGACACAGTAGATAATCTTTGCAAGAGAGAAATGGTGCTTCCAAATGTTTCTGTAACGTGCTTTCAGAATGAGGAGTCGGCTGTTCATCTTTTATCCATTGCTCTTTCATGAAAGCAATTTGGGATAATTTTTTGAATCTATTCAGGGTGTCATGGGTTATGTCGAGCCTAATGGGGAGTTTTTTTTTTTTTTCAGCATGGCATAGAGGCGGTGTGGGTGAAGTCAACAAAGCAATTTGGAGAATGGTGATGTTGGCTAGTGTGGTTTATATGGCGGAAAGGAATATTTGTTGCTTCAGGAATATGTGTGGGAGGGTATCGGAGGTGTTCACTAGGGAAATATTAAATGTAATGGAATAGGCTACAGTCTACACCATGAGATGTATTAAGCGAAAGTTTTTTTTTTGCCTATTTCATGATTTGAGTTGTAATTTTTATGCTTAAGCCAGTTCTTAATAAAATTTTCATCTATCAAAAAATAAAAAATTCCTACTTGCGTAGCCATAAACAACGAGTAAATCAAAATATTCCTAGTTATGAACAAATTGAGAGATGGATATAAAACTATAGACATTCCTACCTAATATGAGCCGCGATAAAGGAATTGATATAGCCTAGCTGGAAAAAAAAAAAAAGTATACATTAATCTTCTAGTTAGTTTGGTAATTCATATCAGTAATATATTGCCACATATGAGAAAAGTTAATTTGCACAACAATAGAGCACCAAAATTTACCCAAATTTATATTAAAGAAGCATTCTAAAAGCAAGCATTAGATCCAATTAATTGATAACAAGACAAAAACCAAGCTACAACATATAAACCATAAGAAGCTCATTCCACCAAGGCCACAAGGATAGCTACAATGTAGTACATGCGGCCTAGATATTGGTGGCCACCACTGTGAGTTCGATTTATTCTCAATTATAATTAGATGATATTACAGTGACGTGATATGTTTTTGAAAACTAGGTTGAACATTCACATCTAGTGGACCAACCTAATCCTCTCACAGAGGTGGAATATTTATGTCCAAAAAATACAAGTAAAAAAACAAAGAGAATATCCAACAATGTAACAGCATTATCTCTTAATGAAAAGAAACTCACAGGATGTCCAATGGTGCATACTTTCTGGCCAACTTTCAGGCCTTCAGAGACACCGAGAGGAATGGGTATTAGTTCATCTTCTAGGTTATCAACGTGTAGAACAGCAACATCGATCACTTGCTCGAATTCACCAATCTCTGCCTTGTAGCCTCATGTGGGGAAAACATGATATACTGTACGTAACTAAACAGTAAGAGTCTGATTGCAAAATTAAAAGCATAGCATTTTAGGGACTCCAAAAAAAAAAAATCATAATTTTTCCTGACAATGTGTCCTTTTTAAAAAAAAATTTATGAAGAGTCTAATACAATGAAACAATATATATATATACACACACACACACAGAGAGAGAGAGAGAGAGAGAGAGAGAGAGAGAGAGAGATGCTCACACACAACTAGTTGAACGCTGCATTTTGGTCCAACTAGCTTGGCATTTAATGTGGAGAGGGGGGCCATTTGCTTTACCTTAGCTTTTTAAGAGGTTGTTTGAGAATGATCCCCAGCTTGGGTGGGCCCCACTGTGATGTTAATGGAAAATCCACCTTGACCATCATGTATGTCAACCCATGTTAGACATAGGAACCAAAAATCAACTTCATCCATGGTTCAAGTGGACCGCACAATTAGCAATACTATGCTGAAAAATCTCACCCTCCAAAATGATTCATTTGGTGAGGCCCACTTCAATCATGTGTGGATCTTATTTTTCGATCCCACACCTAGAATTTTCCATCGTATCTAATGGTTGGAATGGATTTCACATTCATGATCGGGGTCCTGTAAAAATCAAAGGTGGACGTTTCTACCTCAAATGTTCTATTGGTGTGGCTCACTTGAATTACAAGTCTGCCTTATATTTATACTCAAGACCTACAATGAGGTTGCACATCTGATGGTCGAGTGGATCTATATATATATATATATATATATATATATATATATATATATATATTATATATATATGTATATATATATATATATATATATATATATATATATATGTATGTATGACTTGGTGGGCCATGTTAAAAATCAAGGTCGGCTTTTTCTCCTATTGTTGAACTTCTTCGTATTTCGAGAGAAAAGGTGCATATTCCGAAAGAAAGTAGGAGTGGATTAGGTGCAGTCTATCCTCACGCAGTACAGTGCATCCCTAACTCTCGGGCATACCCTATATACTTATTGTATATCCATGCCCTACATCCATATTTTCAGCTCATGATTGGACATGATTCTAAAGATGAAGTAGATAAAATTCTCAGGTGGACCACACCACCAAAATTGTGGTGATTAGCCATTAAAATTTTTTTGTGGGCCAACAGTTTTGAATCAAGCTGAAATTTGTTTTTTATTTTTAATGTACTTCATCAAGGTCCTTGTGAACTTATCAATAAGTTGGTTGGCAAGTAAAAAATTACAGTGGGCCCTAGGAAATTACAGTGGGCCCTAGGATATACAATGGTAAGCAAGATATTCCATAATGGTAACAAATGCCATAATGACCACCACCATTGACATTACAATACGGGCTGTAACAGTTTTTTTTAAACTATTCGGCCCCGTAATGAATTGTTACAGGGCCGTTACAACCCCATAACATGTAACAGTTACCACCTTTACAGCTACATCATGACTGTTACAGCTGGTACGTAGCTATTTTGGGATACCTTAGTGGTAAGTGTCAACCAAGAGTCCAAGACTACTTGCTCATGGTGAACCAGAATCAGCCTCATGTATGAATATACATATTTTCTATGTGCGACATGCAATATTATATATCCACGTAATCAATCTACTTCGCCCATTTCATGCACATTCAAGGAAAATGACTAACTGGGCACATCTAACACATTCACATGCAAACAGATGCATTCTATCATAGGTTATATTTCTTTCCATATAATCTGAATTAGCCTAGTTGCGACATGCCCACATGCTCACCAATCCCCCAGCCCCTATAAAGCAGGGTTGATCTTAGGCAGGCAACCGGTTGTTGAAGTTTTGCTAAGCAAATCCTTAGGATTCCTTAATCGTAAAGCTGACACCAAATAGCTTAGAGAAGGTGGCCACATTGACAACAACAAGGATGATGATAGGAACGAACAACAAGAAAAACAACAACAGGCTCCCTGTGGTGTGATTTTTGCCACCATGCTACCTGTCCATTGCACAATTGGCATATATTTTACAGCAATCAAACACCCAAACAATGGACCCCATTGCACAATTGGCATATATTTTACATCTTCAACTCCTGGAACGCTGCCTTTGCATTCTCATCCCATGTGAATCGGGCATTCTTCTTTGTCAGTTGCATGAGTGGTCGTGCGATTCTGGAGAACTCCTTAATAAAGTGTCGGTAGTACCCGGCCATGCCCAGGAAACTCTGAACCTCGGTCACTGTAGTGGGCTACTCCCACTTAGATACTGCTTTCGTCTTAGTTGGATCGACTGCTATTCCTTCTACCTTTACTACGTGCCCTAAGAATTTCACTTCCTGCTCCCAAAACTTTCATTTGGACAACTTAGCGTACAGTTGGTTATTCTTTAGCGTACTTACGACCGTACGCAAATGTTGTTGATGCTCTTCTTGGCTTTTGGAGCAGACCAAGATGTCATCGATGAACACGATTACGAACCGGTCTAGGTAAGGCATGAAAACTCGGTTCGTAAGGTCCAGAAAAACTGCCGAAGCATTTGTGAGACTGAAAGACATCACCAGGAACTCGTAGTGCCCATAACGAGTCCTGAAGGCCGTCTTTGAGATGTCCTCATCCCGGATCCTCAACTAGTGACATCCCGAATGCAGGTCTATCTTGGAGAAGTATTTGGCGTCTTTCAACTAATCAAATAGATCGTTAATACGCGGTAGGGGATATCTATTCTTGATTGTTACATCGTTCAGTCTCCTATAGTCTATACAGAGACACATCGACCCGTCCTTTTTCTTGACAAAGAGAACCAGCGCTCCCTAAGGAGAAACGCTGGGACGGATAAAGCCCTGAGCTAATAGCTCATCGATCTGATTCCTCAACTCCTCCATCTCGCAAGGAGGCATGCGAAACAGAGAGAGTGATATAGGAGCAGTTCCTGTCTTAAGGTCAATGCAGAAATCTACCGCCCTCCTCGGGGGTAGCCCTGGTATTTCTTAAAATACTTCAGGGAAACCTCGGACTACCGGTATCTGCCTGATGGTATCTTCTACTGACTTAGCTTCTTCTAGAGCCTGCAAGCTCACAAATTCTTGGCATCTGTCCCTCCCTCTCAAAGTGAAAGAGGCCTGCCCTAGGATGGATATGGTCACTGTTTTGTCGTGACAATCCATGACCGCACGTACCAACGTGAGCCAATCCATCCCAAGGATGACGTCAAACTGCCTGACAGGCACAATAATTAGGTCCACAGCAACCTTGCGATTTGCGAGCGTGATGGGACATGCTCTACACATCTTGCCTGTTTCTACAAATTCACCCATAAGGGTTGCTACAACTAAGGGGGCATGCATCCGAGTTGTGTTCAAACCTAATCTAGATGCAATAACAGAATCAATGAAAGATAGAGTTACACCAGCATCAAATAAAGTGAGTATAGGGGTACCGTTAATGTGGGCGGTACCATGAATGGTCTGAAGGGGGTCTTGTTCGGCCTCTGTGGCAACTACAACATATACTCGTGCTGGGGGGGGCCCTCTGCTGAGCTGGGGGCCTGAGCGCTGTCCTTGCTGTCGTCTGGTTCTGCTGGGTTCATTTCCCCCGAGGCGGAATGCCCTGATCTCGCATTCGCTGGAAACAAGTCTGGGTGTTGTGGTTCGTCTTTCCACAGTAACCGCAGCCTCCGCCAGGGGGCAAAGGCGGCGAGCGATTAGTGGTCTGGGTCTTCCCGCAGGGATGGGCGAAGTAGGGGGAGGCTGCCTTGGTCGGAACGGGGCCTCTCGAGCCGGTAGGCGGGAGCGGATGGTGCACTCAAAATCTTTTTCTACGCACATTGCCTAGTCCACCAATTCCGGGAAGTCCCCGAAATCCCAGGTGCATAGCCGAGATTGTATCCCGGGTTTCAGCCCCTCCTTAAACTTCTCTAACTTATATTCCTCGTCCTCAAGGGCTTTGGGTACATACTGGAATAGCTCGTCAAACCTCGCCTCGTACTGGGCGACTGTTAGGCTTCCTTGTTCCAACTTCAGGAATTGTGCAACCTTCTCACTCCGACATGACTGTGGAAAATACTTCTCCAGGAACTTTGTTCTGAAGCCAGCCCAGGTCCAGGCGTACCCAGTTGGCACGCTTCTTTGTACGCTCTTCCACCAGTTTTTAGCCTCTCCCTTAAGCAGGTACGTGGCCCAGCTGACCTTTTGAGCATCGAAGCACTCCAGCGGCCCCATCATCTTGGCAATCCTTGCCAACCAATGTTCAGCCTGAGCACGAACTCAAGCAGGCGCTCCCCCGAAAGTTGGTGGGCGGAGCCCACAACTAGGCTGGTTACACCCCAAGCACAGACTCTCCTTCTATCGGACTTCCTATAGAGAGATTTCAGCAATATGTGTGTCATACCATCATATCAATAACATAGATCTTATCATAAATGGGGAAATGAAAAGCAATGCATGTATTTTTATCAGAACACATTAACTGCATTTACATGAGTTAAAATAATAGTAAGCATGAGAATCATTCTATTTAAATAGATATGTCAAGAGAAAGCAGTCCATTCCTACACACAATTTATCCTTAATCCAACCATCCGTTAAACTTCACAAAATTACTATTTCTGGTCTAGTTAGGGATGGAAAGCTCAAGGGGAACAAATCATCACCAGGTAAAACGTAGAGTGCCCCTGGGTGCAAGTTTCCTTGAGAAGGTAGTGAATTATTACTCATGTGACTTCTTGTACAATTTCATTCTTATTAAACAGTGAGTCACCAAGTTAAATATATGAGGATAGGTGGAGAGTTGGAAGGCCCTAAACCGAGGTTGTTTGGGCTGTAACCAAAGGCAATTGAGCCTGCCAAACACGTGCCACCTATTTCAGTGTGAACTGGGCCCGATCAGCGCCCACTTTTGCTACATTTCAACCGTCCAAGAAACCGGGCCATGGTGTAAATAAAACATTTACATCAAGTCGGGTCATACGGCGCAGAAAAACAGCCGTACTGTGGTGGGATCCACCGTCCAGACCATACGGATAAGATACTTATATCCTGGTGGGGTCCATGCATGTGGCCTGCCGACTTATGGACGAGCTCGTCACATAGGATATATATATGTATACATTATATACATAGTATATATGTATCACATAATACATAGGTATACATTATATACATTATATTTGCATCACATGGCATACATGTATACATCATATATATCATATACGTTATACATATACAGCATGAACACCTGGTGGGTCCCACCCAGCTGGCAACATAGGTGAACGGGATGGATATGCGTCCAGGGGACCACGTCCAGACCTTGGACGGTCAGTACCCAACACACGTACAAGGTGGTTTTTCCCAAACACGTGAGTCCCACATAGGGCCATCTTATACATATGATATATATATATATATATCCATGTGGGTCCCACATGGGGCCCACCAAGCACATATAATGTATATTTCATTTAAAATAGCAGTCATATAGAGTCCAGGGACTCCGCTGCCATCTGGGACGGCCCAACACAGGCAGCCTCTGGTTTTGACGGTGTGGCCCACAGTCTTGATGGTGTGGCCTACTGAGAAGATGTAGGGTGCGGCCCACCTGCATTTGCTCAGTCCCATGGTTGGTTTAGCCCACTGACGTTGGGTGAGGCCCACCTGCATTTGTGCAGGGCCCAAGACGGGTGCAGCCCATTTGCGCTCGATTGTGAAATAATAAGAGGAAAACGGCCTCGCCATGCCGTTAGAGGTCACTTCCGGCCTGGTTTTTGGCTCCACCACGGCCCTTCCCTGGCTGTTGTTTTCCAACCCCTGCCAGCGTTCAACTAGAGACATGGTGGCTGCCATTCTTGCCGACAAGGAACTGCTGAACTACAGCCATTGATTGGCTCAGCTTCGACGCGAACCATGGCCACCGTTTAGCCAGTCATCCTGGCTCAAAACAGAGCTCGTAAAGGCCTGTCTTCTGCCTGATAGATGGCCACCGTTGGATCTGATTTCAGCCCCAAGGCACTGCCATTTGCATGACCTGCCTTCAGTCCAAAACAGGGACCAAGCTTACTGTTTCCTCGTACCTACTCACAGCCATTGATTGGCTGATCTCTGACCCAAACTTGAGCCGGTTTCAAAGCTCTACAGAGAGCTCAACAAAGCTTCAAATGGCCCTGCAATCATGGCCATTGCTTGGCCTGATTTGTGGACTAAAACGGAGCTGCTGCTTTAGCATTGTTTCGACCCAAAACATAGCCATTACTTGGCATCGTCTTGGTCCAAATCATGATCATTGTTGGGCTGTATTCGACCCTCATCTAAACCTTGCCTGAGAGCTACTTTTAAACTTCCAACAGGGCTTGATTCGAGGTCGTTTCCCCTCCATGGATTATAACCAGTGTTTTAAATAGTGGTAGCGTGATGCGTAGCGCTCAGCCCTCTATAGTGCATAGCGTAAATACGTAGTGTGTAGCGTAAGCTACACGATACTTCTATTTTAAAATTTAAAAATAGGACAAATATAATAAATAGTGAAAAAAAAGGGAAAAAATATAAAAATGCCTAAAAGATGATTCATTTTATCAATTATAAGCATGTTAAAAAAAGTTATAAGTTATCATTTATCAAAAGTCAATCCACATATATAAGTCAAATCAAATAATTATCACATTAACAACTTTCTAAGAAAACCACTTTAATTAATAATGTTTAATTGAAACCACAAGTCACAATTATGAAAAGAAATAAAAATCTCATAGGTTAAAAGTATTAAGTACAATACGAGTGTCACATTCCTCAACATTAGAAACAAAGAAAACGTGAAAAAATAATAAAAAACTAAAATAGTAAAAAAATACATTGTAGCTTACGCTACGGACGCTACGTAGCTGTAGCGTACGCTACAACCCCTGTAGCGTGCACTACAGGGGATTTACGCTATTTGGGACGCTACGTAGCGCTACGGCCACGCTACGCTACGTAGCGTACGCCACTACTAGGCTATGGGCGCTATTTGAAACACTGATTATAACAGAGGTCCGGCCCAGTTTACAGCCATGGTAAGGGTTGAACCAGACCTTCCTTTCGATTACAGATGGGTATAGCTGATAGGTGGTCACCTAGCATTAGCTTTGGGAGGAGGTACGGCCCACCCCTCTTCTTTCTCAGCTGCGTCAAGCAGCAACAGGGCAGTCGGCCCTCTCAGTCCACACTTTCTTTCTCCTCTCTACACTTTCTTTCCTTCTCTCTTTCTCTTTCTCTCGGCGCGAATCCCTAGGGCTACAGGGCCCTTTTATAACCGAGGGAGAGAGAGCAGGAACAGCGAAGATTGCTTCCACAACGGACGGCTGGGATTCGTCCTTCCCAAAGAGGAAGGTCGGCTCTCTCTCTTTCCTCCCACAGGCCCTGGTTGGGCTGTTTTTGGCAAAGAAAGGGCGTGCATCCGATGGGAAGATGGACAGATAGGATCACACGATCGGACCGATCGTGATCCACCCAACTGACCTCATTATGGTCCCCACTCTCGGATGCCTCCCACGTGTAGTTCGTTGGACGGCTATATCCTATCTCATTCGTCCATTTACAAGGGCTCAAGATGTCCTATACGGTTTTGATCATATGAGCCCTACAAAGAGTTTGAACGGACCAGATGGCCCGGAAAGTGATCATGGTGGGTCACTTAGGGGCTTAAAGATCCCACGTCCGTGCTCTGTTTTGGCGGGAAGCACCTGTTTCTCTCGATTTCAAATAAGGCTCGGTCAAAGCTCATTTGAACGAGCCCAACGTCCCTGTGTGTGTCGTGTGCATGTACATGGAGTGCACACGCACTCCGTGAGGAGCCCATCGTAATGGTTATGCCAAATCCATTCCGTCCATTCACATTTGGGGACGCCTGACGGGGACTCTAGCCCCTTTTGGGCTGATGGTAAAGCCCAGGTGGGCCGTTACACTCTTCTTTAGGCCATTATCGGCCCATATGACGCGATCTGTCGATCGAGTGGGCCTGATACTTGTTTTCAACGATTAATATAAAGTACTGGTTATGATGAAGGCTTCATTTATCACTAACTAACTTTCAAGTGTTGGTGACAAGTGTGTGGTGACAATATCCATTGACTTAGGGGTTTTAATTTAGAGTGTTCAGATAACCTTACCCTCTCGAGTGTTGTAGGGCGCGTTCTGGCTCCCAGAGGCATAGATGGATGGCCTTAACTTTGACCGGAATCCCCATCCTGCATGTGTCGTGTTCGAGCCAGTTGATTAATCCAACCTGATTTAAGTTGATATGGATTTAAAAGGGTAACACCCGAGTACCAATGGTACGAGGTGTTACAACTATATAGAAAGGAAACCTATTATGTGCACTTCTTTTTTTAGATGTTATGATTTAAAAGTGTGTATTAAGGTCTTTTTTTAACAATCCCTGAAGTTTCATTAAAAAATTCAACCATTTTTCAAATGTTTTCCCATATTTCCCAAAACGTACGATAAATTACCCGATACGAACGATATATCCCTTGCGATAATTAATACGTATCTGTATCCCAAGGATGTGACACATAACGCGATACCGATACTTCGAACACTGGTGGCATTGACCTCGATTTCCTTCTCAATTGTCCAATTTATGCCAGCAATTTGCCAATTAGGGTTGTCAAATTAGTGTGTTTTCAAGCCATGGTCCACGATTTGGGTTGTCTGAATTGTCGTGTGTATGCCGTGGATATTGTCGATATGTTGTCACTGCTTAATAAATGGTGGCAAACGCTCACCACATTCAGCTCCATAAGAAAGATTGTATCCATAGATGCAAATAAATTTACTTCTACATTGTAACACCCTGTACCTTTGGTACACGGGTGTTACCTTATCTTAAAACCTGCATCAAGCAAGCTTAAAATACTAGGCGACTTAAATTTTGACATGTACAAGATGAGACTTCCAGTTAACATTGAGGCCATCCATCAGAGTCAGTAGGAGCCAAGCTTAACCCGACACCAGGTAGAGAGGTAAGACGAACGAACACGTCAAGTTAATAAAGCTTATAGATCAATCTATCTAAGTCATGTTGGGGCAAGGCAACCACTAACGACTCTTGAGGGTTAACTAGTGACCAACTAAACCGTTGTTGCACTAAAAAACCCCATTTAACCGTTGAAACCTGTCATCAAACCGATCCAGCTATCAGATCAGCGTATATTAGGCCAAATAGGGCCTGAAATGTGTAATATGGCCCACCTAGGCCTGAAACTGGGTCGAGACCCCTACATAGGGACCCTAAGATGAATGGATGGGCTGGATTTGTCACAAACATTGTGGTGGACCCCACACAGAGTGCATGTGCACCCCATGCATACGTGCACGACATGCACTGGAACAACAGGGTTGGTCAAACGGCCTTTGACCGAGCTCCTCGCGAAAATAAGAAAATGGCGATTTTCTCCCGCCAAAATCACATTCAAACAAACAGTCATTCGACCCCAAAGTGGCCCACCCTAGCCACTTTCCGAACCATCCGAGTCGTTCACTTTCCGAAACTCCAAACTTCGGTCACTGTAGTGGGCAGCTCCCACTTAAATACTGCTTCCACCTTAGCTGGATCGACCGCTATTCCCTCGGCTTTTACTATGTGTCCCAAGAATTTCACTTCCTTCTCCCAAAACTCGCATTTGGACAACTTATCATACAGTTGATTATCCTTTAGCGTACTTAGGACTGTATACAGATGCTGCTCATGCTCCCCTTGGCTTTTAGAGTAGAACAAGATGTCATTAATGAACACGATTACGAACCGGTCTAGGTAAGGCATGAAGACTCGGTTCATAAGGTCCATAAAAACTGCCGAAGCATTCGTGAGACCGAAAGACATCACCAGGAACTCGTAGTGCCCATAATGAGTCCTGAAGGCCGTCTTCGGGATGTCTTCATCCCGAATCCTCAACTGGTGATATCCTGAACACATGTCTATTTTGGAGAAGTATTTGGCGCCTTTCAACTGATCAAATAGATCGTCGATACGTGATAGGGGATATCTGTTATTGATTGTCACATCGTTCAGTATCCTGTAGTCTATACAGAGACGCATCAACCCGTCCTTCTTTTTAACAAAGAGGACCGGCGCTCCCCCGAGAGAAACGCTAGGACGGATAAAGCCCTAGCTAGCAGCTCATCAATCTGACTCCTCAACTCCTCCATCTCGTAAAGAGGCATGCGAAACGGAGGAAGTGATATAGGAGCAATCACTGGCTTAAGGTCAATGCAGAAGTCTATCGCTCTTCTAAGGGGTAGCCCTAGTATTTCTTGAAATACTTTGGGGAAATCTCGGACTACCGGTATCCGTCTGATGGTGACTTCTACTGACTCAGCTTCCTCTAGAGCCTGCAGGCTCTCGAATTCTCGACATTTGTCCCTCCCTTTCAAAGTGAAAGAGGCCTGCCCTGGGATGGATATTGTCACTGTTTTGTCGCGACAATCCATGACCGCACGCACCAACGTGAGCCAATCCATCCCAACGATGACGTTAAGATGCTTGACAGGCATGACAATTATGTCTACAGCAACCTCGCGATTTGCGAGCGTGATGGGACATGTTCTGCACACCTTACCGGTTTCCACAAACTTGCCCATAGGGGATGCTACAACTAAGGGAAGATGCATTCTAGTAGTGTTCAATACTAGTCTAGATGCAATAGCAGAATCAATAAAGGTTAGAGTTGCACCGAAATCGAAAAGAGTAAGTATAGGGGAACTGTTAATGTAGGCAGTACTGTAGATGGTCTGCGAGTGGTCCTGCTCAGCTTCAGTAGCGGCAACGGCGTACACTCTGGCTTGGGGAGCTCTCTGCTAAGCTAGCGATCCCTGTCTAGGCTGTTGTGGCCTAGGCGCTGCTCGTATCACCGCCCGATTTTGTTGGGGGCAGTTTACTAGAGGCGTGTTTCCCTCTTCGGCTATTCTTTTGTAATAGAATCAAGTAGTATGGCCGTCTCACCCACAGTACTCGCGATGTCTCCTTGGAAGTGCGGGCGGGAAGCCAGCAGGCTGAACTCCGAGTCTTCTTACTGGAACAGGTGGGGCAGGGGGTGCCTGTCTTGATCGTGCCAGAGTGTCTCGTGCTGGAGGGCGGGTTCACATGGTGCGCTCGAAGTCTTTCTCGACCCATATGGCTTTGTCTACCTGTTCTGCGAAGTCCTCAAAATCCCAGGCGCATAGCCGCGACTGAATCCCCGACCTAAGTCCCTCCTTGAACTTCTGCAATTTGTATTCGGCATCCTCCAAGGCTTTGGGCACATACCGGGAGAGTTCATCGAACCAGTCCTCGTACGTGGCAACTATAAGGCTCCCCTGCTCCAGCCGTAAATATTGTGCGATCTTCTCATTGCGACATGACCGCGGGAAATACTTTCTAGGAATTTTATCTTGAATCCAGCCCATGTCCAGGAGTAGGTGGCCGGGACACTCCGCTGCAGGCTTTACCACCAATTCTCTGCCTCCCCTTCTAAGAAGTATGTGGCTAAACTCACCATCTGTGAGTCAATACATTCCAGGGGTTGCATTATTTTGAAAATCCTTGCCAACCAGTGCTCTGCCTGCACTGGGTCTGGTGCCCCTTCAAATGTTGGCGGCCGAAGCTTTTAGAACCGCTTAAAGATATCTGCGCCCCTGCTATATCTTTCCCGAGATGCCTCCCCACGGTCCCTACCCCTCGAGGACTCCATCATTAGTGTGTGCATGTCCTGCTGCTGTCGCATGAACATGTTCTGTTGTTGCTGCATAGTGGCAGCCATCTGCGCAAATGCTGCAAAGGCTGCTGCTTCCGTTGGCATATCTGCATGTACATCCTCTGAGGGCTCGACCGAAGGGGTTCGTTGCCCGAAGTACTGCGAGGGCATCCCAAAAGTGACTATCCGAGGGGAGGGAGAGACTCCTACCACCTCAGACCTCGTGTCATCGTTTGCTACTCCAGGCGGAAGGCTTGGGGTGTAGATTGGGCTGCGCTCCCGCTGGCGCTCTGTTGACAGGATGGGGTAAATGTCGACCGTGTGGGTCTGACGGGATCGCGTTACTGGTGGCATGGCTTCCTGCGAGATTAGATTTTCGTGGTTCAGGAAATAGAAGGGAGAAGAATGGTTCTAGTCATTATGAAACATTACAAGGGTCAGAGAGCTTGACAATTGCATGGCGAGGGAGTTCATCCTCCAATTAGCATCTTTGGTTTAGATTTTTCAAGGGGTTAAGGTTTCTGTTTCTAAATTTGTTATTTTCCAGGGGATTCTAGGTGATTCGTGTACCAAGTCCTTCCTAACTAGTCAGGATACCTTCATAAGCCCGAATGTTTATTATTGCTAATGCCTAAGGGGCCTAAGTGTTCTTGTTTCTATGTTCATTCATCTTAGTTATCCTTCTAAGGGAAAGTTTCTAAGTTTTGCCTAAGTTAATCTCTTAAGGTTCGTATGTTGATCCCACAGCCAGGCTGTCTCATACTCCGCTTTGATACCAACTTGTAACGCCCCAGTTTTCAAAACCCGAGTACTTAACTCGGGTTCCAAAAACCCAAGAGTTAGTTATTGATAACGACGATCAACGAATGAGTCAAAGTGCAATATAGCGGAAATGAAAACGTAGCATAGATATGATCCAAGATGGGAATAATATTCAAGCCCACTCAGCTAGGGGCCAATTACACAACCTTAAGTCTCTCAAATTCTAAAAGTACTGGAATAAAAATAAAGGGGCTAGTCTACTGGTTCAGCCCAAAGTAGGTGGCCGCCTCCTGCTGCGGCTCTTCATCGTATAGCTCCTCATCAACGGTCACCGCCTCCAAGTCTGCCGTGTACTCATCGGCTTTTGTACCTGTGTCCTCTGTACTGTTGAACATTGATGAATGAGTGGCCAGCTCAGTGTGATCTCCCCTCAAGATTACACACCGCCACCCTAAACAAGATATAGCAGAAAACAACATAGCATACAAAACAATACAAGAATGTGATCTTATTAAATGCATGGGTGTATGAGTGCACATCAACTGGGGATGCTCATCCAGTTGGCTTTTGGGCAAAACCCATGCAATGTGGTCGGTCACCAGCGAAAGCACTTAGTACATGCGTAGTGCCAAACTCACCAAAGGTGGGTCGATAGTCGATGGTCTGGGAGCTAGCGAAACGATACCCCAACTAAATCCTATTAGGCACGTGCTACAGCATCCAAAATTTGCCATCCGTCATCGCCCAAATGCGATGTATGCGTGATTAGCCCCGTTATTAGTCAAGTTACACTCAGCCAATTTAAATAAGTTCACGGTCACTACGGGGAACTCATGGCCCAACGTAGGCCGACGGCTCTGGCATAGTATCCCATAACTACCATCCCCGGCCCATGAGGCTTCTGCCTTAGGGTGTGTGTAGAACCCTCCAACACGTGGCCAATCAGTTCCACTGCAAAGGGGCCACTACCATATACTAACTTGGAATGAATTATCAATTTTGTTTAAGTGCGATGATTAAAACATGACGGTATGTATGATTAAAAGGCGAGCAAACAGCGGTAATTGTAAATATTGCAAGGCTCATTCCATAGTCAGATAATGGGAACCACGTATGGATAGTAAACCCCAAAATCAATTGCCACAATCCACAACCTCCATGTTAGGGGTCCACTCATGTCACAGCTAGTCTAGTTACACCCAAGCACAGACTCTCCTTACTAGAGTTTTTCATGGAGAGATTTTAATAATGTGTGTCGCAAACAATAGCATGAAATCCGCTCAAAGATAAGAAGTAAAGAGCATTGCATATACACCTATGAATCATATGATCATGAGTTTTATAATCCAAAATATGTATTAAGAGAAATGACACATTAAGCAGATGATTTAGATAGTTTAATTCACATGTTCAAATAAGCTAATCAAGTACGAGTATGACCCTATAGCATGCTTTCAAACTCAACCATCAAATGTACTTAGTGAGCTCACTAGGTAAGTCAATTATCTCTAAATCATGGAGATCATTATCCTAAACAAATATGCCAAAATAAATACAATCTATTTCGAACTATTTAAATCATTCCTTGAAAAAGTTAAAATAACCACACATTCTAGATCATTATACTGACTACACTTAGTCTAGTTGGGGATAGAAAGCCCAAGGGGAGTAGAATCATCACCAGGCAGGTTGCAGTAGCTCCCTTCCTGAGTTCGCTCCCTAAGATTAGTTGGTGGTCCAACGCCGTACGAGGGACTACCTAAGATCATTTTCAAGCAAGAGTTGTACCAATAAGTTGGTTACTTGAGCAAATGGATAAAACCTTCCCACATGAAACTTTGGGCCGGACTTGGCCCATAAATCAAGAACTGAACTGGGTCTGCCCTTGGCCCACTCTAGCTCCCAATTTCAGCCTAAACTGGGCCCGATTGGGGCCCACATCTGTTGTCCCTAGCTAACCCAAAAACTGAGCCATGGTGGGCCTTGTTTGGCCCTAATACGGCAGCCCACCAGCTGCATGAATGAGGCCCACTGGGTATGTACGGCCCGTCAAGGTCGTGATCTAAGGTGAGGCCCACCGCTGGGCGTGGCCCATCTAACGTTGAAGCAGGACCCACCACAGAGTGCTGCCCACCAGAAGTTTGGGTCGAGTGAGGTCCACCGTTGTATACTTCGTGAGGCCCACTAGGTTGGCCGTGGTGCGGCCCATTGAGATACATGGTGTGGCCCACCGGTTGTGTTGCATATGGCCCAATAGGCCCGTTCCCAGTCCAGTTGAGACCTGCATCTGTGCAGCTTGCCCGATCGCGGCCAACAACAGTGTCTTGAGCTTCTGCTTGAACCGGCCCTGCCTGGGGTCTGATCTCGACCCTTGATCAGGGCCCACCGGAGTTGGTTTCGGTCCATCTCTTGGACCGACTCCCAGCTCACGCTGCTGTCCCGGTTTGAGACCGAAGCCGGCCCGATTTTAGCTCAAAACAGAGCTTCTGTCAAGCTCCATCTTCAGTTGCTATGAGGGACCGTTCCTGCGCGGATTTTCGCCCGACAGAGCCCATTTCGGCAAGAAGCCATGGAATACGGCCATTCCTTCGCCCTCGGCTCCAATAGGCCTGCAGTTTGTCCGACGCAAGCCATGGAATACGGCCATTCCTTGGCCAGACACTGTCATCACATGGTCTGTCTTCAGCCCAAAACAGAGCCACTGATCGGCTTAATTTCAGACTCAAACAGGGACGTGAACTCAACCCGTTCCACAGCCCTTTGAGGGGCTAAATCACAGCCATTATTTGGCCGATTTCCAACCCGACTAGGCCTGGATTTAACACCCCAGCGAAGCTCTATTTGAGAGCAGTCTTTAGCTCTGAACAGAGCAAGATCAGAGGTCTCTTGTTACCTCCCTTCATCTGTAGACTATGTTGGATACTAGGCCCATATGCAGTCATCGCAAGGACTGGACTGGGCCTTGCATTTCCAATCGTGCTTTTCACTAAGCATGGTCGTTACCTGGAGAGTTCGGGCCTGGAAAGAGGACGCAGTCCCCGTTTTCTCCCCTTCAACCGACGCAGTCTGTAACAGGGTCGACAGTACCTCCCTCTTCCACTCTTCTTCTACTCTCTTTCTCCACTCATGGGCACAAACCCCTAGATCTACAGGGCCCTTTATATAGAGGGATAGAGAGAGAGAGAGGAATGGCTGAGAATGCTCCCCCTGTGGACGGCCGAGATTTGCTTTCCTGGAGAGGAAAGTCTTCTCTCTGCTTTTCTCTTGCGGGACCTTTGCTTGGCCAGTTCCGAAAAGTGGGAAGCACCGCCTTCCCCAGGTGATGGACGGATGAGGCTTGTAGGGCAGGACGATCACGGCAGATCGTGCAGATATTTGCCTCCTGTAACGTATTGAATGGTCGCATGCTAACTTCTCTGTCCGTTTATCAAGGCCCAAGAGCCTATACGGTTTTGATCATATGGGCCCCACGAAGAGTTTGAACGGCCCAGATTGCTTGGAAAGTGGCCATGGTGGGCCACTTTGAGGTTCGAAGGTCCTTAGCCTTGAAATATAAATGGCGGAAGAGAAACTTCTCATATTTTCAAATAAGGCTCGGTCAAAGGTCATTTGACCGAGCCCACCGTCCTAGTGTAGGTCGTGTGCACATGCATGGAGTGCACATGCATACGCTGAGAGGGCCCATGGTGATGGTTGTGACAAATCCATTCCGTCCATTCTTCTTGGGACCCAGGAATAGGGGTCTTGGCCCATTTTAGTGCAGGGCCGAGGCCCAGGTGGGCCGTTACCCTCTTCCTTGGGCTATTGTCGGCCCATATGACGTGGTCTGTTGATCGGGTGGGCCTAATACTAGTTTTCAACAGTTAATATAAGGTACTAGTTATAATGAAGGCTTGGTTTGTTGCTAACTAACTCTCAAGTGTTGGTGACAAGTGTGTTGTACCAATATTAATCGACATAATGGCTTTAATTTAGAGTGCTCGAATAGCCTCACCTTCTTGACTGTCGTAGGGCGTGTTCTGGCTCCTGGAGACCCTGATGGATGGCCTTAATGTCGACCGAGATCCCCATCCTGTATATGTTGAGTACAAGCTATTTGGTTAATCTAATCTGTTTTAGGTTGATGTGGGTTTAAAAGATAACACCCGTGTTCCAAGTGTACGGGGTGTTACAGACGCCTTCGGCTGAACCTTCAGCCAACGCATATGCAGATACGCCCTTGGAAGCAACAGCGTTTACGGCCTTTGCGCAAATGGCCGCCACCATGCAACAATAACAAGATACGTTCGCCAGACAGTAGCAGGACATGCACGCCCTGATGATGCAGACCCTGCGAGATAGAGATCATAGAGCAGCATCAGGGACGCCAGGGGCGCAGACATCTTTGACCAATTCCTGAGACTACGACCGCCGACCTTTGGAGGAGCGCCAGACCCATTTCAGGCTGAGCATTGGTTAGCAAGGATCGCCAAAATGATGGGGCCGCCAAAGTGCACAGACCCCCAAATGGTCACCTTAGCCACTATTTGCTCGAGGGGAGGTAGAAAATTGGTGGAATGGCGTACAAAGAAGCGTGCCGACTGGGTACGCCTGGATGTGGGCTGGCTTCAGGACGAAATTCCTGAAGAAATATTTTCCGCGGTCCTGCCGAAGTGAAAAAAACGCGCAGTTCCCAAAGCTAGAGCAAGGAAACCTCACGGTTGCCCAGTACGAGGCAAAATTCGACGAGCTGTCTCGGTACGTACCCAAAGCCCTCGAAGACAAGGAATACAAGTTGAAGAAATTCAAAGAGGGGCTAAAGCCTAGGATACAATCCCGATTGTGCACCTGGGATTTCATAGACTTCCCAGAATTGGTGAACAAGGCGATGCGGGTAGAGAGAGATTTCGAACGCACCATTCGCTCCCGCCTTCCAGCACGAGACGCCCCGGTCAGGCCGAGGCAGGCACCTCCTGCTCCGCCCATCCCTGCAAGAAGATCCAAACCGCTATCTGCGCTAGCGCCACCTTTCCTGCTAGGGTGAAGGATCGGGAAAAGGAAAGAAGAATTAATGAAATTTTTGAAGGAGATGCGGCCTGCACCTTTCGAAGGTGCGTCTCTTGGAGCAGGGGCATTTTGGACATGTGAAAAGTCATCCATACATGAGAGGAGTATTCTTGGAAGGTAAGAATGGGAGGGCTTAGTAAGGTGCGTGGCTCATCAGTGAGTCGTACAGTAGGAAAAAGCTCTAAAATAATTTTTTAATTAACAATAACAATAAATAATTAAAAACATAAACTCACTTTTTCCAACCTCGCCCATTCCAAATACTTCACATTCCATGAAAACTCCTGCATAAGAAAAGTAAATATATTATAAACCTTTTAAATAAAAATAATATAAACACATAGTTATTAAATCTTAAGAAAATCATATTCTTAAATATAGTTTGATTAGAATCTAAAAATAAATAAAAATCCATGAAATCAAACAAACACAATAATTAGGTGGACAAAACCTATAAATCGAGACAAACACATGTGTACTGCTTTCTTTCATTTTTAATAAGATGCATTCACACCCCACGAACTCACACTATACCATTGTGGGAGTTCACCCCAATGGTCAATTGAACCCATGACCTTGAAACTCTTGCGAACTACCTCCTTAAGCCTGATCACCTCTTTTTAACGTATCTAATTGTCAAAACACAACACAATGACCTTGGGTCAGGTCCACTCAAGGGACAGGTCAGGCTTCATACTTAATTATGGTAAATATAAAACTAATAATAATAGTAAATATTTAAAATAATTACAATTAGTAATAGAATTGGATTTTTTTTTTATTTTTTTTACATAGAAAAGACAAGATACCAATATAGCATGTAACACTGCATGGTAGAGTTATGGTATTTGTGCATAGACCAGCTTTAATGAACATGTCTCACTCTCAGACATGCCATTGCATAAGTGAAGCTTAACCTCCTAGCGCCTAATTTGAGGACGAGGGCAGTTTCAGAAGACAAGTCCCTATTTCCAACAAAGGTAACATTGCACATGTGCTGTTTGATCCTTCTCTTAGATCTTTTTAAGGTATGTGAACAAAGGTGAGGTAGATCCAACATTCGAGTGGATATGCCTCATTTTTATACACATAACTTGAAATGATACAAGAGAAGGCATGGACAACATGGATAAATAGACACATAACAGTGGGCCTAGCCACATAGCTGCCTGTTCATGGCTAGGACTACCACATAGCTGCCTGTTCATGGCTAGGACTAGAGACGGGCGTGGGTAGGTCCATGTCTAGGCTAGGTGTGTTGGATGAAAAAGGAAAAAAATGTATACAAAATAATACCTCATTAATATGGTATTTACATTCTAGTAACCTTTTAAATCAAGTTTTCATTGCACTACCTGATTAATCAATATATTGTCAAAAGCACCTTCCGTTAGTTTTCTCTAAACCTGATATTATTTTTTCCTAGAATGATAAAAGTGCCCACAAACAAGGAGTTTTCTGCAGGGGATTGCATGCTAGGAATGTGGCCACTGGTTCGTAATCCTTGGACCCACCATAAAGCATGTGTTTTATCCACGTAAGCTTAAAAGATGAGGTAGATCCAAATGTCAGGTGGACGACACCATAGAGAAGAGTGATGATTGTATGCCTATTATTAAAAGCTTCCTAGGGCCCACCGTAATACCAACGATAATGTTTATTTTCCATCCAACCTATCCGTTAGGTTAGGTAGTCTTAGATGAAGGGAAAACAGCAAATAGCAAACATAAAGTTTTCAGTGGTAGGTGTCATCACCACTGTTCTCTTTAGTGTGGTCCACCTTAGAATTAGATCTGCCTTATTTTTAAGGTGTATGCCCTAAAATGATTTGAAAAAATGCATAAACGGTGTGGATTAAACACAAATCATGGTAGGACCCACAGTGCACCGTATGTCACACGCTTTGGTGTGTTTGCAGGAAGCAGAGGGCAGGGAAAGTTCCTATAGCCTGTTGGGGCCACAAAGATGCCCATCACAAATCCACTTCGTGCATCAGTTTTGTTAGACAATAAAATATCATGTAGATCAAAACTCATGTGGGACACACCACACAAAAAAGGTGGGAAAGGTAACCTCGACCATTGAAACCTTATCCAAGCCGATCATGATGTTTTTATAGGCTATCCAAACCGTTCCCAGCGTCATTACCATTCGGATAAACTGCAAGCATCATCGTAATACAAAACTTCTTTGGCCCTGTATATTACAGGAAACAGTGTTGAATGGGCGTAGGCTATCCATTTGTTTCTGCGTGGATAAAACACTTACAACGGCACACTTTGGATAATCCGGCCTATCAATCTAGACTGTCCATTTGTTCCAACACAGATATCATATGATACCTGGTACACGTCCCACCATTCCGACTATCATAATAATCCAATCTTTAGCCTCTAAAAATATGGAGCGTCTATCAACAGTTCGGGACTCTATCAACAGTTCAACTCGATTGACAGAACAGTCTAAGCAAACAACCAAATGCAACTAAGAGCATTATGACTTTCAGTACTACTCCCAAAGTATTAGAGTATTTTCCACTAAGCATATTAGGATTAACGAAAGATCTAAAAAAAAAAAAAAAAAAGGTTTGGGTAGCAATGGGCAGGGTCTGAACCTGTCGGAGGCGATCCAAACAGGGGTTTTGGATTTTGGGCCGTTGCAAGAACAAGACCGCCCATTAAAATAATATAAATGGGCTTCTTCTCACTTAGAAATTTTTGTAAGAACTAGGCACGGTCTTATATTACTGGTCCAGCCCGACATGGACGGACCCGATGAAATCCAAATGGCCAACCCGTCCGTTACCACTCCTTGAAATCCATACCTCGTGAAGGAGACATCACATTGGCTGAGGATGAAGCACCACGACTTTCACAGCAAGGTTTCTCTCCCTCTCCCTATTATGCAGGGTGCAGTGTTTTCTGTCAAGCTTCGTATTTATAGAAGGTTGGTTGGTTTTTGGTTTTTCGTTTTCGGTTTGCAGGAAAACCTATGGCTAAGATCTCGCCAAATGTAAGACTGAGATCAGGGGAATCCTCTTTACTCGGATCGTCAGCCTGGCAAACAGAGGGCGCAGTAGAATTTTCCGTTTTCGGATTGAAGCAACCGCACACCCCTCTGTTGTGCTGAGAAGTGTGCTCACGTGTGTGAGCTTACGCATGTGAAATCACCATGGTTCTTGTCAGATTTGTCGTCCCATCTCGATGGACGGTTTGGATCATGAAGGTGGGTAGTGGAGGTGGGCCACAACTTGAATAGATGAACGGAAACGGATTGGCTACTCCCCCTGACACCAGCCCCGGAGCTGGTGGTCGGTGCTCTGTGGGCCCCACCATGATGTATGTGTTTCATCCATTCCGTTCATCCATTTTTAAATATCATTTTATGTTTTTATCCAAAAATGGGAGGGATATAAATCTCAAGTGTATCACACCATGGAAAAAAATAGTGATTGGATATCAATCATTTAAATCCTCCTAAGGCCCGATTACTGTTTATTTGACATCCAATCCGTTGATTTCATAAAACCCAGATCAAAGTCAACTTGATCATCTCCCCCAAAAGAACGGTCGAAGCTCATTAAACACTGTTTCCTGTAATGTGGTCCACTTGAGACTGGGATATACCTCATTTTTTTTGTTTTATCATAAATTGATCTACAAAAGTAGATGGACGGAATGGATGAAACACATACATCATGGTGGGCCCACAGAGCACCGACCACCAGCTCCGGGGCTGGTGTCAGGGGGAGTAGCCAATCCGTTTCCTAGATGAACGGTTGCTTGCCCGTTCAAAAGGCGCCGAATACGGTAGTGGAAAAAGGAAGAAGAAACTTCCTTCTTTTGGAAATTTTCAGTCTTTCTTTAGTCCAGTGCTTTAATAAGATGGCGCGGGTTGGGTGGGGTTAGGTGAGGCAAGGGCAACGGCTCGGGGCCCACATGATTCGATGGTCCGATGATTTCAGCCGTCCATATTATTCTCTTTACTAACATAAACGACCCATCTTCACACAATCACGTTTTAGTGATGATACCAGCCATTGATTTCTACAGTTGAATCAGAACCATCCAAAAATTTCGAATCTAAGCATCATCAAAAGCACATCCGTTCATCATAATCTTCTCACAGCGGCCCATATAATATAAGATTCCATCGACGGTTCCATGTGGATCTCAGTAGACGGCGACACTCCCTGGATGCTAAGTCGCAACAGAGGCAAAAGAGAGATAGCATCTCTGTATTCACGCTCCAACCGAAGTGTACTGTACCAACTTTCATAGCTGCGAGCCTGCACTTCCGTTCACAGCACGTAAACACCGCTGTACGCACCTCGATAACCGAGTTGTACGAACCACTCAAATGGGACGCAGATTGGCTACTCCCCTGACACCAGCCAATGGCTGGTGGTCGGTGCTCCGTGGGACCCACCATGATGTATGTGTTTCATCCATGCTATCCATCTGTTTTTACGGATCCTTTTACTATATGAGACCAAAAATGAGATATATCCCAGTCTTAAGTGGACCACCACATTACATGAAACAGCGTCGACCGTTAAAAAACATTTTGTAGCCATAAAAGTTTAGGATCAAGATGATTTTTATTTTTTCCCTTCATCTGGGCCTGTATGACCTAATAAAAATATTAGATGTCAAATAAATAGTACAGTGGGCCTTAGGAGGATTTTAATGATGGATATTCAACCACTATTGTTTTCATGTGGTGTGGTCCACCTGAGATTTATATACCTCTCATTTTTTGGATCAAGCCATAAAATGATCTATAAAAATAGATGAACGGAACGGATGAAACTCATACACCATGATGAGGCCCACATAACACCGACTACCAGCCCTGGGGTTGATGTCAGGGGGAGTAGCCAATCGGTTTCCCTCAAATGAGATGAATATTACATTGCTACAATGATGTATTTATTGAGAACAACTTTACATGGGCCAAAGTGATGTATTTATTATATTCATACCGTTTCTTTTTTCGTGATTATTTCAAAGCATTCGAAAAATAAATAATTCATGTCTAAAGCTTAAATGGACCACACCGAAAATAGTAGTAAGGATAATAATTTTCACCGTCATCGTACCTCGATTTGGGTAAGGACAACCATGCATTGGATCGGTTCAAGTCAGATATTCCGGATTCGATCTCAGATCGAGTTTGGGTCCACTTACAGCTGGGCATGTTTGGCCCGACTCAGATCGGGTTCGGGTTCACTTACAACTGGGCATGTTTGACTCGACCTGGTAGATTCGACCCAATCCGACCTGATTCAAATTGAATTGACGATCTGGATCGGTGCAGTCCGAATAGGGTCAGTCTATTCCGACCGTTCATCGTATCGAATTCATATTAATGTCAATCCAGACGAATTCAATCTAGAATCTGATCAGATCTGATTATGATCATATAGTATGAAGTTAAAATAGAGTTATTGAATGCTTGCATCTTTAACGGTTGAGAAACAGAAGGCTGAGGTTAAAATAGAATCATTGAAAGTTTGCATTATCAATACTATTTTTTTCGATGGTATGGCTTACTTGAGCTTTTATATATACATAAATTTTAAGTTAAACCCCTCAAATGATATGAAAAAACAAATGAGCGGTGTGAATCAACCACATACATTCACGATGGGGCCACGTTCGTTAAATCTTTATCACACGTCAACTATGTTGACGCGTGTGGCTGGATAACTTCAAATTGATGGCTCCTGCCATACGCAGGCCACTCACTACTCACCGACAAGTGACAGGTTGAGTAGCCAGCACACTACCTAACGAAGTGACGTCACCAGGTGTGGGACCAAGTATCATGTATGTGTTGTATCCATACCGTCTGTCAGTTTGTAAAGATCATTTTAAGCGATGAGCCAGAATGAGTCGTATTTAGATTTGGAGTGGACCTACCACAGAAAACAATGGGAAGAGTGACTCCTACCTTTGAAGCCTTCCAAGCCTTCCAAAGGTCCACTATGATGTTTATGTGAGATCATCGGATGTTAAGGCAGACATGAAAGAGGGGAAAACACAAATTCCAATTTGATCGAAAACTTTCGTGGGCTTTAGAATATTTTAAAGGTGGACGCTACTCTCTCCAAAGTTTCCTGTGGTGCAGATCATTCTTTCGCTACTGTCTTAAATTGATATCTCCAAATGAATGGACGGTACGGATACAACCCATATACCACGGGGGTACACAGAACTTGGTCACGTCACTTTAGTAGGGTCTAACTGCTCACGTCACTTTAGTTGGGTCTAGCTGCTCAACCTGTAAGTAGGTAATCCGGGTCCCACGCAAGCTACACGTAAGTACGTTACAGGCGGTTGTAGATGCGTATCGTGCGAAGACGAGCGCCTATGGGCCTCGATCTCCAGGTTATACGAACGGTCCAAATGAGATCAAAGTTTTATTTTCCATCTATTTCGTTACTAATGTTAAAAATACATGGATGAAGAAGATGGCATATTTGTAACGTACTTACCTGTAAAAAATTTAGAAGATTTTAATGGTAAGAGTTTCAATCTCAATTGTTTCCCCCGGTGTTACCCACCTGACCGTTGAATCGTTTTGATCTTTGGGTATCAATCCAAAGATAAGGTGAGCCATCTAACAGACGGTGTTGATCTTATCCACACAAATTATAAAATACAAAGTTACAAAAAGTAACGTTCCCATCTTTAACAAAGTTACCCTGCCTTTTTCGAATATAAATTTACTACTGGGAGTAGAAAATGCAGGCTTTCACAGACGACCACAGAAGTAAAGACTGGAGTGCCGTATTTACACAGAGGACTCGGGCTAAGGAGTTTGGTGGAGAAATGATCCGGTGGTCTATAGGTGTATGGAAATTTTTCCATGAACGTAGTTGCATTTGTTCTTTTTAGAACTGCATCACCAATCAGAACTGTACATCATGACAAAACGGTTCATAAAATGCTTCTATTAAAAGACGATATTGATTGGATGATCCAAACCGTCTACAGAGTGGCAAGAAAACATAGATGGAAATTATTATAAATAGAAGATAGGCCCGATCAAAGGTAATTAGAAACATCCGATTGTTGTGATTTTTTCACAGTAGTATGATAAGAGTGGACTAAACCTATTGGACAGTTTGGATACGTGACATGGATGCTAAAAAATTACAAATCAACAATGTGCATGGAACAATTCGATACACTTGGATGCACGGATCATAACTATGGTTGGTGAGGATAGTATGGGTAGGTATTCAACAATTCGATACACTTGGATGCACGGATCATAACGCTGGTAATTGTTTCATATGACATAGTAGGAAGCGGATTGCATCCTACCCCAGCCGGACAGTAATCCGTACGAGCAGAACTCTGTGGGGCTTACAGTGATGTAAGTGTTTTATCCACGCAGTTAATTGCTTTTATTGGACTATTTTATGATATAATACTAAAAATGAAGTAGGGCCACAGCTCCAGGGAACCACACCAAAGGAATATGCGGCATCAAACCTATTAATAAGGTCACGTAGATGTAGACGTGGATGAAGTGAAAACATATGATCCGAAACTTCTCTGGCTCGCAAGAACTTTTTAATAGTGGAAGTTCAATCGCTATTGTGTGGTTCAATTACGATTGAACCTACCACATTCTTCAGATTATACTTTAAAATGATCTTAGAAAAACGATTAATGGTGTGGATAAAACACTTCCATCACGGTGGGACCCACAGAGCCCTGCCCGGACGGATTACCGTCCGGGCGGGGGTAGGACACAATCCGCGTCCGACACGGTATAGGTAGCCTTAGGTGTAGGTAGGGAGAGGATTAGGTGTTATCCGCACCGTGTGAGGCTAACCTCAATGAATATATCATATATCTAGGCCGTTCATCCGTTTTTAAAGACTATTCTAGGTTGTGATACCAAAATATAAGAAGATTCAAATCTTAGGCAAACCACACCCCTGGAAACAGTGGTGTAGGAATGATAATTAAAAATATTTTGTGGTGACATAAGTTTTGGAAAAAAACTGAGCCTTGTATTTTCCTTTCATCCATGGTAGGTACTAGAAAGTTTTTAATGGTTGGAGTACAATTACGACCGTTTCCTGTGATGTGGTCCACCTGAGATTTAGATCAGCTTAATTTGTAACACTCCAGCCTAAAATGGGTTGAAAATTGGATGAACGGTGTGGATATAAAAAAATAATAATCAGGTGAGCAGATGGGTCAAAGGTAACACTAACACCTAATCCGCTACTCCCGGTACGAGCCGCGATTGGTAACCCGTGCTGCGCACTCACAGGCGACGCGAATTAGCTACTAACAGGTTTTTTTTTTTTTTGTTTTTTTGGGGTTAGCTGGTTAGTACACACCCATGTCAGTACACACACTCCACCGTTAGCCACCCCACTAGGATCGATACCAAGACCTCAAGTGATAAAACGAGGTATGTCAACTCAGTCTACCAGTTAAGCTATGGATATGGGTTAGCTACTTACAGGTTGAGTAACGAGACCCGCAAATGATGTCACCAAGTTTTGTGGGCCCACTATAATGTATTTGTTGTATCCACACCGTTCATCCATTTTGAGATATCATTTTATGGCATGAGCTAAAAAATGAGGCAGGTAAAAATCTGTAGTTGACCCACGACAGAAAACAGTGGGGAGAGTGATTCCCATCATTGAAACTATACTAAAGCCCATCATTATGTTTATTTGAAATCAAATCTGTTAAAACGTTTAAAAAGACACAAAGGAAGGGAAAACACAAATATCAGCTTGATCTAAAACTTTTGTGGCCTTTCGAAGTTTTTAATGGTGGGCATCACTGTCCCCACTACTTTCTGTGCTGGGTCCACTGGAGCTTTGGATTTAACTCATTCTTTTTATCTTGCCTTAAAATGATCTCTCCAAATGGATGGACGGCGTGGATGCAAAACATACATTATGGTGGGGCCCACAGAACTTGGTAACGACGTGGATGCAAAACATACATTATGATGGGGCCCACGGAACTTGGTGACGTCACTTCAATATTTTATTTTATTTATTACACATGCACACGCACACACCCCCACACACTCACGCTAGGGGAATTTCACCACCTATGGGTACATGAACCCTTGACCGGGAGTTGAAACTCCTGAGAGTCTATCACCGGAGAAAGAGTAAGGCCCCGTTTGTTAAATCTGATATCTAAAGCCTGTATCTGAAATCTGAAACCTACATCTAGAATCTGAAGTTAAAAAACTTGTTTGGTAATTATAGCTAAAGTCTAAAAGTTAAGTACTGAATTTGAAACAATATGTTTGTTAACAAATATCTGAAATGTCTAAAATATGTTAATTTGACACATTTGCCCCTATTTCCTGTTTGGAAATATTTTACATTATAAAGAAATTATTTTTTATTAAATAAAAATAAAATTATTCTATTTAATTCAAATAAACTACGATATAGTGTCATACATCTTCTTGTGTGAGTGTAAGCAGCATTAACCAAATAATATTTATCTACATAAAAACAAATGATATTTTAACAAAATTTTAAGTTATAATTTTACCAAGCTATATATATATATATATATATATATATATATATATATATATATATATATATATATATATATATATATATATATTGCTAGGAGGAGGCAACATAAATTTCTTTGTTGGATCAAGCTCAGCATTCATAAGGACCCTTGAATCATGTGTCACTCATTCTCATTCGGCTATGACATATGTAAAAATCATATTAAAGTCACATATGACCATAATATTTTGAGCACATTCACCCCTTCTTCCTTTATAAGGTATTTGTTTATCTGTCGGGATACATGCAGGAAACAATGTTGAATGAGCTTTATCCATTGAAAATATTTTGGGGATCATAAAAGTTTTGAATCAAGCTGATTTTTATTTTTTCACTTCATCTGGGCATGTATGACCTAATCTACATATTGGATGTCAAATAAACAGTACAGTGGGCCCTAAGCCAATCACAAGAGGAAACGGATTGGCGAGAGAAAACAGATTGGCTACTCCCCCAGCCACAAGCCCAGTGGCTGATGGTCACCATGATGTATGTGTTTCATTCATGCTGTTCATCCACTTTTACAGATAATTTTAGGGCTTTATTCCAAAATTGAGAGGGATATAAATCTTATGTGAACCACACCACGGGAAAACAATAGTAATTGGATATCCACAATTAAAATCCTCCAAAGGCCCACTATATTGTTTATTTGAAATCCAATTGTTGATTAGGTCATAGAGACTTAGATGAATGGAACAAACAAAGATCAGCTTGATCCGGAACTTTTATGGCCCCCCAAAAGTTTTTAATGATCCACGTTCATTGAACATTGTTTCCTATCATGTGACGCACTTGAGATTAGGATATACCTAACTTTTGGTCTCATACCATAAAATGATTTTAAAAAAATAAATGAACAGCATGGATTAACACATACATCGTGATGGAGCCTGCAGAGGACTATTCCCTGTGGATGCATGCAATCATCCGCGACCACGTGCATCGGATAATGCCGAGCAGGGACCATACCCACTCCTAAAGGAAGCAAACCCAAGGTGCTGCTGCTGCTTCTGTCACCGTTGTTGTCAATGAATGAAACCATGCAGATCTTCATCTAGGCCTAACCTTTCCAATATAAATCAACAGTTTATACCCCGCCTTTTCCAATTCATGTATTTCAACGTCTCAATAATTTCACAGAGGCAACATCTTTTTTGGCTCCGTTACTACTAAAATCGAAGACATCATCAGCCTGTGTACTGATGGTAAGCTGCATGTTTATATGAAGCAGTTATTGTTCTTCAGTTGTAGGAAGGAAATTTACAAATAGATGTATATTCCCATCTTTGTGCCACTGATACAGCTAAGCTCATGTAATGAAATGTTGGAGAAGTAAATAAAGAAATTTTGTATTTGTTTTTTTTTTTTTTTTCATCTCATTTGCCCAATGACAGGCCATATTTGACATGCACGTGTGGCCCACTCGATGAGTGGACTAGCCTGACTTTTGTGCCCATTCATTTGCATGGTAGGTCCACCTGACATTGTACACTGGTGAGCAACACTCCTAACAAAAAAATTTCAAGAACATCACCAATAATCCCCGCAAGAACAGGACCCGTCTTTAAAATGGTGGAACCTATTTGAATCCCTGACAATGATGCCCCGGTCGTAGATCTTTGATAGAAGCTTGATTGCTGATTGACAGTCGCTGCATACACGACGGTTCTTCATCACACGTATCGTCATACCAGGGCTCGTGCGGATGAATCCAAAGGCAATCGCCAGCTTTCGCTATGATGACTCAATGAAGTCCGCTTCACTTCTTCCTCGTCAATATCAAGCAATACCTGTTCAGTATAAGGCTCATACCCTTCAACCTTCAATCTATCACCCATTTCATCAAGCATTTCATAAATCTCCTTTTTCGGAAAATGGGTTGCATCTCCAACTACAAATTCATGAACGACGCCATCCACTTCGATTGAACTGCATCCAAGGTAAGTTCCTTATCCCTCTTTCAAACATCATCTTACTCACCTTATAAACTCCATCCCAATTATCTGCCATCGCATATAAGTTTGATAACAGAACATACCCTGCGTGATCATCTGGGGCCAATTCAATCAGCCGAATGCCTGCACACTCACCCAGCTCGAAATTCCTATGGATTCTACAAGCACCCAACAAAGCCTTCCACATAACAGCATCTGGGTCCATTGGTATCTTTCTCATTATCTCCTCTGCCTTATCGAACAGACCTGCCCGGCTGAATAGATCAACCATACATCCATAATGCGCAATGTCAGGTTCAATACCATACATCCGTAACTTTGTACTTTATAATTTGATGGGGATAAGATCCACACCGTCTGCTAGATGCCCCACCTTATATTTGGATTGATACCCAAAGATCACACGATTCAGGTTGGGCCACTCTAGTTCGGGTTGATCCAAACCCAAGATGCAGCCCTGGTACAGGATTAAAAGAATAAGATTACATTGCATGCTAAAAAACACCAATGAAAAAAAAACCGCATTGATTCAAACCTGGATCAACATTGCGATTTTAGTTTGCTAGCTTCAAACTATAGCTTCTGATGCTTGAGAGTGGCGCTCAATTAAACACTCGACCCTCTGCAGCATTATGGATAATAATGCAAATCCTATGATTAGAGGAGATAAACACAACAAAAGGGAAAGGAAGGAAAAGGTATTATACAATACTCAGCCTGAGATTGCTCGGGTTTTGAGTTCATGCAAGTGAACACATGGTTTAGTGCTCCAAACCATTGGTATGAAGGGCTTCACCATGGATCTGTGCACCCAAAAAAATTCCCCAGATTGATGATGGCAGCCGTTGGATCTTTGGCCGTTTTTCAGTTGAATATGGGCCTTTGCTGCATTTCATTTGTTAACCATCTTCTTGCTGGCCACCAATTGACAGGCTAGGATTTTCCCATCTGGGAGACTTTTGGTGCATAGTGAGGTCCATCAAAGCAACCATTCGGATCACTAAATCATGGACCCCACTTGTACAAACTGAAAAGCTAAGGGTACAGTAGTTATTCCCAGGTCAACTGTTGTATAATACCTCAAAATTGAAGCCTCGACACCAATTTACCTTCACCGATCTTCCAACCTCCTCCAATTTCTGCAATAATAATTGTGGAGGATTGATAGAATCCTGCCGGAAATATCTTGACGGAGACATCTGAAATATACAAAAGGAATAACGAGAAGGATTCAGCAGGCACAAACTGTGGCTGTAGTTACTAGAATCAGAAGCATGCATGGCAAAGACATTCATAAACTCGCCGCTTGAGTCGTAACTCTGCTGAGTTGACTCGGTTTGGCCAAGTTTCAAAAACATTATCTCTTTCTTGAAAAGGCAATGAAAATTTATTAAAGAGCACAAAAGACTCAAAAAGAAACAAAACAAAGCTACAACCAGGCCAGAAATGACTACCCACTTTGGGCTATGTAGTTGGAACACAGTACCCACCCAATTACATCCAATTTAGCCCTCTTATATACAGACTCTTCCAATTATCAAATACATAATCTGATATACTAATTATAAAATCTCAACCAAATCAAATTATTGTGAAATCAAATCAGAGAGTTTCTTATTGCCTCAACCAAGTTGGACTCAGAAATTGAATGACCAATTCTAAGTCAAGCCTGTGTTCTTGAATATCATTATAAAAAATAAAAATTAAATTTTTTTTTTTTTAAAAAAAAAACCAACAATAATTTAGAATTGTATTTGCAGGAATGCTCACATGAACCTCAACGGATAGTAAGGTACCATCCACCTTGCACACACATGCCAATGTGTCAAGTGTATATGACATCTGAGATTTCCAATAGGTGGCCCCAGCATGAAGATCATCTGGCCCAGAAATCAGGCAGATGCTGCACTCATCAGGTTGAACACATCATCTGAGAAGAAAGGCTGGCCAAAAGTCTGATACAGCACCACATGTTTCACCCACCAAACAAGTGAATAGTCTCAATTTCTGTGCTGGGTGTTCTTCGTTGTGGGCCCACCTTTTGGATGGCTCAGTTGTCCTAAAGACATGATATGTTGGCACGTGGGCACAACATGGCTGGTAACTTCCATCCAATGAGGTGTATGTGTACATTCCTCCATATAACCAGTGAACAAGGATGCTCCACCTTTTAGAACTGTCATGTAGGACGCATGTGTGACGACATGTTGAAATGGACATTTGGAACCTTGGACATAACCTTATTTATCTTTTTGTTTACACTCTGGAATTACTTGGAGACTTGTGTATTGTTTAATGTAATTTTGTTTGTTTACAAATATTTTATTCTTAAGCAATCTAGTATTTATATAAGAGTTTTGCCAACATCCAAGCTTTTAAATGACACATGAGAATTGGGTTGACCTATAGTCAATTTGAACAGGTCATTCATTCATACAGCTGGGAGAGCCATGGTACAATGTGAATGATCCTAAACATCTAATCGATAGCATGGAAAATGGACAATCAAGATTGAGCGGAGAAACAAAATATGTTTAATTATTATCCTGATAGATCCCACTTTGCAACTTATGATTCCAAAGTAGCACTTTGGTTTGATTGTTCTAATCATGTGATATATTGCTCATAAACAACAAATGGTAGTTGTAACAAATTGGCCCCACTCAAACGGCTAGGATCACATGATTAGCATGATTCTTGCACCCAATAGTATTATTGAATGAACCGTCCCGATTGATGATTGGACATACCACATGTCATTCAAAAAGGTTTTGAGGATGTTGCTAACATCCCCATAAAGGAGGGACACTAGCAAAAAACCTTTATATAATGATAGGTCATTCAAATAAACCATCATGAAATTGTTGCCTCAGGGTTTGTGTCGAGAACTCTCATTTCCTCACACATTGTTTGCAGGCGAGTCAACTGATGCCATACTTCTGGTTGTAGCAAAAAGCTTAGGAGCAAAACAGCGCAAGGCAACAAAAAAAAGTAATAAATTATCGCGCCGAGCATTCATACCAGCTGGGATGTCAAGACTGTTCCAACACTGTGATGCCCCCACGCTGCATGTGGCGATGAGTAAACGGCTTCATAATTTGACTGATCTTCACTGGTGGAAACTTGCTGAGCAAAGCCCTCATTCCTCAAGTTTGAAATATGAGCCAGGACAGCCTAGACAAACAGCATTGTAAAAGTGATTATATGGAAAATTTTCTCCTATGAACCAGTTCTCACGAGAACCCTTGAAAAACTCATCCTACGGGTGTGTACGCAATCCAGGCCCATACAGACCCTTCATTTGGCTTGGATGAAGGGTCATGCAACATATCAAGCTGTTTTGCAACATACTTGGCCCAGTGAAAATCGAGGTTAGGTGTCCCCTCCCACTTTGTTCCTTTTTGTGGCCCACCAGAGTTTTGGATTGGGCTGATTTATGGGCCCTAGTTTTTCATGAAGTGACACACCTGATGGACAGGTTGACTGTTGTGCACACATCGTGTGGGATGAGTTCTCGCGGACCAATTCCTAGGAGATCATTACCTGTGATTATATATACTCTAAAAATGGAATTGCATAATCGAAGCTTTTGTTATTTAGACCACCTTCCTAAAATCACTCGGAAGAGAAACTCCTTGGATTTGAACGTCATCGCTTGCCGGCCTTCGAACGCCTGCATTCTTGATTCTGACAGAATAGATGCCGAAAGGGGTCTGAAAATATCCTGATAACAATGGTGAAGGTTTTCTAACTGTACTGAAGGAGGAACACAAAACAAGAAACAACATGGTACATTTCATAGATGGACCATTGCAACAAGTGTTGGAACCAAGCAAAATTAGATTTAAATTATATGAGAACAAAGAGCATTGCTTAGCCCACATGCATGGATAAGTCATCTAATGCACACACCATTACATATCCCAGCATGGCAGACAGGTGAAATATCCAAGCAACAGATTAGGTGGACCTCATCGGGTAGATGTTACTACTCGAAGATTGAGTTTGTTGATTCAGTAGGTGAGCAATGCCATTAGAATTAACTTGACAGGTTAGAAAGCTTCAGCTGATTTTGTCCACAACTCTACATCTATTCAGTTTTGTAGCCCATCTCACTGGTGGACCGACCTGATGTTTGAAATAGGGAATCTACATAGTGGTATCCTTCTGATGGATGGCTTAGATATTGCACCTGTCTGCCACACCAGTGCATATTTGGTGGGGTGTGCATTAGCTGACTTGTACTGGTGTGTGAGCTTAGCAAAGCTTGAGAATAAAAAACTGAGTACATAACAAACAATACGGTCACAGAAGCATCAGACAAGCACAACTGTATCTGCAAAATATTCTTCATTTAGGAGTAAAGAACCTTGAATCCAATGGAAAACCTCTTTTGGTGGACTAATCTTTTAGGGAAGGCAGGATGTGACAGTATCTCACCTTCCACCGATATATTTTGTTTGGTGCAGATAATAAGATATAATTTGATAGTTAAAAATGGCATAAATAAGCCATTCAAAAAATGGTGTAAATAATAAATCAGTGAAATATTCCACCATTTTGATGATTTTTCTCCTGAATTTCTTTCCCCCATTTGGTAAGATGCCACAGTTACATCTCATGGGAGTAAACATGCAATAGAAAAATGCACTCTTTCCCAATGACCAAATGGTCTCTTAATTGAAATGCTATTTTACGAGCAGCGAATGTTAAATACAAGTTAATGAATAATTATATCAGGAAAAAAAAGAAAAAAAGAAAAAAGCATTTATAGAGCACAAATCATACATGTTTGGAATGCATTTCTAGCATTGAATTATTTTCTTACCTTGTTCAACAATAATATCTGTCACTGATGGTTATAGAACACGCCTTTCTTTCTTCAGAACCCCAAAACAAGGGAAAGGTACAGGTCTTACATACTGCACCAGAAAAACACATTCACGATGCAACTTCAGAGAATTTATGTATCAGCAAAAGCTCTGTCATTCTTATTTCAAATCCATCAAATTTATAACTATACAAATGAGGTTGCAATTTGATTAGAGTAGCCAGCATCCACCCCTAGCTTAGCCCATTTTGGGCTTCGTTGGGGCTCTCCCCAAGGCCCACTGGTTACGCCCGGGCAGATTTGTCCGGCCCAATAGCTAATCCATCACGCTTGTGCTTGACTCTACCTTATGACCCAATAGGTTGGCCTGGCCCAAGCTATTTAACATCGTTGGGTTCAGTCCTCGCTTAGAGGCCTGGATGCAGCCTAGTTCCTTAGCTCACAGGATGGGCAGGCTTGGACTCATGTCCTCAACTCATTTTCCCTGAAGCCATGTTATCGTGAGAACTTTTACCCTGATCCTATGAGCTAAGGAACTAGGCTACATCCAGGCCTATGCAAAATTACAGTAGTGGCACTAGCAATTGATGAAAATTGACGGGAGCTATAGGAGTTACCTTGTAAACTATGGCCTTAGGAGTGACATAGAGCTTTCTAGACTGGAACTCTTTCCGCGAGATGTATCTTCTCACAGGCAGATAACGCAACATGAAAAACCCAATGCCCCATGCCGGAATCGAAGGTAAAGAATAAAGAATCCACAGAGCTGTTTGGTACTTAACATAATTATCTTTCATCTCTTGGAAGGACGCATCATATACAATTGTTTCATGTTCGCCCTCACCATCATCATAAGACAGTGTGTGACAAGCACCTCTCCGAGACATCGATTTCCATGTCTGTGGATCCCTCCATGGCCTCATCTGTGGATCCCATCTAAGCCATTGAATTCAAGCATCAACATGACAAAAATTAGCATCTCATGCTGTTAAGCAACACAAATGTTGAAATGATTTGGAACATGCATGTCGATTGTCACAAACATGTTCAGTTGCTTTAACAAAAAGAAAAGATAATAAAGCATGTCTGGTCCCAGATTATTGGAAGTCACCACTGTAGACATTAATATGGCTAGTGACTCCTGACCATTGATGAGTTGGGCCCGACATCGAATGACCCATGGTAGAAAAGCCACACAAATTGAACGATCCAAGCTTTCTAATGGATCGATCTTGTCCTTTGAATGGGGACCACGTTCTGTTTCACCATTCATTTCCAGCTACAAATTGGCCAGCTATGACTGCCTGGCAAACTTTTCAAACCAATGGTCATCCATAATAGGTCCACTAGTGGACAATCTAGATTGATTGACCATGGTAACATATGCCATAATGACCACCACCATTACCGTTACAATACCGGCAGTAACAGTTTGTTTTTTTTTTTTTAAACTATTTGGCCCCATAATGGACTGTTATAGGGCCGTTACAATCCCGTAACGTGTAACAGTTACCACCTTTACAGCTACATCATGACTGTTACGGCTGGCACATAGCTATTTTGGGATACCTTAGTGGTAAGTGCCAACCAAGACTACTTGCTCATGGTGAACCAGAATCAGCCTCATGTATGAATATACATATTTTCTGTGTGTGACATGTATATTATATATCCACGTAATCAATCTATTTTGCCCATTTCATGCACATTCAAGGAAAATGACTAACTGGGCACATCTAACACATTCACATGCAAACAGATGCATTCTATCATAGGTTATATTTCTTTCCATATAATCTGAATTAACCTAGTTGCGACATGCTCACATGCCCACCAATCTCCCAACCCCTATAAAGCAGGGTTGATCTTAAGCAGGCAACCGGTCGTTGAAGTTTTGCTAAGCAAATCCCGAGGATTCCTTAATTGTAAAGCTGACACCAAATAGCCTGGAGAAGGTGGCCACATTGACGACAGCGAGGATGATGATAGGAACAAACAACAAGAAAAACAACATATGGCACTCTGTGGTGTTATTTTTGCCACCATGCTACCTGTCCATTGCACAATTGGCATATATCTTACATCAATCAAACACCCAAACAATGGACCTCATTGTGGAATAATTATAGCCCCAAATCCACAGTGATTGGATGATCTTAACAAATCTGACTTCGTTGTTGCATTCAACCACATTGCATAATTAAACAACCACATTGCATAATTAAACAACTGCTTAAATGGCAATCCCAAACACAATCATGTATAGTGGTTCAGTTACGTACCTACTCCAATCCCGGTAGACTGACTCTTTCCTAGAGTGTACCGGATTTCACTATGGGAGGTTTTAAATCAGGTTTACCTCAAACCTTTATAGCCATGCACAAGGAATCTACAATTTATGCCCTACACAAGGACAAATGTCCTACACAATAACCTAGACTTTATGTCCTATACAAGGACAATGGTCCTAATCTCGAACCCAACAATTTAGGCCACTGTAACACCCCATATTTTAAAGACTCGGGTGTTACCCTAAGAACATATTAGGATCAACTTGATGTACTGTCGAGCCATATGTCCAATTTAATTGCATGCAGCATACATGGAAAATGACTTACGAAACATAGGCAAAGAACAATTCTATATAAATAAACACAAATGAATCCATGTAATAGAAAATAAAACGTACCGCTTTCTCAAGCTTCAAAAGCTTTCCCGCACAGCTCATTACCTATAAAGATAGCAAACAAAAGCAAGTTAATGGTTTGAAAAAGGATCAATAGGAGACTTCCACTCTTTAACGGCAGAATTAAGGAGAACATTACAGATAGTTGGAAGGTTTAGGTCTTGTATTTGTTTTTCAGGCACTCTAAAATAATTTTAATTAACAATAACAATAAATAATTAAAAATATAAACTTACTTTTTCCAACCTCACCCATTCCAAATACTTCACATTCCATGAAAACTCTTGCATAAGAAAAGTAAATATATTATAAACCTTTTAAATGAAAATAATATAAACACATGAGTTATTAAATCTTAAGAAAATCATATTCTTAAATATAGTTTGATCAGAATCTAAAAATAAATAAAAATCCATGAAATCAAACAAACACAAAAATTAGGTGGACAAAACCTATAAATCGAGACAAACACATGTGTACTGCTTTCTTTCGTTTTTAATAGATGCATTCACGCCCCCACGCACTCACACTATACCATTGTGGGAGTTCACCCCAACGGTCACTTGAACCGATGACCTTAAAACTCTTGCAAACTACCTCTTTAAGCCTGATCACCTCTTTTTAACGTATCTAATCATCAAAACGCAGCACAATGACCTTGGGTCAGGTCTACTCAAGGGACATGTCAGGCTTCATACTTAATTATAGTAAATATAAACTAATAATAATAGTAAATATTTAAAATAATTACAATTAGTAATACAATTGGATTATTTTATTTATTAATTTTTTTACATAGAAAAGAAAAGCTACCAATATTGTAACACCCCGTGTTTTCAGGACCTGAGTATATGACCCGTTTCCCAAAAATTCAAGTGTTATCTTATAAAATCCAGTGTAAATTTCAACCGTTTATCATCAATCAGAGTTAACAACAACGAAGTTAAAATAAACCATGCATTGAATAAGAACATTCCAACCATAATGAAATTTCAAATGTAGTGCCCATACAGGACTTATACAATCTCAAATAACAAAGTTCAGGTAAGTAAAAACATGAGTCTATACGAGTTATAACAAATAGTCCCAAATGAATGGAGCAGCGCACCCTCAGGGCTCCCTGTTTTGATGCACCTAAGTTTTCGGAAGGTGGCCCACGCCCAGCTTCTATATGAGGTGGGGCCCACCAACCTTATGCAAGGATTGGTCCACCGAGTTATAAACTCAGGTGCGGCACACCCTTAGACCGGATGGACCGATCAGATCACTCATACATGCCATGATGGTGGGCCACGATTTGAAACAGAGGGACGATCCTGCGTCCGTTAAAAAACGCGCCTGCCACGGGAGAAAGGAAAGAAGGAATTTCCTTCTTTAGAAACTTTTCGGTCAGAGCAGCTCTGACCGTTCTCCAAGGTTCAGTGCATAGCGGGTGCACATTCCTACTGTGCATATGCAACAATTGTGGGGTCCACAGTGATGTCTATGATCTGATCTAAACCGTTCATTAGTTTTAGAAAAAATAATATATATTAAGTAATACAAATTACATTATAATATATAATATAGTATGACGTATAATACATTGTATTTATTTTACACTTTATATAAATAATTATTTATCAATTAAGAACGTATTTAATTTGAAATATTATCTATATGTGTATTTATGTATTTTTCTTTTTATATATATGGTATAATACAATAATATGTAGTTTAAATTACAAAATGTAATTATTAGTCGATATACATCAATTATATAATAATGTGTTGACATACAATTTATTTTATGTAAGTTCAAATAATGTAAAATAAATAGTATACATAATTTGTATAATTTAAGTAACATATATATTACTACAAATGATTCAAAATTATTTTGTATTATAATATATTTATACATTTAGAGTGAGTTATTATGGATCAACTTAAGATGGGTAACCCATCTGACTTTGAGTATAGATTTATAACTCAAGTGGGCCTCATCTGGTGGTCGGTCAGATCATGTTTGTCCTCCAACATTTTCAGGCTAATTCTGGATACACTTAGATCGATGCTCCTACAGTCTAATGAGTTTACAGTTGCTTACAGAATCACTAAATCGGGTTTGTGATTCTAATTTAGGTCCTCATGGTAACATCCGAGTACTGAAAAATACGGGGTGTTACAAATATAGCATGTAACACTGCATGGTAGAGTTATGGTATTTGTGCATAGACTAGCTTAATGAACATGTCTCACTCTTAGACATGCCATTGCATAAGTGAAGCTTAACCTCCTAGCACCTAATTACAGGATGAGGGCAGTTTCAGAAGACATAGTCTCTATTTCCAACAAAGGTAACATTGCACATGTGCTGTTTGATCATTCTCTCGGATCTTTTTAAGGTATGTGAACAAAGGTGAGGGAGATCCAACATTCAAGTGGATATGCCTCATTTTTATACACATACCTTGAAATGATATGAGAGAAGGCATAGACAACAGATAAATGGACACATAACAGTGGGCCTAGCCACAGCCACATAACTGCCCTGTTCATGGCTAGGACTAGAGATGGGCGGGGTAGGTCCATGTCTAGGCTAGGTGTGTTGGATGAAAAAGGAAAAATATATATACAAAATAATACCTCATTAATATGGTATTTACATTCTGGTAACCTTTTAAATCAAGTTTTCGTTGCATTACCTGATTAATCAATATATTGTCAAAAGCACCTTCCGTTAGTTTTCTCTAAACCTGATTGATTTTTTCCTAGAATGATAAAAATGCCCACAAACAAGGAGTTTTCTGTAGGGGATTTGCATGGTAGGAATGTAGCCACTGGTTCGTAATCCTTGGACCCACCATAAAGCATGCATTTTATCCACGTAAGCTTAAAAGATGAGGTAGATCCAAATGTCAGGTGGACCACACCATAGAGAAGAGTGATGATTGTATGCCTATTATTAAAAGCTTCCTAGGGCCCACCATAATACCTACCATAATGTTTATTTTCCATCCAACCTATCCGTTAGGTTAGGTAGTCTTAGATGAAGGGAAACAGCAAATAGCCAACATAAAGTTTTCAGTGGTAGGTGTTCATCACCACTGTTCTCTTTAGTGGGGTCCACCTTAGAATTAGATCTGCCTTATTTTTAAAACAAAACGCTCAATAGACGGAAAATAAGCATGATTAATCATTGACTAATCTCTAATAAATGTCAACAACAAACACATTGAAAGTCACATCAGATCACATTACGAAGGCCAGATGCATTGAATCATACATCAGAGAGAACCAACTAGCCAAGAGTTGGGAGGGCATTTCACCTTTATTCACAACTCATTCGAGTTGCAAGTTCAACAACCTATTAGTTCTTCTTGCCATTTATCTCACCCACTCACACGAGTTGAAAGGAGACCCAACTCCATTGGTTGGTCAACGAACAATTAAAAGCCACATTATGAACAATGTTAGATTTTCTGTATTTTCCGTCTTACCCGTCTATTTGCTGGCCCACAATTGGGGCAAGCCTCTTCTATCTGGATTTATTTTTTTTAAGAATCGGCCATGCACAACAGCGCTGATCAAATAAAAGACTTTGACCACTAAACCATGAGCTCCAGTTCTACAGAGAATTTAGAAAAGCCAGGTTTTAAAACCCAAACGTGTTGCTGAAAATTTAGGAACATTTGAAAATCTAATAAAAGAAAAACAGAAAATCAATTCTGAGATAAAATTACAGAGAGTGAGAGATTTGCCAATCTCTGAGATGGAAATGAAGAAATCAGAAGTGCAGACCTGAACCGAAAACTGATATCTCCATCTGTCACAGGCCCCACAAGGTCATATCTGCATCTCTGATTTGCCTAGATCAGACCTAGTTGCACCCCTAGAGAATCAATGGGTTGGGTTGATCCCATGACCCACAGACCTGGTCCAACTCATACCCAGATCTGGGTCCAATGAATAATCCAGTTGGGATCAGGTCTCTGTTTACAGCTCCAGCAGAAAATCATGTAGTCTTCTAAAGCACAATGTAGGATATTTTTTAAGAGAGTTTGAATCAGATAAAGAGTGCACTTACCAATTATTTGGCTGATGAATTGCATTGCAATGATCGAAGCCAGCTACTTGAAGATCCAACAGTATTGCCCGCAGCTTCAGTTGACAACACTAGTTTTGTGCTTATGGCATTTCTCCTGGACACACCCGAAGGAGCAAATGAAGTAGACCGCATGTGATCTCTCTCCCCAAAAGTCCTTGCTTTCTCTAATAATGGAAACCACAGAATACTAAATGAAGAATCTTCACTATTAATCATGTAAAGTAAATAAATTGCATCAGCAGCTCACAAGTCTTTAAATAAACCATTGAAACAAAACATGAACGCATTATCCTAAACAAAACAACATACTCCAACAAGACTACTATAAGTCTAAGCCTTTTCAAGACTTGTTCAGTTTTAACCATGCTGAATTTGTTAAGAAGAAGCATGGAAATTAGGATGGATTTTGAACCAAACAGAATTGTATAAGTTCTACTCCGCCCTAGCATCAGCAGATGTTCTACATTGAAAAGTCCATAGCTGGTTGGACAGTATGGAAACACTGAGAATCTTAGTGATATGGGGGAGCCTCTTTCTTCTTCTTCTTCTTTCTTGTTCTCTTTTTAATTTGCAATATGTGTGAACCATGAATTAACAAAACTATATTGCAATGTGGTGGCCACCTGCCATCCATGGTAAATACTTACATTCTTTTCACTACGAAGATTGTCAGCACCCAAATTTTTATTGATTGCTGATTTAAATTGCATTTGAACTCCGGGGTGAGCAGCATTACTCAATCCCATTCAATCTGCAACCTCGGCTGAATGAGAAACACCATTTCCCCCCGAGATTGGACAGGCAACCTGTAACGCCCTGGTTTTCAGGACTCGAGTATACCACTCATTTCCTGGAAACCCAGGTGTTAACAGATAATCAAAAGATAATTAACCCAAATCAAAGTGCGGTTAAGGAAACTAAGCGAAGTATAAATGTAACCCAATCAAAAGCAATATTCAGGGCCACTCAACCGTGGCTCATATACAAAACCTTAAATCTCAAAATGTTTCAAGAGTTACTAGCAAAAAAGGAAATAAAAGCAGCTATTGATTTAGTCCATAAAACTCCGCTGTGTCCTAACAGGGCTCCTCTTCATAATGATCTTCTCCCAATCCCGCGGGATCATCATCCAAATCCGCCCCATTCGCACCCTCATTTATGCCTGCATTATCTGTACGGTTATATATTTAAAGGATGAGTGGCCAGCTTAGTGGGAACTCCCCTCCAGATTACACACCACCGCATTAACCAAGCATTGTTCCAAATAGTAAAACATACAAAACATTTCATGATGATCTTGTTTATGTGCATGGATGCGTGAGTGCATGTCAACTGGGGGTGCACATCCAGTTGGTCAATGAATGGAACTTTCAAACAGTCGGTTCGATAAACAAGAGAATGACCTTTCAAACAGTCGACACATTCACACATGGAGATGAGCCTTTCAAACAGTCAGCTCATCCCAACAAGGGAATGGACCTTTCAAATAGTCAGTCCATTCAAGCGAGAGAATGAGTCTTTCAAACAGTCGACTCATTCAACTTGCGAAGGAACTGGTATTTCAAACAGTCAACCCGCTCAAGTAAGATAGTGGGCGTTTCAAACAGTTAGCTCACTTAAGCAATGAATGGGCCTTTCAAACAGTCAGCTCACTTAAGCAATGAATGAGCCTTTCAAACAGTCGGCTCATTCATGCTAGGAGGATGGGCCTTTCATACAGTCGGCTCATCTGCATAAGAGAAATGGACCTTTCTAACAGTTAGTCCTTTCAAAAATAGGAGTGTCATGTATGCATGATTAATTCCAGTCATTATTATCCGAATTTGCAAGCAGCCAATTTAAGAAAACTTTCTAATAGATATCATTGTCCAAGGTTTATAAGCATGTATTACGTAATTATCCTTCAAGCAAAATTTAGCATGCTACATATATAGGTTTCCACAAAATAAATATTAAACATGTAATTAATTTTAATACTATCACAAATAGCCATTAGAGCAGAGTCATTAATTATCAGGTAAAATTAGAGTTGAACTAACACATGAGTTAACATGGAAGAGGAAAGCTCAAGGGGTAGAATCCTCACATGATGGGTTGTAGCTCCTTTCTTGGTTCAATTTTCTGAGGCTAGCTAACGGTCAATGTCGAATAATCGGTTTCCTAGAGTCATTTCCAACCCAAAAGTTTGTGTTAGATCATGTTTCCAAGGAATCTAATTTATTGAAGGTGTATGGAGCTTATAGGGCTTGCTTTGGAGGAGATTGGGCCTAAGCCCAAGTGACCAGGCCCATCATACACCTGTCCAAAGAGGAGGCCCACTTGGGCCTGCTTTAGTCCAATCATTGGGCCCAAAATAGGTCCAATAGGGCTGGTCTACAGTGGGTGGGCCACCTGCCATGCATGTTGGGGTCCACCAGTGTTGAGCATGGTGCGGCCCACCAGCTGCTACTCTGGCGCGGCCCTCCACGTTCATGTGGAGAGGCCCACGGCCTGCAGGGTGCGGCCCACGACAGTGAGGCCTGCCAGTGGTGCAGCCCACCCGTGTACACGGCCCAAGACTGGCTGGGCAGGCCACCTATGAGGCTCTCAAAAGGATGGTTGGCCCACTTCCAGGACCGGCCCATCACAGTTTTAGACAGAGCCCATCAAGAATTGTTTTTAGGTGCAGCCCACCTACAGAGTGCAGGGCCAGGGTTTGCATAGGCCCATTGCCCATTTGATGGCCTGGTTTGGGCCGACCTTCAGCCCCGATTGCGGTCCAGGTTGGGCTTGTATCAAAGCTCTACTGAGAGCTCAACCCAGGCTCCTTTTAGGTGTCGACTCTCCGTCAAAACGGGGCCTAATGGAGCTCGAGTTCAGCCCAGCTGGGACCGATTCCCACCACCATTTCTAGGCCCATTTACACTTGGGTTTAGGGCCCTACTGATGGCACGGTTCACCTGCAACGAGCAGGGACTGGACTGGGCTGATTCCAGCCCGCTTCTAGGGCTCGTCTTCGGCCCAGAAACGCTACTGTAAGTCCGTTCTTAGTCTGCACAGGGACCTGATGAGTGTCCCCTTCCAGCTCCCATTCTGGATGGATGGAAGGCCCGATATTGGTCTGATTTGGTTCCCATCACAGCCATTGATTGAGTCCAAACCACAGCCATAGACTGGCTCAGCTCCAACTCAAAAATCATTGCTGTTGTTGGTCTGTTATCAGCCTGAAAACAGAGCCATTTGTTTGGCCTGTTTCAGTTTGCCGTGCATCCAGCGACCTGCCTGGTTTTCGGCCTGAACCGGACCTAACTTCTGGCATAGCCTGGGTTCGAATCAGCGACCATAAAACGGCCCCATTCCGGCCCCCAGAATACTCATTGTTTTAGCTCTGTTCGGGCCTGAGACACAGCCATAGGTTGACCTGCGCTCAGCCCGGACTTAACCATTTGTTTCCGTCCAAACAGAGACCTGCCCCGATCGGTCTCCTCGTCCGACTTACGGCCGCTGATAAGCTCGGTACTTGGGTCTGTTCCGAAGATCTATTGAGAGCTTTAAACAACACCTAAATGGGGCCTGAAACAGTGCTCCCGAGTGACTGCGTTGTAGCCTGAAGCGGGGCCATTGCTCGCCCGACTCCAGCACCCAAACGCCTCTACTGCTGGACCGAATAACAGCCATTACTGGGCCTGGTTTCGGTCCAGGCATGTGTTGCTTTATCCTAGTTAAAACTACAAGGAGACGGAAAATATGATCACCTGAGGTGGGTGAACACCGTCCTCTTTACTCTAACTGAAACAGGGGGTCGGTCTCTCTCTCTCTCTCTCTCTCGCTTGTGGTGCAACTATGAGTCCACACTGACCCGTCTCAGCCCAGTTTCACACGGCTGAGATGGTGCAGGGTGCACTGAGTTCACCCGGCCGTTCACACCTCCGATCACTCCTCCCTTTTCTCTTTGGTCCGAATCCCAAGGGCTACAGGACCCTTCTTATAGCGTCGGAGGGGAGGCTTCGACGGTCGGATTTCCACGAGCCAACGGATGGCCGCGATTTCGGCAGTCCCTGGCTTTCCCAGAGAGGAAAGTCTTCTCTGCCTCTCTCCTTCCACAGGCCGTGCCTGGCCGTTTTTGGCAACAGGAGAAGCACGCTCCCAACAAGAAAATGGACGGATGGGATCACACGATCGGACCGATCGTAAACCGTCCGACGGATTTCCTTGTGGTCCCACCCCCCTGATATTTTCCACGTGTAATACCTTGGACGGCTTTAACTCATTTCTCACGTCCGTTTACTGAAAAACCGTGAATGGATGGTTTGGGTTCGTCTCACACAGAGAGCTGTGATTGGAGGAGAAATCCTCACACGGATAACAACATCTGGCAGGAGAAGGTGGTGGGGATAGTTTCCATTTTGGGAACGGGTCGTGCGAGGGAGTTTTTGGGCCGGATTTCAGCACACACATGTATGCATGCATTTATGTTGGGTCCACCATCCCAAATGGATTTGAGAGGCCTGTAATTTTAACGGATTGGATCGTCACAAGGTGGCCCATATAAATTACAATGGTTTGATTTAGAAGTGGCTGGAAACACAACTGTACTTGCACACCAGCCCAGTTCATCCGGAAACTGTGTGCATAATCGTAGGTTTCACACACGAAAGTGTTGTATTTTTGTTGGACGTGGGCGCTCTATCATATGGACGGTTTGGATCATTAAAGTGGTAGTGGAGGTGGGCCACAACTTGAATAGATGAACGGTTGCTTGGCCGTTCAAAAGCGCTGAGCGCGGGAGTGAAAAAGGAAGAAGAAACTTCCTTCTTTTAGAAACTTTCGGTCAAATCCGGTTGACCGGTTTCTTTAGTCAAGTGCACAGCTGGTGCACCTCCCTTGATGCACACAAGCACTAATGTAGGGTCCATAGTGATGTGTTTAGCAAATCCACTCCGACCGTTCCACTTGGTGGGACCAAGCAGAGCCTCTGACCAAAGATGAGGCGAATGTAAAGCTCAAGTGGGCCATGTCAATGAACTATAGTCTATAAACATTGATTTCTATTACTCTAACGGTCAGATTGCCATACTATAAAAAATCAACGGTTTAAAGGAGTCCTACTTCAATACTAGGACTCCATTGATGGTCATATGTTCAGGTGGCATTTTCTATATTTTTCTTAGTAAAATATCAATTAATGTTATTGTTAATATTCCTGCTATGCTAATCATTATATATATATATATATATATATATATATATATATATATATATATATTACTTTTCACTGAATGATAAGTCATTAATTGATTTTACTTGGTAGATTTATGGTTAGATTAATCCTAAATTTGAATTATCAAGTATACAAAGGGTTTGAGCAGTTAAGTAAAGGTCGATGATAGTCTAAAGACGTGATAACCTAGTCTGATTAAATAGTAGGGTCTCTATGACTCTAACGGTTGGATCAATCCTGATTTTAATATCGACAAACAAGAGATTCTACGGCTCTTTGGTATGTTCAGGTCCAACTAATTTATTTATTAGACACTCCTAATAATATTATTTATACTATTATACTCTACGTATTGTTACTATATGTGTAGAGCTGTACACGAGCAGACTAAGGCTCAAGTACTCGCTCGACTCGACTCAGAATACTCAACTCGTCTGAGTTAGAGCCGAGTACGAGCGGGTTTCTCAGACTCGTTTAGATTACGAGTAGAGTACGAGTCTAGAGATACTTGACTCGGTACTTAACTCGTACTCGATTCGTCCTCGACCGTATATATATCCACCTCAAAAAAAAAACCTACGCCCCCCTTTCATTTTGCCCGTCGTTTTCGTTTTCACAGCAAATACCCAAATCCCCCCCCCCTTGTTCGAAAATACCCAAATCCCTTCCTCCCGCGCCTGTTCGAAAATACCCAAATCCCTTCCCTCCCGGCCCCGTTCAAAAATACTCTCCCTCTCTCTCCTCTCGTTCCCCTCGGTGTTGTCCATCGTCCGGCCCATCCCTCTTCTTCCCTCTCTCTCTCTCTCTCTCCCTCTCCCTCACTCCCCTGTCCGGCGGAGCTCGTCCCTGCCTGCCACTGCCAGTGCCCGGTGCCCCTGTCCGGTGGTACTCTCTCTCTCGTTCGGTCGTTCCGACGTTCCCCAAAAAAAAAACCCCCCAAAACCCTAACCCGCATGGCCACAACAATCGTCCGGCGGTCCCTGTCCTGCCCGGTCGCCTTCTCCCTTACCCTTCTTCTTCCCTCTCTCTCTCTCTCTCTCTCACATTTCCTCTCTCTCGGTGCCTCACATTGCCCCCAGTCCGGCGCCCTTGTCCGCAGCTCGTCACTTCCCTGCCATGTCCGCAGCCCGTCCCTGCCCTACCCGGTGCCCGTCCCTGCTGCAACTCATCCCTGGCCTGTTTAAGGTAGAAAATTGTTATTTTTTTCATTTTCTTTTCTTTTCCTTACCCCACAGATTTCTGCTCGTACTCTAACTCACATCGAAAACTCGGACTCGACTCGACTCTTTTACTACTCGTACTCGGCTCGTACTCGGGCGAATAGAGTACGAGTATGGAGTCCATGCTCGTTGGCCGAGTAGAGCTGAGTACGAGCAGCACTCGGGCGTTAAGAGCCGAGTATGAGTAGGGTGATACTCAACTTGACTCGACTCGTGTACAGCTCTATATATGTGTATACTTGGATGCTTATTCATTTGTCATTTATTTGTATGATCTGCCTTTGATCATGGCCGTCAACGTTGAGCCATCTATCCAACCTTAGGCACCTCTATTAGTGGAGCAGTTTATGGTCGGATTTTATAATTCAATGGTCAACTTAGGAAGACAAATCATTAAATTGATTGGTAAAATGTTGTGAGTCTAATGAACGGTGGATTCACTAATTCGGGTCATGAAACTCATGATGTTTGGTTTAATTAGCCTATTAAGGTGATTGAGATCCCAGGGACAGTGGGTTCCTAAAGATCAATGCAAATTTCATGATGAGATGATTTTTGTCCTCGAGACTCAATTGCCAGATGACCTGATATATGAATCAAGGTTGTACTAGATGGCCGAGATGGATAGATTGAGAATCATTGTATGACTACGTTACATGTGTTCCCACACATGTGTAAGTTAAATCAGATTTCCATGGTGACACCTGAGTACTAAAAAGTACGGGGCGTTACACCATATATCAATTGACGTAGTATATTTGGTCGCTCCAAATATAAGCTCTGGAGCCTGGTAGTAGCGAGAGCAAATGTATGATATGTTTGCTACTCCCTTGACATGTTATAATAACTAAAAACACATATTTCAGAGCCAAAATGGAGAAACAAATATGCAACTAAAAGTCTAAAATGATATGTTCGCTTTCCCCTTGTGATGATATGCAGAACTTGATAAATTCCCACTGGTCAGGTATCAAGCATGAAAATACACTGTAAAAAGCACAAAAGTGTGCATGTACCAGAATTTTTGCACTTCCAAATTCACAAAGCTTGACCTGGCGGGTGAGAGGATCCACCTGCACAAAAATTCACCAAGTACGATAAACAGTTGTAGTTCCCAAACAGAACAAATTCAGTAAGTACATCCTTAATAAAGAAAGCACACACCAAAAGATTTTGAGGCTTCACATCCCTATGACAAACCCCGGGTACACTGTGAATATAAGCTAGGCCCCTAAAAATCCGGAGAACAGCACCAAGTCAAAAAAAAAAAAAAGAAAAAGAAAAAAGAAAAAGAAAAAGAGAAGGAACAGATAATTAAACGGGCGCAGAACCTATTAAATGCAAGAAGGAGCTCATGCTTGATACGTATAAAGTTGTACCTGATTTAGAATAAAAGAAAAGAAAAAAAAAATCAGTCTACATCTGTTGGGTTATTTAGAATTCATAGTGAATCATACAAATATAAGTGATCTGTTGATCGGGTGGACTTGAATACTAGTTTTCAAGGGTTAATATAAGTTATTGGTTATGATAAAGGCTTGATTTGTCACTAACTAACTCTCAAGTATTGGTGGCCGGTGAGTTGTACTAGTATTAGTCGATAGTCGACGTAATAGCTTCAATTTAGAGTGTTCGGATAGCCTTACCTTTAGCTTCAATTTAGAGTGTTCGATAGCCTTACCTTTTTTACTGTCGTAGGGCGCACTCTGGTTCCCGGGGACCCGGTGGATGGCTCTGATGCCAACCGGAATTTCCATCCTGTATATGTTGAGTTCAGACTATTTGGTTAGTCCAATCTGATTTAGGTAGATGTGGGTTTGAAAGGTAACACCCGTGTTCTAAAAATATGGGGTGTTACACGACCAAAATCATAAGAGTTATGGTCAAAACAAAGATTACAAACCAAAAAAGTTGTGCCCTATATAATATGGATGCTAATAACTACATATTTCTGTTGGGTTATTTAGAATTCATAGTGAATCATACCAATTATAAATCCAACTTGTCATATTGGTACAACTATAAATTGCAAAGAAAAGATTGAGACTCATGGTTTTGATTCAATCTGAACCTCAAAAAAAAAAGATAAAAAGAAAGTTTAAGTATAGCAAGAAGAGCTTATAAAAGAAACTGAATTCCATGATGGTTTTGATTTTATATGAACTTCTAAAAAGAAAGAGAGCTATTATGAAAGAAACAAAAATAAAAAATAAAATAAAATAAAAAAATCATTCAGCTATATATTTGTGCAATGGTAAGTTTGTTTTGGCGTCATCCAACTATGTATTTGTCTTTGACATCTTGTTTTTGCTGATGTTTGGCAAGTCTTCATTTGTCTTAATCTTCTATATGATATTTCCTGGATCTTTGGTTTATCATAATGCCTGTTGCCTGTTGGTATATGCTTGTAGGTCCACCAACTCAGATGAAGGCTGTTGAAGGTGGTATGCAATTTTTTCTTTTTGGGTGGTGTGAGCTTATTGGAACTCTAGGATCAATGGTAACCCTTGGATTGGAGGTCTTTTAGGGGGAAAAGGACACACAGAGGAACTTTGATGGATCTTATTTAATTCATTTTCCCTTCTATAAGAATCATCCAATAGAATGGTTAGGAGTATTTAATCAGTGTGATTTCCAATCATCCAAAGTAGAGTCACATGTTTCCAAATAAATATGCAACTTGTAAATGAAAATCTTCCATGATTTCTAATCAAGAAAAAGCCTACAGCAACATCTCAACAACGACTCAACATTATGTCCTCTCTAATGGTTTTCTGTCTTCCAAGCCAGGGGTGGGACGCTTAGGATAGAATTCACTTTGATTTAAGCACTGAATTTTTAGAGCTTAGGAGAAATCGTTGAATGACTAATTCAAAATTTCAAAGTGACGAGTGCTTGCAGAAATGAGCACACAATCAACCATGCCAACTCAATGTAGTACACATCAAACCAATTTATGATGAAGTATTTAACCTTTTAGAAAAAACCAAAGGAATGAATAGAACAAAAAGCTCACCATATTCAAGCTGAAATGTTCGATTGAGAGAAATGGAACAATAAGCCTCCAGAAAATGATGTCCGTTAGCATGACAGCACCTACACAAGTCTTTCAAATGAACAGATCAACTTTAGTACGCAAGTTCAAGACAAATTCACCAAATCTCACCAAACAGCACCCAAATGATAAACAAGACTATATCACAGGTGGCGAAGAAGACTTCCTAATGGTGCACTTTGCAGCAATGCACTCCATAAGAAATTAAATAAATGAAAACTTGTACATGGTATATGTAAACCAAGAGGAGTTGAAGTTTTTTCTGTCAATAATGTCAAGGCGAGAAGATCCTTGGTATATTTATGCTGGCTGACCAGGATCCCACGTTTAGAACATAAAATTTCAAGCCCAATAAAGTATGTGAGACGGCCGATGTCCTTCATCTTGAAGGAGGATTGCAAAACTTTTTTTAAAGCCAAGATGTCAGTAGCATCGCTACCAATCAGAAGCAGGTCATCAACATAGACGAGAACAATGACAATTCCGCGAGCAGTGGTGTGCAAAAATAAGGATGGGTCATGACCACTTTGAGTAAAGCCATCACCCGTGACAACATCACGAAAGCGTTGAAACCATGTCCTAGGTGCCTGTTTGAGACCATATAGGGTTTTTCTTAGGCGACATACCCTATTATTAGGGATTACTGAGCCAGGAGAATATTTCAAATATACTGTTTCTTGGAGGTCTCCATGAAGAAAAGCATTTTTCACATCCATTTGAGTAAGTGGCCAAGAGCGGACGGAAGATATTGCTAGAAGAGTACGAACAATTTTCATTTTGGCCACGGGAGCAAATGTGTAATGCCTCGAAAAAATATGTACAAAGACCCGAGTACCACCTCAGGCAGAAATCACTAAGGACCAAATCCTCTAGAAATTAGACGAGAATTAATTAAGTGTTAAACTGAATTAACCAGCAGATTAGCTTGAATCACTTTAAATACGAACTGCAAGACCGAAACCCAGTAGAATCGTTAGCGCTACACTTCCTAAAAGCTTAGGGTTCATCTTAAAACCCAGTTGCTCTCAGGAGCACATTGAAACTCCGTATCTGACCTGGACCACACATCGAAAGTCCGATTCCCACGAAACTATACAATTATGACCGCCTTACTGGGCTTGACAACTATCTCGGAAATCAAATCCAGATAGTGTCAAAAAACGCGCAACTTGAGCCCGGAGCGAAGTGTGTGAGAAACGTGAATATCTTTAGAAAATGAACTCAAATTTAAGTAAACTGGACCGTTCGCTTGCGGGCCAAATTTAAGTTTTCAGACCGTCAGAATCTGACCCAATTACACCCTCAAGTAACCATGACCGTTGAACTAAAATAGGTCCACCGCGATCAATCCGTATATCCGATCGGACTGAAAACTTAACTTGACCTAGATCCAATGCTAGGGAGTTTACTCCCGACTGCATGCAGAAAAGGGGCCTCCAGATGTGCTCTGTTGGATCGAAATAGTCGCCTTTTGGCTATAACCTAAGTATACAGAGACCCTGGAGCCATTTCCATCAAACTTGGGCCTATATAAGGACCTTAAACCCTCTCTCTCATTCCATACGAATTTAGAAACTCTAGGAGAGAGAGAAAAAGAGAAGGAAAGAGAGAGAAAGTGAGAGAGAAAGCGGGAGATTGTTCCTGGGATTTGATCCCACCACTCCACATGTGTAATCACCGCTTTCGTATCGTCATACCGGCGATTATGATCATGTTCTTGGGTAAGAAATCCTAACCCTAATCTATTGTAGGGATTCAAATGGAGTGAATGGTGAAATGGCTAACCTATTGAAGAGACCAAGTCATCAATGATCTCCAAAAACAAGTGGTTACTCTTATAGCATTGGTTCAATTCACAACTACGGATCATAACGCTGGTAATTGTTTCATATGGATAGATATAGTAGGAAGTGGATTGCATCCTACCCTGCAAATGTAGGATAATAATCCGCATTTGACTGCGAACTCTGTGGGGCTTACAGTGATGTAAGTGTTTTATCCACGCAGTTAATTGCTTTCATCGGACCATTTTATGATATGATGCTAAAAATGAGGCAGGCCCACAGCTCCAGTGGACCACACCAAAGGAATATGCAGTGATAATGACAACCACTGTTGAAACCTTTCTAAGGGCCACTGTGATGTTTTTTTTTACCATCAAACCTGTTAATAAGGTCATGTAGATGTGGATGAAGTGAAAACACGAATATAAGCTTGATCCAAAACTTCTCCAGCTCGCAAGAACTTTTTAATGGTGGAAGTTCAAATCCCTATTGTGTGGTTCAATTAAGATTTGAACCTACCATATTTTTCAGATTATACTTTAAAATGATCTTAGAAAAATGATTAATGGTGTGGATAAAACACTTACATCACAGTGGGACCCACAGAGCCCTACCCAGACGGGGGTAGGACGCAATCCGCGTCCGACACGGTATAGGTAGCCTTAGATGTAGGTAGGGAGAGGATTAGGTGTTATCCGCACTGTGTGAGGCTAACCTCAATAAATATATCATATATCTAAGGCCGTTCATCCGTTTTTAAAGACTATTCTAGATTGTGATACCAAAATATAAGAAGATTCAAATCTTAGGCAAACCACACCCCTGGAAACAGTGGTGAAGGAACGATAATTAAAAATATTTTGTGGTGACATAAGTTTTGGAAAAAACTGACCCTTGTATTTTCCTTTCATCCATGGTAGGCACTAGAAAGTTTTTAATGGTTGGAGTACAATTACGACCGTTTCCTGTGATGTGGTCCACCTGAGATTTAGATCAGCTTAATTTTTAGCACTCTAGCCTAAAATGGATTGAAAATTGGAAGAACGGTGTGGATATAAAAAAATAATAATAAGGTGGGCGGATGGATCAAAGGTAACACTAACACCTAATCTGCTACTCCCGGTACGAGCCGCGATTGGTAACCCGTGCTGCGCACTCAAAGGGGACGCGAATTAGCTACTGACAGGTTTTTTTTTTTTTTGGGTTAGCTGATTAGTACACACCCATGTCAGTACACACACGCCACTGTTAGCCACCCCCACTAGGATCGATACCAAGACCTCAAGTGTGGAAACGAGGTATGTCAACTCAGTCTACCAGTTGAACTCTGGATATGGGTGTAGCTACTTACAGGTTGAGTAGCGAGACCCGCAAGTGATGTTACCAAGTTTTGTGGGCCCACTATAATGTATTTGTTGTATCCACACCGTTCATCCATTTTGAGATATCATTTTATGGCATGAGCTAAAAAAGGAGGCAGGTAAAAATCTGTAGTGGACCCCACCACAGAAAACAGTGGGGAGAGTGATTTCCATTGTTGAAACTATACTAAAGCCCACCATTATGTTTATTTGAAATCCAACCTGTTAAAACGTTTAAAAAGAGATGAAGGAAGGTAAAACACAAATATCAGCTTGATCTAAAACTTTTGTGGCCTTTCGAAGTTTTTAATGGTGGGCATCACTGTCCCCACTGTTTTCTGTGCTGGGTCCACTGGAGCTTTGGATTTAACTCATTCTTTTTATCTTGCCTTAAAATGATCTCTCCAAATGGATGGACGGCATGGATGCAAAACATACATTATGGTGGGGCCCACGGAACTTGGTGACGGCGTGGATGCAAAACATACATTATGATGGGGCCCACGGAACTTAGTGACGTCACTTCAATATTTTATTTTATTTATTACACACGCACACACACACACCCACACACTCACGCTAGGGGAATTTCACCACCTATGGGTACATGAACCCTTGACCAGGAGTTGAAACTCTTGAGAGTCTATTACTGGAGAAAGAGTAAGGCCCCGTTTGTTAAATCTGATATCTAAAGCCTGAATCTGAAATCTGAAGTCAAAAAACTTGTTTGGTAATTATGGCTAAAGTCTAAAAATTAAGTACTGAATTTGAAACAATATGTTTGTTAACAAAGATTTGAAATGTTTAAAATATGTTAATTTGACATATTTGCCCCTATTTTCTGTTTGGAAATATTTTACATTATAAAGAAATTATTTTTTATTAAATGAAAATAAAATTATTCTATTTAATTCAAATAAACTACGGTATGATGCCATAAATTTTCTTGTGTGAGTGTAAGCAGCATTAACCAAATAATATTTATCTACATAAAAACAAATGACATTTTAGTAAAATTTCAAGTTATAATTTTACCAAGCTATATATATATATATAGGAGAAGGCAACATAAATTTCTTTGTTGGATCAAGCTCAGCATTCATAAGGACCCTTGAATCATGTGCCACTCATTCCCATTCGGCTATGACATATGTAAAAATCATATTAGTCACATATGGCCATAACATTTTGAGCACATTCACCCCTTCTTCTTCCTCTATAAGGTATTTGTTTATCAGTTGGGATACATGCAGGAAACAATGTTGAATGAGCTTTATCCATTGAAAACATTTTGAGGATCATAAAAGTTTTGAATCAAGCTGATTTTTATTTTTTCACTTCATCTGGGCATGTATGACCTAATCTACATATTGGATGTCAAATAAACAGTACAGTGGGCCCTAAGCCAATCACAAGAGGAAACGGATTGGCGAGAGGAAACGAATTGGCTACTCACAAGAGGAAACGGATTGGCTACTCCCCTTGCCACAAGCCCAGTGGCTGATGGTCACCATGATGTATGTGTTTCATTTATGTTGTTCATCCATTTTTACAGATAATTTTAAGGCTTGATTCTAAAATTGAGAGGGATATAAATCTTACGTGGACCACACCACGGGAAAACAATAGTAATTGAATATCCACAATTAAAATCCTCCAAAGGCCCACTATATTGTTTATTTGAAATCCAATTGGTGATTAGGTCATAGAGACTTAGATGAATGGAAAAAACAAAGATCAGCTTGATCCGAAACTTTTATGGCCCCCAAAAAGTTTTTAATGATCCACGTTCATTAAACATTGTTTCCTATCATGTGGCACACTTGAGATTAGGATATACCTAACTTTTGGTCTCATACCATAAAATGATTTTAAAAAATAGATGAACAGCATGGATTAACACATACATCATGATGGAGCCTGCAGAGGACTATTCCCTATGGATGCACGCAATCATCCGTGACCACGTGCGCATCGGGTAAGGCCGGCAGGGACTCAAACCCACCCTCAAAGTAAGCAAACCCAAGGTGCTATTGCTGCTGCTGTCGCCGTTGTTGTCAATGAATGAAACCATGCAAATCTTCATCTAGGCCTAACCATTTCCAATATAAATCCACAGTTTATAGCCGGTCTTTTGCAATTCATGTATTTCAACATCTCAATAATTTCACCGAGGCAACATCTTTTTTGATGAGTACATTGTGGTTGGCTCCGTTACTACTAAAATCGAAGACGGTCATCAGCCTGTGTACTGATGGTAAGCTGCGTGTTTATATGAAGCAGTTATTTGTTCTTCAGTTGTAGGAAGGAAATTTACAAATAGATGTATATTGCCATCTTTGTGCCACTGATACAGCTAAGCTCATGTAATGAAATGTTGGAAAGTAAATAAAGAAATTTTGTATTTGTTTTTTTTTTTTTTTTCATCTCATTTGCCCAATGACAGGCCATATTTGACATGCACGTGTGGCCCACTCGATGAATGGACTAGCCTGACTTTTGTGCCAGTTCATTTGCATGGTCCACCTGACACTGTACACTGGTGAGCAGCACTCCTAAACAAAAAAATTTCAAGAACATCACCAATAATCCCCGCAAGAACAGGACCCGTCTTTAAAATGGTGGAACCTATTTGAATCCCTGACAATGATGCCCCGGTCGTAGATCTTTGATAGAAGCTTGATTGCTGAATGACAGTCGCTGCATACACGAAGGTTCTTCACCACACGTATCGTCGTACAAGGGCTCGTGCTGAAGAATCCAAAGGCAATCGCCAGCGTCTCGCTATGATGACTCAATGAAGTCTGCTTCACTTCTTCCTCATCAATATCAAGCAATACCTGTTCAGTATAAGGCTCATACCCATCAACCTTCAATCTATCACCCATTTCACCAAGCATTTAAATCTCCTTTTTCCGAAAATGGATTGCGTTTCCAACTACAAATTCATGAACGACGCCATCCACTTCGATTGAAGTGCATCCAAGGTAACTTCCTTATCCCTCTTTCAAACATCATCTTCCTCACCTTACAAACTCCATCCCAATTATCTGCCATCGCATATAAGTTTGATAACAGAACATACCCTAGCGTGATCATCTGGGGCCAATTCAATCAAATGCCTTAGGATCTAGCACTCTACCAAACTCGAAATTCCTATAAAGAATGAAATAAATCAAAGCATCAATCACACATCACACAAGAGATTTTTACGTGGAAAACCCTCAAAGAGGTAAAAACCACGGGACCTCGTCCCGATCAACAATCCACTATGAAGTAGAACTTACAATCTTCTTCACTCACGTGAGAGTGGATGAACAATAAGAGAAATAGAAAACTGAGAGATCTAACCGATTACATCCATAGAAGCGCCGAGATGTAGATTCAAAGTAGAGAACCTCCACGAGCGAGTAACCTCCCTTCTATAAGCTCCACTCTCTCTTTCTCCCTCTCTCTCACCTGATAGCCCTAAACCCTTTAAAATCCTCAGGCTTTAGCCCTCTTGGGTTTTTTGTGATACCTAAAACCCCAGTAACCCTTTTATAGTTTTGAAACTCCTTTCCGCATCCCATTAAAGAATAAGACTCAACCATAGCATGCTAAAAAAACCAATGAAAAAAAACAATGCATTGATTCAACTAGTCTGGCTCCTACGAGTGGCGTAGACCATTATGACTCGGGTCGAGCCTCCTGACAGCCCAGCTATGAAAAAATGCAAACCTAACTCGATTAGACTTTGAGTCGTGCACTCGAACCTACGACCGGCCGAGCACCTCCCACGACCGGAAGAGGGGCTCATACACCTCAGTCGAAGACGGGTTTTCAAATCTCCCCCTTTTGACCCGGGAGGGATCCACCTTCTTCAAGCCGTGCTTCTACAAACCTCGAACTTGCCCTTGAAGCAAAGCCTTGGTCATCATGTTCGACCCATTATTGTCCGTGTGACCTTCTCAGCCGTAACACCTTTGTTCCAGTATCCCATCCGAATACCGAATCTCTATGTGCTTCGACTTTGTCACTTGATTCTTGCTCAAGTGCTAGCTCGACTATCGCACATACCACGTGCCTCCCATCTGGGAGACTAAGTTCTAGTGAGAACCTCTTCATCCAAAGCATCTCTTTATCACTTCGTGATCAATGTATTCCCCACTGCCGTACGAACTGACAATGCTACGACCTTCAGTAGCTTATTCCCAAGAAACCGCTCCCCCCTATAAACGTGAACATGAACCTCGATGTAGACTTCCTGGAATCTATGTCACCTACCATATCCGATCTTCGTGTAGCCCTCTAACACGTTTACCGCACCATAATAGCATGTGCTCAACCTGGATGAGCCTCTGGATACCTTAGTATCCGTTTCACCGCCGCCTGAAATGCTCTTTGCCAGGTGATTGGCAAGATACCTACGACTACACCAACCCGCATATGCTATGTCCGGGCGTGTACACACCATAAAGCATACATCAAACTTCCCTCATGTACCGACGAAGGGTATCTTCTCAGCATCTCTTCCACCTCCGCTTCGTCTTGGGACACCGTCTGGCTGTCCGAAGTTACCATCTAGTGGAGTATCAGACCGCTTCGGCTGCATTCATATTGAACCGCTCTAGACTTTCTCAATATACCGCTCAAAGACATTAAAGTTTCCTGCCGCTTCTTGAGTCCTTATCTCCATTCCTAGGATCATTTAGCCGGGCCCAAGTCTTTCATCGCAAACACTTGCCTAACTCTCTTTCTTGACCAATCTTCTTGATGTCTTTTCCCATGATGAGCATGTCATCAACGTATAATAAAGGCTAACTAAGAAATCACCATCCGAGAACTTGCTACAACACACAAAACTGACTCACCCCCATGGGCTATGTAAACATGAACAATCGAACTTCTTGTATTCCATTGCCGTGGAGCTTGTTTCACTCATACAAGCTCTTCCTCGTGACCTCCACACACCATATGCTCCTTGCCCTCAGACTTCGAACCCCTCTGGGTTGGTGCATGTAGATCTCTTCTTCCAGTCACCATAGAGAAAGGCGCTTTAACATCTAACCGCTTTCTATCTCCGATCCATGCTAGCCGCCAACCCAAGCAACACCAAATGGATGTCATCTTCAAAGACTGGTGAGAATATCTCCTCGAAGTCTATGCCTTTTCTCCGACCAAACCCTTTTACCACAAGTCCGGCCTTAAACCTCGTAGTAATTCTTCCAACCACCTTGCACAACACCCACTTGTTGCTCAAAGCTTTCTTGCCATCAGGCAATTTCACCATGTCATGGTGGTTCTTATGCAAGGATTCCATCTCCTCTTGCATAGCTTTCAACCACTCCTCCTTATGCTCGCGGCCAGGGCCTCGAACACCTTCTGGCTCTTCCCATCTAAGTTAGCATAATGTACTGATTCGGAGTACCTGGACACCCGTCTCGTCCCTGATGACCTCCTCACCCGTGGCTCAACAGTGGATCAAAGTAATGGCCGCTCCCCGGTCCATCTTCCCAAGGAACTCCCTCGTCCCTTCGCACCTTCTTTGCTTCCCCGTCATCGGCACCACGGGAGGAGTAATGTGATCCATGTCCTCAGCTCACCCGAACTAAGGATTCTTCTCTGCTTACCAATGTCTTCGATACTGATCTTCAAAGAAAACCACATCTCGCTCCCGACGAGCTTCTTCTCGGTCCTTGGATCCCATAACCTGTAACCCAATTTTTCATCACCGTACCCTAAGAACACACACCGCCCGATCTTCATATCGAGCTTAGACCTCTCGTCCTTTGTACGTGAACGGATGCCCCGCATCCAAACACTCTAGATGACCGTACGATGGATCCGCCAACACCACACCTTCTCGGTACTTCTCCATTCAACGGGCCTGATGGAGACCTGTTTATCAAATACACCGTTGTGCGCATTGCTTCTCCCCATAACGTTTTGGGCAACTTCGCATGGGATAACATGCATCTGATTCTCTCAACAATGGTGCGATTCATTCGCTCAGCTACACCATTATGGACAATGGGGGTCTTGGGAACCGTCTGTTCATGCCGTATACCCAGGACTTGCCAAAGTCGCCAATGTATTCACCACTACATGTCATTCCATGAGCACTTCAATGATCTACCCGTCTCTCTCTCGACCATAGCATTGCAATTTAAACACACCAAAGACCTCGGTCCTTGGATTTCAAAGCATAAACCCAAACCTCCTAGATGCATCATCTATAAAAGTGACAAAATACAATGCCCCACCCAAGGTTTTGTCCTCATAGACCACAAACATCGAATAAACCAAATCCAATGCATGCACTTTATTAACATGAGAAGCGCTTTAATGAATGAAACTCTATGTTGTTTCCCGATAAACAATCAAGACAATTTTGAGAGGACATACCATCACGTCTGAAGGAGTAGCTTCTCGCTAAGTAAAGGCCCTTTTTCAAATCATGTGGCCTTGACACTGTGCCACATGTCAATAATAGTCATCTTCCGTCAATCCACCCTTGCACATACCGACACTTGCCTTGTAACTGATGCAACACTTCTTTCCTCTAGCCACGATCAATGAACCTTGATGAGCTTCCATCGCCCACTGCAAAGTGGCTTTCATAGCATCATCATTCACCTTCCCGTACATCAAGTTGAGGCGAAGGTCCGGGATATGTCTCACATCCAACTCGAGAACAATGACCCACATTCTTCACACAAATATCACCGACTCCCACGATCTTGATACGCGAGAATTTCCCATCTTCACGTTAGTCACCGACTTATACTTGTGAAGGAGTCCCTGTGGAATCGCATGAAAAAAAGCTCCTGAGTCTATCACCCAAGGTTGAAATATGACTCGTAGCCGTGAGACATACATCGTGATCTATAAAGAATAACTACCATGTCGCCATCCGAAGCGAACCATGATGAATCAATTCTTCTTCCCTTTACTTTCTTGTCGTTTTTCTTACCACGACATTCATGCTTGGATGAGTGGCCCTTCTTGCCACAATTCCAAAGATTCAACCTCTTTTCTCGTTACTCGGTTGCCTCTTGATTTATCTCGGGCCTTCCCGCCCTTCCCCGTTCTTTCCTCTCCCCTGCCTCCTCGTGTCGCAAGGGCCTCTTTGCTTTAGTGACCCCTAGAGACTTCCTCCTTGTCTCCTCATTGAAGAGACAATCAGGTTACTGTTCCATGGATATCTTTCCGTCTGGCGGACCGGAGTTACTTAGAGACACCACCAATGTCTCCCAATTCGTATATGAACTAAGCAATAGTAAAGCTCATTACAATTCATCATCCAGACCATCTTCATGAGAGGTGAGTTGGTTCACTATATTAAGACCTCATTCATGTGCTCGGCCACAAACCACCATCCTTGAACTTCGAGATTTACAAGTCGCCTTATCGAAATATTTTATTACCGCCTTCCTCCTCTCATACATTATTTCTTGTAATTTCAATGGCCATAGCTTAACAATGAAGGTTTCGTAGACACATGGTGGAACACGGAATCATCCAACCATTGTCAAGATAAACCCCACCGCCTTTCTTTACCATCTTCTTCCAATCATCATCGGTCATATCCTTGGATTTTGCCGATATGCCCGAATTGGAGAATATAGGTCCTTAAATAAAGCAAGTCCTCCATCTTAGCCTTCCATATGGTCCAGTTAGAACCATTGAATATCATCCTTGAGCCACCTTCCATAATTCAAACCGATCCTACCCGTTCAATGAACTTAGCTCGATACCACTTTGTTGGGGGCCTTGACAAAACCTTAGATCTAGCCCTCCAGTAACAAACCAATTATGGATAAAGCAATGAAATAAATCAAAGCATCAATCACACATCACACAAGAGATTTTTACGTGAAAACCCTCAAAGAGGTAAAACCACGGACCTCGTCATCAACAATCCACTATGAAGTAGAACGTTACAATCTTCTTCACTCACGCAGAGTGGATGAACAATAAGAGAAATAGAGAAAACTAGAGAGATCTAACCGATTACGAGGACATAGAAGCGGCCGACTGAGATGGATTGCAAAGTAGAGAACCTCCAAGAGCGAACCTCCCTTCTATAAGCTTCCTCTCTCTTTTCTCCCTCTCTCACCTTTGATAGCCCTAAACCCTTTAGCAAATCCTTTGCTTTAGAAACCCTCTTTGCTATTTTGTGATACCTAGAAAACCCTAGGCAACCCCTTTTATAGTTTTGGGAAACTCCTTTCCGCATCCCACTTGCGAAAGGACTCAAATCAAGAAGCATCGCGAAAATCGCGGAACAATCTGTAACTGCAACCCATAGTACCTGGCTTCCTACGACTGGTCAGACCACCTACGACCGGTCGTAGTCTCCCACGACAGTCAACTACTACAAAAAAAACAAGACGAACTCGCTGGACTTTGAGTCGTGCCAGGGCTCGAACCTACGACCGGTCGAGCACCTCCCACGACCGGTCGAGAGGGGCTCAGGACCGTCGAAGACGGGGAAAAAAACCCCATCATGATCATCGCAAAGACATTCATAAACTCGCCGCTTGAGTCATAACTCTGCTGAGTTGACTCGGTTTGGCCAAGTTTCAAATACATAATCTCTATCTTGAAAAGGCAATGAAAATTTATTAAAGAGCACAAAAGGCCCAAAAGAAACAAAACAAAGCTACAACCACGCCAAAAATGACTACCCACTTTGGGCTATTTAGTTGGAACACAGTACCCACCCAATTACATCCAAGTCAGCCCTCTTATATACAGACTCTTCCAATGATCAAATACATAATCTGATATACTATTTATAAAATCTCAACCAAATCAAATTATTGTGAAATCAAATCAGAGAGTTTCTTATTGCCTCAGCCAAGTTGGACTCAGAAATTGAATGACCAATTCTAAGTCAAGCCTGGGTTCTTGAATATCATTATTAAAAAAAAAACAAAAACAAAAACAACAACAACAATAATTTAGAATTGTATTTGCAGGAATGCTCACATGAACCTCAACGGATAGTAAGCTACCATCCACCTTGCACACACATGCCAATGTGTCAAGTGTATATGACATCTGAGATTACCAATAGGTGGCCCCAGCATGAAGATCATCTGGCCCAGAAATCAGGCAGATGCTGCACTCATCGGGTTGAACACATCATCTGAGAAGAAAGGCAAGCCAAAAGTCTGATTCGGCACCACTTGTTTCACCCACCAAACGAGTGAATAGTCTCATTTTTTGTGCTGGGAGTTCTTCGTTGTGGGGCCACCTTTTGGATGGCTCAGTTGTCCTAAAGACATGATATGTTGGCACGTGGGCACAACATAGCTGGTAGCTTCCATCCAATGAGGTGTATGTGTACATTCCTCCATATAACCAGTGAACAAGGATGCTCCACCTTTTAGAACTGTCATGTAGAACGCATGTGTGACGACATGTTGAAATGGACATTTGGAACCTTGGACATAACCTTATTTATCTTTTTGTTTACACTCTGGAATTACTCGGAGACTTGTGTATTGTTTAATGTAATTTTGTTTGTTTACAAATATTTTATTCTTAAGCAATCTAGTATTTATATAAGAATTTTGCCAACATCCAAGCTTTTAAATGACACATGAGAATTGGGTTGACCTATAGACAATTTGAACAGGTCATTCATTCATACAGCTGGGAAAGCCATGGTACAATGTGAATGATCCTAAACATCTAATCGATAGCATGGAAAATGGACAATCAAGATTGAGCGGAGAAACAAAATATGTTTAATTATTATCCTGATAGATCTCACTTTGCAACTTATCATTCCAAAGTAGCACTTTGGTTTGATTATTCTAATCATGTGATATATTGCTCATAAACAACAAATGGTAGTTGTAACAAATTGGCCCCACTCAAACGGCTAGGATCACATGATTAGCATCATTCTTGCACTGTGGCTTGCACCCGATAGTACTATTGAATGAACCATCCCGATTGATGATTGGACATACCACATGTCATTCAAAAAGGTTTGAGGATGTTACTAACATCCCCATAAAGGAGGGACTATAGCAAAAAACCTTTATATAATGATAGGTCATACAAATAAACCATCATGAAATTGTTGCCTCAGGGTTTGTGTCGAAAACTCTCATTTCCTCACACATTGTTTGCAGGTGAGTCAACTGATGCCATACTCCTGATTGTAGCAAAAAGCTTAGGAGCAAAACAGCGCAAGGCAACAAAAAAAGTAATAAATTGTCGCGCCGAGCATTCATGCCAGCTGGGATGTCAAGACTGTTCCAATACTGTGATGCCCCCACGCTGCGTGTGGGGGTGAGTAAACGCCTTCATAATTTGACTGATCTTCACTGGTGGAAACTTGCTGAGCAAAGCCCTCATTCCTCAAGTTTGAAATATAAGCCAGGACAGCCTAGACAAACAGAATTGTAGAAGTGATTATATGGAAAATTTTCTCCTATGAACCAGTTCTCACAAGAACCCTTTAAAAACTCATCCTACATGTGTGTACGCAATCCAGGCCCATACAGACCCTTCATTTGGCTTGGATGAAGGGTCATGCAACATATCAAGCTGTTTTGCAGCATAGATGGCCCAGTGAAAATCGAGGTTAGGTGTCCCCTCCCACTTTGTTCCTTTTTGTGGCCCACCAGAGTTTTGGATTGGGCTGATCATTTATGGGCCCTAGTTTCTCATGAAGTGACACACCTGATGGACAGGTTGACTGTTGTGCACACATCGTGTGGGATGAGTTCTCGCGGACCTGTTCCTAGGAGATCATTACTTGTGATCATATATACTCTAAAAATGGAATTGCATAATCGAAGCTTTTGTTATTTAGATCACCTTCCTAAAATCACTCGGATGAGAAACTCCTTGGATTTGAACGTCATCACTTGCTGGCCTTCGAACGCCTGCATTCTCGATTCTGACAGAATAGATGCCGAAAAGGGACTGAAAATATCCTGATAACAATGGTGAAGGTTTTCTAACTGTACTGAAGGAGGAACACAAAACAAGAAACAACATGGTACATTTCATAGATGGACCATTGCAACAAGTGTTGGAACCAAGCAAAATTAGATTTAAATTATATGAGAATAAAGAGCATTGCTTAGCCCACATGCATGGACAAGTCATCTAATGCACACACCATTACATATCCCAGCATGGCAGACTGGTGAAATATCCAAGCAACAGATTAGGTGGAGCTCATCGGGTAGATGTTACTACTCGAAGATTGAGTTTGTTGATTCAGTAGGTGAGCAATGCCATTAGAATTAACTTGACAGGTTGGGCTGATTTTGTCCACAACTCTACATCTATTCAGTTTTGTAGCCCATCTCACTGGTGGACCGACCTGATGTTTGAGATAGGGAATCTACATAGTGGTATCCTTCTGCTGGATGGCTTAGATATTGCACCTGTCTGCCACAACAGTGCATATTTGGTGGGGTGTGCATTAGCTGACTTGTACAGGTGTGTGAGCTTAGCAAAGCTTGAGAATAAAAAACTGAGTACATAACAAACAATAGGGTCATAGAAGCATCAGGCAAGCACAACTGTATCTGCAAAATATTCTTCATTTAGGAGTAAAGAACCTTGAATCCAATAGAAAACCTCTTTTGGTGGACTAATCTTTTAGGGAAGGCAGGATGTGACAGTATCTCACCTTCCACCGATATATTTTGCTTGGTGCAGATAATAAGATATATTTTGATAGTTAAAAATGGCATAAATAAGCCATTCAAAAAATGGTGTAAATAATAAATCAGCGAAATATTCCACCATTTTGATGATTTTTCTCCTGAATTTCTTTCCCCCATTTGTTAAGATGCCACAGTTACATCTCATGGGAGTAAACATGCAATAGAATACTGCACACTTTCCCAATGACCAAATGGTCTCTTAATTGAAATGCTATTTTACGAGCAGCTAATGTTAAATACAAGTTAATGAATAATTATATCAGGAAAAAAAAAAGCATTTACAGAGCACAAATCATATATGTTTGGAATGCATTTCTAGCATTGAATTATTTTCTTACCTTGTTCAACAATAATATCTGTCACTGATGGTTATAGAACACGCCTTTCTTTTTTCAGAACCCCAAAACAAGGGAAAGGTACAAGTCTTACATACTGCACCAAAAAAACACATTCATGATGCAACTTCAGAGAATTTATGTATCAGTAAAAGCTCTGTCATTCTTATTTCAAATCCATCAAATTTATAACTATACAAATGAGGTTGCAATTTGATTAGAGTAGCCAGCGTCCACCCCTAGCTTAGCCCATTTTGGGCTTCGTTGGGGCTCTCCCCAAGGCCCACTGGTTACACCCGGGCAGATTTGTCCGGCCCAATAGCTAATCCATCATGCTTGTGCTTGACTCTACCTTATGACCCAATAGGTTGGCCTGGCCCAAGCTATTTAACATCGTTGGGCTCAATCCTCGCTTAGAGGCCTGGATGCAACCTAGTTCCTTAGCTCACAGGATGGGCAGGCTTGGACTCATGTCCTCAACTCATTTTCCCTGAAGCCAAGTTATCGTGAGAACTTTTACCCTGATCCTGTGAGCTAAGGAACTAGGCTACATCCAGGCCTATGCAAAATTACAGTAGTGGCACTAGCAATTGATGAAAATTGACGGGAGCTATAGGAGTTACCTTGTAAACTATGGCCTCAGGAGTGACATAGAGCTTTCTAGACTGGAACTCTTTCCGCGAGATGTATCTTCTCACAGGCAGATAAAGCAACATGAAAAATCCAATGCCCCATGCCGGAATCGAAATTAAGGAATAAAGAATCCACTGAGCTGTTTGGTACTTAACATAATTATCTTTCATCTCTTGGAAGGACGCATCGTATACAATTGTTTCATGTTCGCCCTCACCATCACCATAAGACATTGTGTGACAAGCACCTCTCCAAGACATCGATTTCCATGTCTGTGGATCCCTCCATGGCCTCATTTGTGGATCCCATCTAAGCCATTGAATTCATGCATCAACATGACAAAAATTAGCATCTCATGCTGTTAAGCTCCACAAATGTTGAAATGATTTGGAACATGCATGTCGATTGTCACAAACATGTTCAGTTGCTTTAACAAAAAGAAAAGATAATAAAGCATGTGTGGTCCTAGATTATTGGAAGTCACCACTGTAGACATTAATATGGCTAGTGACTCCTGACCATTGATGAGTTGGGCCCGGCATCGAATGGCCCATGGTAGAAAAGCCACACAAATTGAACGATCCAAGCTTTCTAATGGATCGATCTTGTCCTTTGAATGGGGACCACGTTCCGTTTCACCATTCATTTCCAGCTACAAATTGGCCAGCTATGACTGCCTGGCAAACTTCTCAAACCAATGGTCATCCATAATAGGTCCACTAGTGGACAATCTAGATTGATTGACCATACAGTCACATATAGAGTGGTAAGCAAGATATTCCACAGTGGTAACAAATGCCATAATGACCACCACCATTGCCGTTACAATACCGGCAGTAACAGTTTTTTTTTTTTTTTTTTTTTTTTACTATTTGGCCCCCTAATGGACTGTTATAGGGCCGTTACAACCCCGTATCGTGTAACAGTTACCACCTTTACAGCTACATCATGACTGTTACCACTGGCACGTAGCTATTTTGGGATACCTTAGTGGTAAGTGCCAACCAAGACTACTTGCTCATGGTGAAACCAGAATCAGCCTCATGTATGAATATACATATTTTCTGTGTGTGACATGCATATTATGTATCCACGTAATCAATCTGTTTTGCCCATTTCATGCACATTCAAGGAAAATGACTAACTGGGCACATCTAACACATTCACATGCAAACAGATGCATTCTATCATAGGTTATATTTCTTTCCATATAATCTGAATTAACCTAGTTGCGACATACTCACATGCCCACCAATCTCCCAACCCCTATAAAGCAGGGTTGATCTTAGGCAGGCAACTGGTCGTTGAAGTTTTGCTAAGCAAATCCCGAGGATTCCTTAATTGTAAAGCTGACACCAAATAGTTTGGAGAAGGTGGCCACATTGACGACAGCGAGGATGATGATAGGAACAAACAACAAGAAAAACAACATATGGCACTCTGTGGTGTTATTTTTGCCACCATACTACCTGTCCATTGCACAATTGGCATATATCTTACATCAATCAAACACCCAAACAATGTACCTTATCGTGGAAGAATTATAGCCCAAAATCCACAATGATTGGATGATCTTAACAAATCTGACTTCATTGTTGCATTCAACCACATTGCATAATTAAACAACCACATTGCATAATTAAACTACTGCTTAAATGACAATCTTAAACACAATCATGTATAGTGGTTCAGTTACGTGCCTACTCCACTCCCGATAGACTCACTCTTTCATAGAGTGTACCAGATTTCACTATGGGAGGTTTTAAATCAGGTTTACCTCAAACCTTCATAGCCCTGCACAAGGAATCTACAATTTATGCCTTACACAAGGACAAATGTCCTACACAAGAACCTAGACTTTATGTCCTATACAAGGACAATGGTCCTAATCTCGAACCCAACAATTTAGGCCACTGTAACACCCCATATTTTTTAGACTCGGGTGTTACCCTAAGAACATATTAGGATCAACCTGATGTACTGTCGAGCCATATGTCCAATTTAATTGCATGTAGCATACATGAAAAATGACTTACGAAACATAGGCAAAGAATAATTCTATATAAATAAACACAAATGAATCTATGTAATAGAAAATAAAAGGTACCGCTTTCTTCAAAAGCTTTCCCGCACAGCTCATTACCTATAAAGATAGCAAACAAAAACAAGTTAATGGTTTGAAAAAAGATCAATAGGAGACTTTCACTCTTTAACAGCAGAATTAAGGAGAACATTACAGATAGTTGGGAGGTTTAGGTCTTGTATTTGTTTTTCAGGCACTCTAAAATAATTTTTCAATTAATAATAATAATAAATAATTAAAAATATAAACTTACTTTTTCCAACCTCACCCATTCCAAATACTTCACATTCCATGAAAACTTCTGCACAAGAAAAGTAAATATATTATAAACCTTTTAAATGAAAATATTATAAACACATGAGTTATTAAATCTTAAGAAAATCATATTAAATATAGTTTGATTAGAATCTAAAAATAAATAAAAATCCATGAAATCAAACAAACACAATAATTGTGGGGACAAAACCTATAAATCGAGACAAACACATGTGTATTGCTTTCTTTCGTTTTTAATAGATGCATTCACACCCCCACGCACTCACACTATACCATTGTAGGAGTTCACCCCGAGGGTTACTTGAACCCATGACCTTGAAACTCTTGCGAACTACCTCTTTAAGCCCGATCACCTCTTTTTAACGTATCTAATCGTCAAAACGCAGCACAATGACCTTAGGTCAGGTCCACTCAAGGGATAGGTCAGGCTTTATACTTAATTATGGTAAATATAAAACTAATAATAATTGGGCCACCATCAAGGTGACCAGGCCCACCGACCATGGCCCGATCAATGGGGCCTGGGCTAGACCTGAAATGTCCCCAAAGGTAGGGCTGTACCTCGAGCCGAGTCGAGTTGAGGTGGGCCAAGCTTGGCTTGGTTCGTCCATGCTATACTCGAGTTTGAGCTCAACATTGAAGCTTGGCTTGTTTGCCAAAGCTTTCGAGTCGAGCTAGTGGTTTAGAGCCCAGTCGAGCGAGCTTTTTGAGCTAGCTTGACTCATGTACGGCCCTACCTAAAGGTGTGGCCTGAACTGGGCCTGGACATGACCCTACTAGGCCCAACAGTTGTGATCCGAACTGGGCCTGTCTCAGCCCACATGTGTGGCTGGACAGACCGTCTGGCCCATCAGTAAACACAGCCCAAGGGCTGGCTGGGCTGGCTGTCTTAGGCCCAAAACAAATGGTCCCAGGAGATCCTGGGCCCGTCACAGGTTCTGAGGGTGGCCCACCTGCTCTATACGAGGTGCGGCCCACCAACCTTATGCAAGGAGTGGTCCACCGAGTTATAAACTCAGGTGCGGCCCACCCTTTTGAGGTGGTGCGGCTGAGTTCAGGCGCAGCTCAACAGAACTGACTTCGGCCCAGTCCTAAAGCCGATCTATGGCTCTGATTGCTGCCTGGTTTGGCTCTTCATGGAAGTTGCTTTGAGCCCCGATCTCGGCCCTGCTACGGTCCACCTTTCAGCTGGAACTAGGCCTGATCTCAGCCTTTTTTCTGAGGCTGTTCTCAACCCAAAATGTGGGCTGATATCAGCTCAGCACACCGATGGGTCCCAGCACTCCTTCCAGCCATTCTATCGGCCGAACTGGAGGTCTGAGTTTTTAGTTCAAATCAGGGGCCTGTTGAGGGCTACTTTTGGCTTAGTTTCGGTCCAAGCTTGGCCCAAAACGTTGCTGGAACTCCCACGACAACACGTCATTGGACATCCGGTAGTCAGCTTAACTCGACGTCTTAGTCAGCTGGCCTGCTCCGACGCCGTCTTAGTCAGCTTAACTCGGTTGCAGCTACAGCAACGAACCCGGTGAAGGTTCATTCCTACGTTAGCAAGGAATTATGGTTTGAAGAACTTAGACAAGGCAGCGTACGTCCTGCCAGATGAATGAGTAGGTCACGAATCAATGCTCACAAATGATGGTGTGGTGGGTGGCTTCTGACGAGGAAGATGAGCGCCTCTAATGGTGAAACTCTATCCGACAGATCCTTCTTCAATCTGAGGTATGGGGATGTCGAAGACCGGTCCAGGGAGTCTAGTAGGAAGGAGATTATAAAGCTTCCAGTTGGTTTTGGTGGTGGGTTAAGCTTAGAAAGAAATCGCCGAGTTTGGGAAGTGCGGCTGCAAATGAATGGAGCAGCGCACCCTCAGTAATATAGGCTCCCTGTTTTGATGCCCTAATTCTCCCTAGACCATCGGATGGAGGGTGGATGGTCTGGATTGCGCCCAGCTTGCAACGGCCTTCAAGTACATCCGGTAAAACCGAAACCGGACGTGGTTTTTCAGCCTGGTAAGGAAGCCCTAAACCAGGGAAAGATGGATGGTTGAGATTGCCTGCACCGGACAGTAGGGATTGGAGGAGAAAGCCCTCACGCGGATCGCCAGCGTGGAGGAAAACTAGATTTTCCGATTTTGGAAGGAAAAGAAACACAAGCGGCTCTCTTGCGCTGGCATTTGTGGTCTCACGAGTGCGAACCATGTGCGATCCGAATATTGTTTTGGTCAGATCCCTGCTACGCACCATATGGACGGATCAGATCACTCATACAGGCCATGATGGTGGGCCACGATTTGAAACAGAGGAACGGTCCTGCGTCCGTTCAAAAACGCGCCTGGCGCGGGAGAAAGGAAAGAAGTAATTTCCTTCTTTAGAAATTTTTCGTCAGAGCAGCTCTGACTGTTCTCCAAGGTTCAGTGCACAGCGGGTGCACGTTCCTGCTGTGCACACGCAACAATTGTGGGGTCCACAATGATGTCTGTGATCTGATCCAAACCGTTCATTAGTTTTAGAAAAAATAATATATATTAAGTAATACAAATTACATTATAGCATATAATATAGTATGACGTATAATACATTGTATTTATTTTACACTTTATATAAATAATTATTTATCAATTAATAACTTATTTTATTTGTAATATTATCTATATGTGTATTTATATATTTTTCTTTTTATATATATGGTATAATACAATAATATGGAGTTTAAATTACAAAATGTAATTACTAGTCGATATACATCAATTATATGATAATGTGTTGACATACAATTTATTTTATATAAGTTCAAATAATGTAAAATAAATAGTATACATAATTTGTATAATTTAAGTAACATATGTATTACTACAAATGATTAAAAATTATTTTGTATTATAATATATTTATACATTTAGAGTGAGTTATTATGGATCAACTTAAGATGGGCAACCTATCTTACTTTGAGTATAGATTTATAACTCAGGTGGGCCTCATCTGGTGGTCGGTCAGATCATGTTTGTCCTCCAATATTTCCAGATTAATTCTGAATACACTTAGACTGATGCTCCTACAATCTAATGAGTTTACAGTTGCTTACAGAATCACTAAATTGGGTTTGTGATTCTAATTTAGGTCCTCTTGGTAACATCCGAGTACTGAAAAATATGGGGTGTTACAAATATAACATGTAACACTACATGGTAGAGTTATGGTATTTGTGCATAGACTAGCTTAATGAACATGTCTCACTCTCAGACATGCCATTGCATAAGTGAAGCTTAATCTCCCAGCGCATAATTACAGGATGAGGGCAGTTTCAGAAGACGGTCTCTATTTCCAACAAAGGTAACATTGCACATGTGTTGTTTAATCATTCTCTCGGATCTTTTTAAGGTATGTGAGCAACAGTGAGGTAGATCCAACATTCAAGTGGATATGCCTCATTTTTATACACATACCTTGAAATGGTATGAGAGAAGGCATAGACAACAGATAAATGGACACATAACAGTGAGCCTAGCCACAGCCACATAACTGCTTGTTCATGGCTAGGACTAGAGACTGGCGTAGGTTGGTCCATGTCTAGGCTAGGTGTGTTGGATGAAAAAGGAAAAATATATATACAAAATAATACCTCATTAATATGGTATTTACATTCTAGTAACCTTTTAAATTAAGTTTTCGTTGCATTACCTGATTAATCAATATATTGTCAAAAGCACCTTCCGTTAGTTTTCTCTAAACCTGATATGATTTTTTCCTAGAATGATAAAAATGCCCACAAATGAGGAGTTTTCTGTAGGGGATTTGCATGGTAGGAATGTGGCCACTGGTTCGTAATCCTTGGACCCACCATAAAGCATGTGTTTTATCCACGTAAGCTTAAAAGATGAGGTAGATCCAAATGTTAGGTGGACCACACCATAGAGAAGAGTGATGATTGTATGCCTATTATTAAAAGCTTCCTAGGGCCCACCGTAATACCTACCATAATGTTTATTTTCCATCCAACCTATCCGTTAGGTTAGGTAGCCTTAGATGAAGGGAAACAGCAAATAGCCAACATAAAGTTTTCAGTGTTCATCACCACTGTTCTCTTTAGTGTGGTCCACCTTAGAATTAGATCTGCCTTATTTTTAAAACAAAACGGCTCAATAGGCGGAAAATAAGCATGATTAAGCATTGACTAATCTCTAATAAATGTCAACAACAAACACATTGAAAGTTACATCAGATCACATTACGAAGGCCAGATGCATTGAATCATACATCAGAGAGAACCAACTAGCCAAGAGTTGGGAGGGCATTTCATCTTTATTCACAACTCATTCGAGTTGCAAGTTCAACAACCTATTAGTTCTTCTTGCCATTTATCTCACCCACTCACACGAGTTGAAAGGAGACCCAACTCCATTGGTTGGTCAACGAACAATTAAAAGCCACATTATGCGCAATGTTAGATTTTCTGTATTTTCCACCCGTCTATTTGCTGGCCCACAATTGGGGCAAGCCTCTTTTATCTGGAATTTTTTTTTTTTTTAGAATCGACCATCCACAACAGCGCTGATCAAATAAAAGATTTTGACCACTAAACCATGAGCTCCAATTCTATAGAGAATTTAGAAAAGCCAGGTTTAAAAACCCAAACGTGTTGCTGAAAATTTAGGAACATTTGAAAATCTAATAAAAGAAAAACAGAAAATCAATTCTGAGATAAAATTACAGAGAATGAGAGATTTGCCAATCTCTGAGATGGAAATGAAGAAATCAGAAGTGCAGACCTGAACCGAAAACTGATATCTTCATCTGTCACAGGCCCCACAAGGTCATATCTGCATCTCTGATTTGCCTAGATCAGACCCAGTTACACCCCTAGAGAATCAATGGGTTGGGTTGATCCCATGATCCACAGACCTGGTCCAACTCATACCCAGATCTGGGTCCAATGAATAATCCAGTTGGGATCAGGTCTCTGTTCACAGCTCCAGCAGAAAATCATGTAGTCTTCTAAAGCACAATGTAGGATATTTTGATTTTATAAAAGAAGAGCTTATAAAAGAAACTGAATTCCATGATGGTTTTGATTTTGTATGAACTTCTAAAAAGAAAGAGAGCTATGATGAAAGAAACAAAAATAAAAAATAAAAAATAAAAATAAAAATAAAAATAAAATAAAAATAAAATAAAAAAATCATTCAGCTATGTATTTGTGCAATGGTAAGTTTGTTTTGGCTTCATTCGGCTATGTATTTGTCTTTGACATCTTGTTTTTGCTGATGTTTGGCAAGTCTTTATTTGTCTTAATCCTCTATATGATATTTCCTGGATCTTTGGTTTATCATAATGCCTGCTGTTTGTTGGTACAGGCTGGCAGGTCCATCAACACAGATGAAGGCTGTTGAAGGTGGCTTTGTTGGAAGGGTATGCAATTTTTTTCTTTTTTGGGTGGTGTGGGCTTATTGGAACTCCAGGATCAATGGTAACCCTTAGATTGGAGGTCTTTTAGGGGGGAAAAGGACACAAAAGAACTTTGATGGATATTATTTAATTCATTTTCCCTTCTGTAAGAATCATCCAATAGAATGGTTAGGAGTATTTAATCAGTGTGATTTCCAATCATCCAAAGTAGAGTCACATGTTCCCAAATAAATCTTCCATAATTTCTAATCAAGAAAAAGCCTACAACAACATCTCAACAACGACTCAACATTATGTCCTCTCTAATAGTTTTCTGTCTTCCAAGCCAGGGGTGGGATACTTAGGATCGAATTCACCTTGATTTTAGCACTGAATTTTTGGAGCTTAGGAGAAATCGTTAAATGACTAATTCAAAATTTCAAAGTGACGAGTGCTTGCAGAAATAAGCACACAATCAACCATGTCAACTCAATGTAGTACACATCAAATCAATTTATGATGAAGTATTTAACCTTTTAGAAAAACCGAAGGAATGAATAGAACAGAAAGCTCACCATATTCAAGCTGAAATGTTCGATTGATAGAACCCCAGAAAATGATGTCCATTAGCATGACAGCACCTGCACAAGTCTTTCAAATGAACAGATCGACTTTAGTACGCAAGTTCAAGACAAATTCACCAAAAATTTCACCTAACAGCACCCAAATGATAAACAAGACTATATCACAGGTGGCAAGGAAGACTTCCTAATTGTGCACTTTGCAGCAATGCACTCCATAAGAAATTGAATAAATGAAAATTTGTACATGGTATAAACTATCAGGAACTAAAATAAAGCAGTGATGAGAGCAATCTATTTCTGTCGTTGTGAATGCCCTGTGTTGAGCCTACAACACTTTGGAAATAGTATCAAATAGTTTCAACCAACTAACCTGATATACAGATTGGATCAGATAACCCTAAAACCTAGCTCTTCGCTCGATCTCCTCTTTCTCGTGACGGCTTTGCAGTTTGATGGTACCCCTGATTTTATTTGTCCTGAAAATGTGGTTGCCAATTTACTTTCTAAATCTGTTTTCAAGAATCCACCACTTTCCTCATTCTCCATGAGATGGTTTGAATACATCCAGCATCCATGAGTAGATATCACAGTGCCAAGCTACAATCAACAATCATATATGTAAAGCTGAAAATGGCTTGAATATTGTATTCAGCTTCAATTGAATTCATTTACCATTTTAGAAATAGACGTTGCACATACAAATCCATTATATTATCTAGATAATAAATACCTATGAAATTTTCAATGCTACTTTTATATTTTCAAAAAAGGGCTTGAATGAATGCATTGTAATGCCCCGGTTTCCAGAACCCAAGTATGAGACCCATTCCATAAACCCGAGTGTTAATAATTCAAGTAACTTGTGAAATACTAAAATCAGAGTGCGATAGCTTAAGCAGGCAAGAATAACATCATATAATCCAAATATTTGGCCCACTCAGTTGGGGGCCTTAATTATAAAATTCATAAGTTTCAAAGTACCAAACAGCTATAAAGAAAAACTGTATTTAGTGGTTAAGCCCAAAATATTTAGTCGCATCCTGCTGCGGCTCATCTTCATAATATCCATTTATGATGTTGAGGCCCGAAAATGAGCCAGCCGCCCAACAATCCAGGGCCCAATGAGACCGGCTTGGCCCATCTGTGCGGCCCAAATGGGAATGGGCTGACTGGCCTGGCCCAGCTATGCGGCCCACTGTTGTGGCTGGGCTCAGCCCAGATCCATGGTCGGATCGGTCCAGCCTTTGGCCCAAGTCAGCAGCTGGGCTTGGCCCAAACCACTACCCGAGCTATGGCCAGATCCCGGGCCAATACTGAGGCTGGTTTCGGCCCAGTTCATGTGGCTGCTTTCAGCCCAGATTGTGTAGCTGATTTCAGCCCAGTTCTGGGCTGATTTCGGCCCAAATTGTGGCTCAAATCAAGGGCTAAAGGCAGGTGGGTCCTACATGGGGCCACCATAACATATTTAAATGTATATATTATTACTCTACATTACATTTTATTATTTATTTATATTTTATTTATATTTTTCTTTTTGCATGCAATGACGTCCAGTGGCCGGACGTCCATTGATGGATGGTCTGGACACATTGTCCATAGATGGACAGTCCAGGGGCAGCGTCCACAGATGGACAGCCCAGATATGTGGCTCATGGACTGTGTAGATACAAGGCATACTGCACGGTGTGCCCCATACGTGTATGGTGTGGAGAATACATACATCATGGCAGGGCCTTACATGGCACCGTCCATCAATGGACGGTGCTGATGATCACACGGGTAAGACCATGTGTGGGCCCCACAATCTGATGATATCAAGGGCAGTGGCCGTCCAACAGATGGACGGCCCAGATATAGATTATATTCATGAGGTGTGTCCACAGGTGTGGGACCCACCATCACTAGCTTTTTCAAACGTCCAGGGTCGGACGTCCCTTGGTGGACGGCCTGGATACGTGGCCCACCATGTGATGCAGGGTGCGGATGCAGGGCCCATCGCTAGTGTCGCCCACCTGCATTTGTGCACGGCCCATGGCTGTTACAGGCTAGCTAACTCAGCTGAAAGCGTTGGGTCTCAGTCCATGCTTCTGGGCTGATTTCCAGACCACCACGGGGGCTGATTTCGGCCCGCTGCTTGCGGCTGGGACCCAGCAATGGACGGCTGGGATCGTGCAACCCCCAGGTGGTTGGCCACCGATCTGCGGCGCCCCAATGAGACACATCTCAGGTGCGGCCCGCAGCTTAGTGAGGTCCATCTGCTGCATGTAGTTCACGGTAATGAGGCCGTTGATTGGCTCGGGTCTGGACTGAAACGGAGTCGTTTTCTAGCCCGATACAACCATTGTTTCGGTTTGTTCCCAGGGCCTGTTTCGAAGCTCTACTGAGAGCTCAAAACAGAGTCCAAATGGGGCCCGAAATAGAGTTCCTGGTCGACTGTGTTGTGGTCTGAAGCGGGCCATTGCTTGGCTCGATCCAAACACCACTACTGCTGGACCGAACCCAGCCATTGCTTGGCTTGGTTTCGGTCCAGGCAAGTACCACATGAAGCTACAAAGAAAATGAAAAAAAAAAAAGAACAAAAGGAAAAACGTTTCACTTGGGGCAGTTGCTGCCTTCCTCACCTAAGCTGAAACAGTGGGGGTCGGTTTCCCTGTTTCTCTCCCTCTCTTTCCTCTCCTCTTTCTTCTTGCTTGTGGTGTAACTATGGGTTCACACTGACCCGACTCAGCCCAGTTTCTCACGGCTGAGACGGTGCAGGGTGCACTGAGTTCACCCGGTCGGCTCACTCCTCACGGCCACTCTCTTTCTCCTCTCTACACTCACTTTCCTCCTCTCTTTCTCTCTCTCTCAGTGCGAATCCCTAGGTCCACAGGGCCCTTTATATAGAGGAAGAGAGAGGGAGAGGAACGGCTGAGCTTTGCTCTCACAGTGGACGGCCGAGATTTGCACCAGCCCGGCTTTCCTGAAGAAGAAAGTCTTATCTCTGTTTTTCTCTTGCAGGACCTTTGCTTGGCCGTTTTTAGCAAAGAAAGGGCACGCTTCCAACGGGAAGATGGACGGATGGGGTTGTACGATCGGGCGATCGTGAGCCGTTCAGGCGATCCCATCATGGCCCCACCTCTCGGACGCCTTCTACGTGCAATGCATTGGACGGTGGTAGTCCATCTCCTTCATCCGTTTACAAGGGGTGGAACGGTTATAAGGTTTTGTTAAGCTACGCCCCACGGAGAATTTGAACGGCTCAGATGTCCCGGAAAGTGGCCATGGTGGGCCACCTAGGAGTTCAAAGGACGGTCGTTCGAATCTCTGTTAGCCGTTTCAGTGCACTTCGTGTACAAGTGCATGGGATCCACGTGCACGTTGTATGAGTCCCACCAGGATGGTTATGATGAATCTGAACCGTTCAAACACCTTATAAGTAGTCATAGGGGAGTATTGGCCTAATTTTGGGGCGGACTCGAGGCCCAGGTGGGCCATACCACACGTCCCAGGCTTTATTTAGCCACATAACTGCTGACCGGATGGTTGCATTGGTTTGGTATTAAATTTCAATGGTTTATTGGGGTCTTAGAGTGAAATGGATGCTTGGTTGGCTATTTACTAGCCCCTGAAGATTGTTTCACCGCCTATTGCTATGGTTAGTTGAGTTGGAACCGTTGTGATTTGAGGTGTCTAGGCAAGGTTAGCTTCTAGATGGTTATGGGGTGTATTCCAACTTCTAGACCCTGATGAGTGGCCCTTTTAATTTTTTTAGGGGCGCGGCGGAAGTCCCATCCTGCATAAGTTATGTTCAAGCCAATTTTATTTTATTTATTTATTATTATTTTTTTTTTTACATACACACACCACCACACACTCATGCCTTAGTGGGATTTCACCGCCTATGGGTGTTCAAACCCTCAACCAGGTGTTGAAACTCCTTAGAGTCTACCACTGGAGTAAGAGTAAGGACCCATTGATTAATTTAATCTGATCTAAGGTCAAGCCAATTGATTAATCTAATTTGATCTAAGTTGAGGTGGGTTTAAAAGGTAACACCCGTGTACTAAGCGTACGGGGTGTTACACTTATTTAATTCATTTTCCGTTCTATAAGAATCATCCAATAGAATGGTTAGGAGTATTTAATCAGTGTGATTCCAATCATCCAAAGTAGAGTCACATGTTCCCAAATAAATATACAACTTGTAAATGAAGATCTTCCTTGATTTCTAATAAAAAAAAAGCCTAATCAGTACACCCAGATCCATAGCTCAACTGGCAGACTAAGTGGAGATACCTCATTTCAACACTTGAGGTCTTGGTATCGATCCCTAATGGGGGTAGCTAACATGGAGTGTGTATACTAACATGGGTGTGTACTAACAAGCCAACCCAAAAATAATAATAATAATAATAAATAAATCCTACAACAACATCTCAACAACGACTCAACATTATGTCCTCTCTAATAGTTTTCTGTCTTCCAAGCCAAGGGTGGGATACTTAGGATAGAATTCACCTTGATTTTAGTACTGAATTTTTGGAGCTCAGGAAAAATCGTTGAATGACTAATTCAAAATTTCAAAGTGACGAGTGCTTGCAGAAATGAGCACACAATCAACCATGTCAACTCAATGTAGCACACATTAAACCAATTTATGATGAAGTATTTAACCTTTTGGAAAAACCAAATGAATGAATAGAACAGAAAGCTCACCATATTCAAGCTGAAATGGTCGATTGAGAGAAATGGAACAATAAGACCCCAGAAAATGATGTCCATTAGCATGACAACACCTGCACAAGTCTTTCAAATGATCAGATCGACTTTAGTACGCAAGTTCAAGACAAATTCACCAAAAATTTCACCTAACAGCACCCAAATGATAAACAAGACTATATCACAGGTGGCAAGGAAGACTTCCTAATTGTGCACTTTGCAGCAATGCACTCCATAAGAAATTGAATAAATGAAAATTTGTACATGGTATAAACTATCAGGAACTAAAATAAAGCAGTGATGAGAGCAATCTATTTCTGTTGTTGTGAATGCCCTGTGTTGAGCCTACAACACTTTGGAAATAGTATCAAATAGTTTCAACCAACTAACATGATATATAGATTGCATCAAATAACCCTAAAACCCAGCTCTTCGCTCGATCTCCTCTTTCTCATGACGGCTTTGCAGTTTGATGGTACCCCTGATTTTATTTGTCTTGAAAGTTGTGGTTGCCGATTTACTTGCTAAATCTGTTTTCAAGAATCCACCACTTTCCTCATTCTCCATGAGATGGTTTGAATACATCCAGCATTCATAAGAAGATATCACAGTGCCAAGCTACAATCAACTATCGTATATGTAAAGCTGAAAATGGCTTGAATATTGTATTCAACTTCAATTGAATTCATTTACCATTTTAGAAATAGACGTTGCACATACAAATCCCTTCTATTATGTGGATAATAAATACCTATGAATATCGCAATGCTACTAAAAAAAAAAGAAGGGCCTGACTGAATGCATTATAACGCCCCAGTTTCCAGAACCCGGGTACGAGACCGTTCCAAAAACCCGAGTGTTAATAATTCAAATAACTTACGAAATACTAAAATCAGAGTTCGATAGCATAAGCAGGCAATAATAGTATCATATAATCCAAATATTTGGCCCATTTAGGTGGAGGCCTTAATTACAAAATTCATAAGTTTCAAAGTACCAAACAACTATAAAGAAATACTAGATCTATTGGTTAAGCCCAAAATATTCAGCCACTTCCTACTGCGGCTAATCTTCATAATATCCATTTACGATGTTAAGGCCCGAAGATGGGCCAGCCGCCCAACAATCCATGGCTCAATGAGACCAGCCTGGCCCATCCGTGCGGCCCAAATGGGATTGGGCTGACTGGCCTGGCCCACCACTGCGACTGAGCCAGCCTTTAGCCCAAGTTAGTAGCTGGGCTTGGCCCAAACCACGACCCGAGCTATGGCCAGATCCCTGCCTAATACTGAAGTTGATTTCAACCTAGTTCATGTGGTTGCTTTTAGCCCAGATCATGTGGATGATTTCAGCCCAAATTGTGGCTCAAACCAGGGGCTACATCGGCCCATATCACAGCTGGTTTGGACCGGGCTCAGGCTCGGCCCATAAGCTGAACCTGGGTTCGGCCCAGCCTCTCTGCTTGTAACGCCCTGAAAATCGGGGGTCGAACATAAACTCAACTCCCGAGTTCCAGAACATCACTTATGCAACAAAATGAATGATAATTGAATGTTGACTGTATTCGTGCATTGAACATGAGTGAGATTAAGCCAAAACAAAGATATCATACTCCGAGACAAAATTTGCAAGCGGAAGACTGTGATAGATAGATAAAATATATAACTTATGATGAGTCTCAGAGTGTGATAACATTACTGGTTAAATAAATACAAGTGCGCTTCTAAAATGTACCAAATGTGAGGAAGTGTAATGCCTCCTATCCCATGTACCATAGCCCATCAATACAATATCAGTCTTCATTGACTGCCAGAGAGAGATACTGAGATAGGAGAATTCCTCCTATCATCATAGAAAATAGTCCTACCTGCTTCACAAGCATCGCCACCACCAAATTCAACAAATGCTGGTTGGTGTGTACAACACCGTCCCGTAACGTGGGAGTGAGTGATCAACTCGGTGGAACAATAAAGCATAGGTTAACATGTTATCAATTCAATCAAGCAATAATGATAAAGCAAGACAAATTAAACATTTCTAACTACTCTTGTTAAGTGCGAAAATGAAATGACATGATGCTGTATGCCCTTGCCAAACCACCCTCAAGCGACATCATCTTACGTTCGCGAATGCTAACTCCCTCAGTGCGCCACATCTACAAAGCACATGCGGTGCGATGATGCTCATGATTACCAAGTTTTTATTAGTCCATTTCAAACAGCAGTATTGGGAAACTAAGGTACCTCCCTTGTATCATTTCCAAACATGATCCATTCTAGGGTCGTCAATCCTAGCTATTCTCATACGATATTATGGTTTGAGAAGCGTAGTGAAGGCATCGCAAAGGGCTCGTCACCCGTCAGCGCGGATACTGAGATCTCACCGTATGCGGCTCAATTGTTTGGCCGTCACCAAGTACAGTCTCACCGTATTTGGCCCAATCACTAGCCGTCACTCGAGTACGGGTCTCACCGTACTTCATTTCAACTCATACTCTAGTTTCTGCTGTGAAAGACTCGTGGCCAATCACGGACACTTGGAGTATACTCGAAGATACTACGGAGGACTCGTCGCCGTCAAAGACGAGCACGGTCTCACCGTACTCGGCTCTCGCCGTAAGTATCGACAAATCGAATATAGTGTCCCATACCACCATAATCGGCTCACGAGGTTGGTTGCGCAATGGTCACTACGGGAGGCACATGACCCGGCGTGGGCCGACGGCTCGACCACGGTGTCCCATACCACCATGCCCGGCTCATGCGTCTTAGCGGATCGAGGTACCATGGTTAAAGGGATTTCACTGGTAAGTTTGGTACCCTAGGTTCAAGCAGAGGCGACCAAACATGGTGAACATACATTAGACAAATCGGGTTACTTGACGAGCTCGGCTAGCTCGAGCGCACAACAAGTTGAACGACATGAAGTGCATAAGCACTTGCGTGGCCGACCACTATCGCTAACCGAAGTACGACTCGGGTTCGTCGAACACATCTCACGTGGCAAATGAATCGCAACCACGAATTCAATGCAAGTACCGATTGTCTCGGACTATAATCATAGCCCCAAACACAATCAAGTGCGGATAGATAAAGCAATAGTGAATCAAGATTTCCACTCATGCAATCAAGGTATGGTATTTTCCGTTTAGAGTGCGCTGTGGCATTGCACGCACTCGTTGCTCCGCTCCCCATCACCCATGACGGATCATACAACGTAAATATAAATTTAAGCATATGCATTACATAGTTAAAATCATAAAGCAGTTGAGCATGTTATGAATCACAACACAAGCATGAGTTTATACTTCCTAATTACACAACAATCCAAGGAGATCATACACATAATTAAAAGAGGTTGAGAATCATATCTCAACACCCTTATACATTACACTTTGCTAACTACTACTCATTCAGACATTTCAAGAAACACTTAAGCAAACATACATCGACATACATGACATATGTCGATCACATAAGCATTAGGCCAAATCCTTTCACTAGGGAGTTGCCCCAATCATAACACGCGTACACCCACGACGGATAGTCATGGCAAGCAGAATCCAAGTTCCATATTCATTCAAATCATTCCCACAAACACTTGGGCCACACATTTTAGCATATATGGTGTATATTGGCCGTGGCGTGATTTAGGAAAAATCCTTTCGTCAAAAGGGTATCGCCAATACAACAATCATGAATCCATGACAATTAGTCATGGCGAAAGCACGAATGAGAATTCTATACTCATTCGGTCATTTTCACAAACACTTAGAATACACTATTACAACATACATGGTGTATGTTAGCAAAACATATATTAGGGCTATCCTTTAGCCAAGTGAGTATTTTATCCATGTATAATATATTACTACAAAAATAATCATGATAAATACATCTCCAAATTTTACATATATGCGGTATTTCTAGAATACGCAATTTCAACATACTTGACATTTACAAGGGAGCATGTATTTTGGCGATTCCTTTCGCTAAACTAGTATTTTATACATATATTGTATAATCATACATTAAATAAACATGTCATACATTTTCCCAAAAAAATACATATACTTGGTATTTCTAGAATATACAATTTCAACATACGTAGCATTTACACATGAACATGTATTTCAAAGAATTCCTTTCACCAAATTAGTATTTTATCCATACATCATATAATAATACATTAATTAAACATGTCAAACGTTTTTCCAAAAAAAAATACGTATACGGTATTTCTACGTATACCTAGAGTATGTGAAATTCCAATTTCTACAACGTTAATCGAAATAGGAAACGGAAAGCACTTTGTACATGTGCATTTACAAGCAGATCATGAATCTACCATTATCTAACATTGAAAGCGTTGAAAACCATAACTTATACACTTAAAGTCCTCACCTTTGCCTTTGGAAATGAAACGAATCAGCAAGGGTAGTAGAACTTCCGTATACGGGAGTTTTCTAGCCTAAAGAGCGGAATCGGTTAGTTGTTACATAGCCTACAACGATCCTACCAAAATTCAGACCTAGGGTTAGGGTTTCTTACCTCCAAATGGGCTGGATACCGCCGGGAAATCACTTAGAATGGAGCGGTGAAGGCCGTGTGGTGAGCCAATGCGAGGTGGAGGAAGATCGAACGATCTCCAAGTCCTTCTCTCTTTTTCTCTCTCCTCTCCCAAAACTCAAATTCGTATGGCTGTGAGAGAGGGTGCTCTAAGGCCCTTTTATAGCCAAAAACATTCCGAAAATAGACTCGGGTTCAAGGGGTACTTTGCTAATATAGGATTTTCGCCGCTTTTCCAGACTCAAAAGGGAAGTTCTGTGGCCCTCCTTGAACCAAACGTCGACTTAAGCTCACCATCGATGGATCTACATGGGATTACGTTTTTGACTCGATCGGATACCCGGATCGCACATGGCGGACCACTTTCGGTTCGACGGTCGGTGGGCCACGATCGAAATTCCAAGTACATGTAAATGTTCTGAAATTTTTCTTAATCCGAGGGTGTAATTTGGTCCGATTCGATGGTCGTTGCTTAATACCGACGCCTCAACGAAGGATGCCGATCACTATTCCGATATTTATTTTTGGATATGAATAGTGTTTTTCACACTACCTCGCTCCGATTCGAAACGAATGACCGTGGGACATCGGATGGAGCTGATTTTGAGATGATTGTTAAGCCCAGTGGGCGGTCCTAGTTCCTTAACTTCGTGTAAATCGGACTCCCGATGTACGATCTAGACCTAATACGAAGTTTCGTTTCATTCCCGAGAGCAGACGGAAATGAGTTTGGTTCTAAACTTTAGGGTAACCTAACAATGATTCTCGCAAGTTTTGGGTCTTGCAGATCGTATTTAAAGCGATCCTAATGAATTTCATGGCTAATTGAGTTTAGTACTTAGTTAACTTTGTTAAATTCCTAAAGGATTTAATCCTAAGTGATTTTCATCTGAGGTAGAACTTAGTCCATTGTAGTTTGTATATAAAGTGATCCAAGTTATACTACTTAGCTAGTTTAAGATAGTGTCTAGGGCGAAGGTGCTTTGAAAAATTGAAAGCACAAGGTAGTGAAGGGTGGGATTTGTGAAGAAAATGATTTAAGAACTTAAACCTGTGTTAGGATTGACCCATTGCCTAAGGATGTCTAATCCCAAGTTGGTAAAAATCCGGGGCGTTACAATCTACCCCCCTTAAAATAAAATTTCGTCCCCGAAATTGTCTAAGGGTAATAAGGAAAGATTTCTATTATTTCATTTGCCTAAGACTTATTGATTTTGAGTTCCTACGCGTGGTAGGGTATATACCAGCTGGTTCATTTTAGTCTACCCCCCTTAAAACTTAATTTTTTTATCCATTTCTCATACCCTGATGGTTTGCTACTATTTATTTCTTTACCTATTTGGAGTCTCGACGACAATTCCCACAATTTAGAGTAAGATAGTTGTTTTCATTGTTTGACCAACACGGAGAGACGGTAATAGTGGGCTCGATCCCGATACATCGATCATCTACCGGGCCAGGGTAGGAAGCTCATCGTATCCCTTCCGAATCCTGGTGGATCCTGGTCGTCCGCTCGTCAGCAGAGAGTCCATCGGTAGTCACCCAGGATTGGGAATTGGGTCAAGCCACGAAAACTTCGCAGTTGTAGATGTCAGTAACTCCGTAGTCCGATCACTCTCTAAGAGTAGGGAATGTCCATCATTGAAAGGCTCAAATTGGTTATTCTAAGGCTGCCCTTTAGGTCTTAGTCTAAGAGAGTCCTCGATATTATCTATGTCCAAGGAAAGGGTGAATCAAATCTTACTAAATCATCTTGAAACGGTTTCTCATAGTAGAACGTACTAGGGCTTCTATAATGTTCGTATTTATCGAGCACCGTTTCGATCCTGGGCCAGTGGGATAGGGTCCACCATGTTTCCGCTGCGCCACCCAGGTCAAAGAGGTGTATTAGGTGACCTAACTAGAGCGGGTTCATCATGTTCTACCCCCCTTAAAATTTATTTTCACCATCAAGGCTTAAGATTTATGTCCTGCTCCGTATGTCGGAACAAGGTGTAATTTATAACCTATCCTTAAAATGAAATGGGAAAGACATTGGTCTGCCTTTCATCGACGATGTATACTATGGCATTGATACCTATGGGTATCGAGAGGAGCTAAAATGATGGGCAATGTGGTTGAGGTCACAGGCAGGTGTGAGTTTGAGGCAAGATGTCTAATTCTACCAAAGGACTTTTATTACGATCTCAACTTACCCTCCCAAGTCATATCTAGTTTATTACTATAAGATAATTTTATACCATATTAGTACAAAGGTATTTAGAAAGAATAGGTCAACAGGCAGACTATATTTTTTTCCTAAGTTCATATGTACAATGTGTATGTTATAATGACATGAGATTCGAGACCTAATTCCTAACTGTCTGTTGCCCATTTGGGTAATTCCTTAGGCCTAAAAGACAAAGTCGCTATCGGCTATATACTCCTAATACTTTTCAAAAGCAAAGGGATAAACCTTTAGTTGCAAATGGTCGGGCCAACACGGAAAGAAAATTGTATAGTGGGTCCAGTCGGTTAAGCCGAATAACTAAGTCTATTATTCAATTGACCTAGCATAATTAATTAGTCTTTTACTTTCCTTAGCCTAACCAGTAGTCTAGTCTTAATTTAGGAGTAGAGGAAATCCATAGGTGAGTCCAAAGTCTATGCTTATACGCTAGATGATTTCACTTCATTTCTAATACAAGGAAGGGTTTTATCACTTAGGGTCAAAGTTGTCTAATTGGAACTGAGTTGTCTGTAGTTACAGTTAACTACGCCCAAGCATTTCACATATGCTCATACCAGCTAAGAGGATCCTAAGGTTCACATTATTAATTTGTTGAATTTCCTCTACGGTCAGGTCTGTCGAAATCTAGGAGCACTGCTTTAGGTCCAAAACTCCAAGGGTCTATTTGTCAATCAACCATTTACTCCAAAAGCTTAAGCTATCAGAGCGCGGTGGGTCAATGTATATCAAGGGACTTTATCACTTCAACACAATTTGACCAATGGTCTTAAGTTGCATTAAAATGGGACTGTATTGCTAATCCCACTTCGGGATTGGGAATGGCATATTTGGTAGGAGGGTGGGTGGGGATTAAAATTAATGGTATAGGCTTTGAAAAATGAGCCTTGTGTGGGAAAGCGCAAGATGGGAGTTTCAAATCCCAGGATAGTGAACTTCTAAGTGTTATTGGAAAGGAAATCTCGAAATTTACTTTTAATTGCATACATTCTAAACATGATGTCGGAACACATGGGATACACCCAATCTAGGGACCATACCTACACATAGATTTATTACTACTTTTACAATTCCATTTACCTAATCCCACATAATGTAATTGATTGAACGGGCCCCAAATGTCCTATCATTTGGAGATTGTGAAGGCTATAAAAGAGTGAAGAAAAAGGAAGAACAAGGGCTGATTTCTCTAGTTCCCTACAGACTTGAGCCTCAACAGAGATTGCGAAGGCCCCAACTGACAGGGATTGGAGGAGGAAAAACGAATAGATGAGATGGGTTGAAAGCTTACACGAATGTGAGCTTCGAATGGGAGGTGTGAGTGTCCAAATGAGGGAAACGACAAGGGTAGAAGGTAGGTGTGGTTGTGATCGATGGAAGTGGGTGAATCATGGTTGAAAATAGTGGATTGAAAGATTGGAGGAAGGATTGGAGGGAAAAAATCGGAAATAGAAGGGGAGGGCGTTTGGAAGGGATGAAATGAGAGAGAGGGGGGCTCCAGCCCTTTAAAACCCAACTATTTGCCAAAATGGCACGTGCCAGGGGGTAGAGGGGGTCGGTCGACCAACCCCATGCTTGGAGTCCCACCGGAAAAGCCACCGGACCGCGGTCCGCCGCCGGTGCCGCGGTGGCACAGCGGTCGGGCTTGGCCGGAACCGCGCCGCCGCGGTGAGGACTTGTTCCCCATGGTCCCAAGGTGCCAAATGCACCCTGGATCCACTTGTTTCACCCCCGGATCGACGCGTGTGGCCCCCGACTCTGTTTCGAGTCGTTTCGGGTCAAACCGGACGTAACTTGCAATCCGGAATGAGTTATTTGATGTAAAATATATGAATTTGGGGTAGAACGAGCTAATGAAGCCAACCAACCCGCTATGCCGGGTTGCGCAGCCCGGAATTGCGAGAAAACCCTCCAATTGGCGGCCATTTTCCCGTTTTAATTTTTGTTTTACCACAATAGTAATTTTTTGTTTGATTACTCTTCATCTGTTGGGCTTTAGGAGTTGCGCTCATCATGTAAAGAGCTTAGAATAATTAGGAGAATGGTTTGGTGAAGTCAAATAGGACACTTACTATTTTTGGCTGAAAGCCTTGCGCACTAGTAGACATCACAACCTAGGAGTTTTAGTTGTAGTTTGTTTCTGATTTCCTTCCTATTACTTGGTATTCCCATTTAAAGGGTTGTGAACTCAATTTTTTTTTTTTTTGTAATCATTCATTAATCAATTCGAATTTATTAGAATTTATTTCTACTTCTGCTTTTCTTTCCTCATGAATTCGAGAAGTCTCTGTGAGGAGTCCAGAGAAGCTCCGGGGATTCGGAGTAGTTATCCTCATCACGTTCATCCCTTATTCTACCGATTTTTAACTGTTGGGATGAGGTCGGTTGTAATCTAGAATTCACTATAGACGGCCTAGGAACATTTTAGGGTCGACCCGTGCGACCATGGTTGAATACAGACTCGATTTCGGCGTTCGTTTTCAGTGAACTAGCCGTTAGACGGAACAGGGATGTCTAAGACTGTTTCTACATTCCGTCGCTCCCTCCTAAGTCAGAGTGCGTCAGAGTGCGTAGTGTGACCATAACCCAGGTCCGGTTTAATCAAAATCATGCTCTGATACCATCTTGTAACGCCCTGAAAATCGGGGGTCGAACATAAACTCAACTCCCGAGTTCCAGAACATCACTTATGCAACAAAATGAATGATAATTGAATGTTGACTGTATTCGTGCATTGAACATGAGTGAGATTAAGCCAAAACAAAGATATCATACTCCGAGACAAGCAGTTAAATTTGCAAGCGGAAGACCGTGATAGATAGATAAAATATATAACTTATGATGAGTCTCCAGAGTGTGATAACATTACCAGGTTAAATAAATACAAGTGCAGTTCTAAAATGTACCAAATGTGAGGAAGTGTAATGCCTCCTATCCCATGTACCATAGCCCCGTCAATACAATATCAGGTCTTCATTGACCTGCCAGAGAGATCGATAGGAGAATTCCTCCTATCATCATAGAAGTAGTCGGCTCTTGCGCGCTCACAAGCATCGCCACCACACGAAATTCAACAAATGGTTGGTGTGTACAACACCGTCCCGTAACGTGGGAGTGAGTGATCAACTCAAGTGGAACAAGAAAGCATAGGTTAACATGTTATCAATTCAATCAAGCAAGAATGATAAAGCGACAAATCAAACATTTCTAACTACTCTTGTTAAGTGCGAAAATGAAATGACATGATGTTTGTATGCCCTTGCCAAACCACCCTCAAGCGACATCATCTTACGTTCGCGAATGCTAACTCCCTCAGTGCGCCACATCTACAAAGCACATGCGGTGCGATGATGCTCATGATTACCAAGTTTTTATTAGTCCATTTCAAACAAAAAGTATTGGAAACTAAGGTACCTCCCTTGTATCATTTCCAAACATGATCCATTCTAGGGTCGTCAATCCTAGCTATTCTCATACGATATTATGGTTTGAGAAGCGTAGTGAAGGCATCGCAAAGGGCTCGTCACCCATCAGCGGCGGATACAGATCTCACCGTATGCGGCTCAATTGCGGCCGTCGGCTCAAGTACGGGTCTCACCGTGCCACTTGGCCCAATCACTAGTCGGCTCCGTACGGGTCTCACCGTACTCGGCTCAACTCATACTCTAGTTCTTTGTGAAAGACTCGTGGCCAATCACGACACTTGGAGTATACTCGAAGATACTACGGAGGACTCGTCGCCGCTCGCAAAGACGAGCACGGTCTCACCGTACTCGGCTCTCGCCGTAAGTATCGACAAATCGAATATAGTGTCCCATACCACCATAATCGGCTCACGAGGTTGGTTGCGCAATGGTCACTACGGGAGGCACATGACCCCGGCGTGGCCGACTCGACCACGGTGTCCCATACCACCATGCCCGGCTCATGCGTCTTAGCGGATCGAGGTACCATGGTTAAAAGGGATTTCACCGTAAGTTTGGTACCCTAGGTTCAAGCAGAGGCGACCAAACATGGTGAACATACATTAGACAAATCGGGTTACTTGACGAGCTCGGCTAGCTCGAGCGCACAACAAGTTGAACGACATGAAGTGCATAAGCACTTCGCGTGGCCGACCACTATCGCCAACCGAAGTACGACTGGGTTCGTCGAACACATCTCACGTGGCAAATGAATCGCAACCACGAATTCACTTTTGCAGTACCGATTGTCCGGACTATAATCATAGCCCCAAACACAATCAAGTGCAGATAGATAAAGCAATAGTGAATCAAGATTTCCACTCATGCAATCAAGGTATGGTATTTTCCGTTTAGTATGCTGTACATTTATTGCACGCACTCGTTGCTCGCTCCCCCATCACCCATGACGGATCATACAACGTAAATATAAATTTAAGCATATGCATTACATAGTTAAAATCATAAAGCGATTGAGCATGTTATGAATCACAACACAAGCATGAGTTTATACTTCCTAATTACACATTACAATCAATCAAGGAGATCATACACATAATTAAAAGAGGTTGAGAATCATATCTCAACACCCTTATACATTACACTTTGCTAACTACTACTCATTCGGACATTTCAAGAAACACTTAAGCAAACATACATCGACATACATGACATATGTCGATCACATAGCATTAGGCCAAATCCTTTCACTAGGGAGTTGCCCCAATCATAACACGCGTACACCCACGACGGATAGTCATGGCAAGCGTGAATCTAAGTTCCATATTCATTCAAATCATTCCCACAAACACTTGGGCCACACATTTTAGCATATATGGTGTATATTGGCCGTGGCGTGATTTAGGGAAAATCCTTTCACAAAAGGGTATCGCCAATACAACAATCATGAATCCATGACAATTAGTCATGGCGAAAGCGAATGAGAATTCTATACTCATTCATCATTTTCACAAACACTTAGAATACACTATTACAACATACATGGTGTATGTTAGCAAAACATATATTAGGGCTATCCTTTAGCCAAGTGAGTATTTTATCCATGTATAATATATTACTACAAAGAAATAATCATGATAAATACATCTCCAAATTTTACATATATGCGGTATTTCTAGAATACGCAATTTCAACATACTTGACATTTACAAGGGAGCATGTATTTTGGCGATTCCTTTCGCCAAACTAGTATTTTATACATATATTGTATAATCATACATTAAATAAACATGTCATACATTTTCCCAAAAAAATACATATACGGTATTTCTAGAATATACAATTTCAACATACGTAGCATTTACACATGAACATGTATTTCAGCAATTCCTTTCACCAAATTAGTATTTTATCCATACATCATATAATAATACATTAATTAAACATGTCAAACGTTTTTCCAAAAAAAATACGTATACGGTATTTCTACGTATACCTAGAGTATGTGAAATTCCAATTTCTACAACGTTAATCGAAACAGGAAACGGAAAGCACTTTGTACATGTGCATTTACAAGCAGATCATGAATCTACCATTATCTGACATTGAAAGCGTTGAAAACCATAACTTATACACTTAAAGTCCTCACCTTTGCCTTTGGAAATGAAACGAATCAGCAAGGGTAGTAGAACTTCCGTGATATACGGGAGTTTTCTAGCCTAAAGAGCGGAATCGGTTAGTTGTTACATAGCCTACAACGATCCTACCAAAATTCGGACCTAGGGTTAGGGTTTCTTACCTCCAAATGGGCTGGATACCGCCGGAAATCACTTAGAATGGAGCGGTGAAGGCCGTGTGGTGAGCCAATGCGAGTGGAGGAAGATCGGAACGATCTCCAAGTCCTTCTCTCTCTTTTCTCTCTTTTTCTCTCTCCCAAAACTCAAATTCGTATGGCTGTGAGAGAGGGTGCTCTAAGGCCCTTTTATAGCCAAAAACATTCCGAAAATAGACTCAGGTTCAAGGGGTACTGCTAATATAGGATTTTCGCCGCTTTTCCACTCAAAGGGAAGTTCTGTGGCCCTCCTTGAACCAAACGTCGACTTAAGCTCACCATCGATGGATCTACATGGGATTACGTTTTGACTCGATCGGATACCCAGATCGCACGTGGCGGACCACTTTCGGTTCGACGGTCGGTGGGCCACGATCGAAATTCCAAGTACATGTAAATGTTCTGAAATTTTTCTTAATCCGAGGGTGTAATTTGGTCGATTCGACGGTCGGTTGTTAATACGACGCGTCAACGAAGGATGCCGATCACTATTCCGTATATTTATTTTTGGATATGAATAGTGTTTTTCACACTACCTCGTTCCGATTCGAAACGAATGACCGTGGGACATCGGATGGAGCCGATTTTGAGATGATTGTTAAGCCCGGGGCGGTCCTAGTTCCTTAACTTCGTGTAAATCGGACTCCCGATGTACGATCTGACCTAATCTGAAGTTTCGTTTCATTCCCGAGAGCGTACTACGGAAATGAGTTTGGTTCTAAACTTTAGGGTAACCTAGCGTCAATGATTACTGCAAGTTTTGGGTCTTGCATGATCGTATTTAAAGCGATCCTAACGAATTTCATGGCTAATTGAGTTTAGTACTTAGTTAACTTTGTTAAATTCCTAAAGGATTTAATCCTAAGTGATTTTCATCTGAGGTGGAACTTAGTCCATTGTAGTTTGTATATAAAGTGATCCAAGTTATACTACTTAGCTAGTTTAAGATAGTGTCTAGGGCGAAGGTGCTTTGAAAAATTGAAAGCACAAGGTAGTGAAGGGTGGGATTTGTGAAGAAAATGATTTAAGAACTTAAACCTGTGTTAGGATTGACCCATTGCCTAAGGATGTCTAATCCCAAGTTGGTAAAAATCCGGGGCGTTACACTGCTGGAAGGCCTACTTCTGGGCTGGTTTTCAGCCCAGATCACGGCCCAATGCACAGCCAGTTCTCGGCCCCATATATTTCTGGGCCTGTGCTGCATTCAGGCCAAATTTTTAGTCTAGGTTTGTGGCTGTTCTTGGGCAGATCCCAGCCCAGTTCAGGACAAGATTCGGCCCCTACGGCCAATCTCGCCTCGGTCCAAGGCATTTTGGCCCGATTTCGTGGGCTTGGTTTCAGTCCGCACCGAGCTGGGTTCTCAGCTCTAGCTGCCATCCGAGTCCGCTCAGATCTAATCCCATTTTGGCCCAGCAATGGACGAGTTTCGGCCCAGTTTCTGGGCAACAGTGGTCCTGATCAAGAGAGTCAATCGGCCTACTATAACCGGAATCAAGATGGACTAACGGAGGTGGGGTTCTCAGTATTACCTGGGCTCCTTCTCACACTCCTAGAAATTCCATTGGTCTGCATGGTTCGACTCAGTCTGAACAGGCCAGGTGGACTCAGTGCGACACGTAGTTTGCACCTAATCATCCTCTCTTCTTCCTGGTTCTCTTTTCTCTCACACTCTCTCTGTCTTTCTCTACTTTTCTCTCTTTCCGGATGGTGTCTACGGGCTGCACTGACCCAACTCGATCCAACTCGAATGGCTCGACTCGGTGCAGTGCGGCACCTGATTTTACACCCAATGCTAGACCTGACTTCTCTCACTCTCTCTCGCTCTCTGCGATCTTCTCCCTGAGAATCCAGAGACAAATAGTTTGCTTCTTATAGAGCTGGGACACGTGCAAACGGACCATTAAATGGCTGTGAATAGGCGACCATGCTCTCGTGTGATCTTGAGCTTTCGCATGCATGGGGCCCATCCATCACCAGGGATGTGATTCGGCTGCCATGGCCCACCGAAAAAGTAAATTTTTACCCGTTATGGAGCCCACCTCATCATGGTGGTTCTTTCGATCTAACAGGGAAGATGAAGGCCCGATCATGGCAGATTTTTATCTGCGGAATATTAAGGTGATCGAGACCGTTTGGATGGTTCAGATAGGGCCCTTGATCACTGCAGGGGTTACTAATCTGGACTTTCATAGGCGTTTTGATCATCTCGCGAGAATTTCCACACCTCCACGGTTTTTCTCGCGAGATGAGAGGCTCTTCTGAGAAAGCCGTTATAACCCTACAACGGGTGGCGAAGATTACTCTGCGTGGACTTCTGTGAGGTTCGGATCGCGCCAGATGGGGTTTCCCAAAAAGGAAGGGGTCTCCCCACACCTTTTGCTAGAATAGATGGTTGCCTGCCCATAACCGGCAGTGGATGGAAAGCATGGATTCAAGCTTGGAAGAACGGCTAGGATGGATGGAAAGTGTTTGGCGCGGATTGCCTACATGGAAAAATCCTGCATTCGTCTATTTTTTCGAAAAACTCTCCACATCACGTGCACATATACGTATGTATGGGATAATTCGGGCTATGTGGGACTGGTCGTACTGGGCCTTTCTACCTTATGGACGGTTCAGATTGTCCGAATGGTGGCTCAAAATGGGCCACAATATGTCCAAAGCAGACATCTCCCTGTCGTTCCTTATTCGTGCACGTGCACATTTTCATGGACTTGGTTGGTCAACATGGATCATGAAATTCCTATGAACGGTCTAGATTTCACATATGGTGGCCTAAGGTGGGCCACATCTCGTACAAGTGGACGTCACTCAGTCCGTCTCGCTACAGCGGGAGAAATCCCGTGCTTTCTCACAAATCGTCGGGTCAACACTCTATTGACTGCTTAGTCAGTCTGGTGCACCGCGCGTACACTTCCTGTTGTGCACGTGCACCCAGGTTTGGACCTCATCATGATAAATTCATGAAATCCACACCGTCCAAACTCCTTGGTGGTCCCAAGCCAAAAATCAGGATGATCTATATTCAGGTGGCCCATCAGCCATGATCACAATGTCCCCCTTATGGCTTTCCACTGATCTGAGGGTCAGATTGCCCCAGGTTTGAGTGCCAATGGTCTAAAAAGAGTCCTAGGGTCACAGGCGTGCCCGGGTCTCATTCTCTTGGTCTATCAACACCCTTAACATGCACACCCTCTTTCCTAAGAGACTCTAGTGTTGATGGTATGTTCCTTGCATATGTTTAAGTTAGGTTTGCTTGAAAATTTGACTCCTTGGCATGCCGAAGCGAAGCTTAATAATAACACTCGTGTACTAAAGATGTGGGGGTGTTACACGCATACTCTTACAGAACAAAGAGAATGAAGAGTAGGATATGCCGCAAAATAGACAATGTGACTAATGCAAAAGTCCACCTGCAGATCAGTTATCATTAAATTAGGAGAAGATCCTTATTTACAAAGCATCTGACTTTGAATTTAGTACCATTTCATATAAAAATAAAAGATATATATATATATATATATTGCAAGAAAAATACATAATTGCACATAAAAAAATACACTATATTACAAGAATCTTTCTGTAATTTTTCGGTTACTGAGTATGCATCTCATGCATTTTCTAAACTGCTTATGTACATTACGTTCACGAGAATCTACTCTTCATTAGCTGGTAAACCAGAGCACAAATATCTATTATAATCATCATGGTAGCCGACAACGATGCAGTATTACGGATGTCTAAGAGATTCTCTTGCTCTTACATTTATGGATGTCATTGTATCAAACACATCATATGCACTTAGGTTTCAAGCCATTCATGCACAATACTAGAGGATTTTTGCTTATGGGCCCACATGAATTGGAAGGATGATGTGGAGCTTCCATCTGATAGGAGGCACAGATGGCACATTGGTTGAATGATCTCATCCATTCGATCAGTGGCCTAAAATTGCTGATGTTTGGTCCATCATCCAGACTGTTCATCTGGCGGGTCACACCATGGATGGAGTATGGACCAAAACTGTAACGTCTCTGAAAAATCCGTACAAAGATCCGAGTACCACCTCAGGTAGAAATCGTTAAGGATCAAATTATGTAGAAATTAGACAGAAATTAGTTAAGTGCTAAACTATATTAATTGGTAGATTAGCTTGAACCGTTTTCTATACGAACCGCAAGACCTAAACCAGTAAAATAGTTGACTCAACATTACCTAAAAACCTAGGATCAATCTTTAAACCCAGTTGCTCTCGGGAGCGCATTGAAACTCCATATTGGACCTGGACCGCGCGTCGAAAGTCCAATTGATGCGAAACTATACAGTTATGACTGCCTTGCTGAGCTTGACAACCACCTCGGGAATCAAATTCAAATAGTATCCAGAAACGCACAACTTGAGCCCGGAGCGAAGTGTGTGAGAAACGCGAATACTTTAGAAAATAGATTCAAATTTAAGTGATTTGGGCCGTTCGCTTGCAGGCCAAATTTAAGGTTTCAGACCGTCAGATTAGAAAAAATTTTCAACACATGTCAGTGTACTTGTGGCCCTAATCGAGTGACGATAGTCGTTAAACTGAAACTGGTCCTCCGTGGTCAATCCGTAAATCCGATCGGACCGAAAACTTAACCTGACATAGATCCATTGTCAGAAAACTTTCTCTAGACCATATGTAGGAAATGGACCTTCAAATGAGCCCCGTTGGACTGAAACAACCACCCTTTGCCTATATCCCAAGTATGCCATAGCCCTGGAGCCATTGGCATCCGTTTTGGGCCTATATAAGAGCCTTAACCCACCCCTCTCTCATTCCATATGAAATTCCAAACCCTAGGAGAGAGAAGAGAGAAAAGAGAAGGAAAGAGTGAGGAGAAGAGAGAGTAAGTGAGGGATCGTTGTTAGGATTCAATCACACCACTCCACGTGTCGAATCGCCTCTTACGTGTCGTTACACCGGCGATTCCGATTCCGTTCTTGTGTAAGAAATTTTAACCCTAATCTATTTTAGGTATTCAAGTAGAAGAATCGGCGAAATAGCTAACCTCTTTTGTGATTCAGGTAGCTGTTGTGCCGTAGACAAGGGCGTAGTGTACAAATTGAGTTTGATAAGAGTTTACCGATGGAAGGTGCGGACTATAAACGTTTAAGTTATGGTTTTCAAGGCTTTCAATGTCAGTTAATGATTTATGACTGACTTGATTGCTGTCACATGTGCTTAGATGTAATGTTTTCCGTATTTTTCACATATATATGAACTATGTTGAATATAGTGCATTTCATATGTTTGTTAAAATGTCTGAATAAAAATGGAATTATGATTTGTGCTTACCATGACTATTGATTGAGAATATATGATTGTTGTACGTGTGACAACTCCTTTGTAAAAGTATTTGCTATAATATACGCTATAACTAATTTATTATATGTATGTTGATATGTGTAGTCTAAGTGTTTGATAAAATGTCTGAATGAGAAAATGTTTGTTGAAATGTATTTAATGAGGGTATTGAGATGGGATTCTCAATCACCTTATCTATAGCTACAGTTTCCTTCATGTAACCTATCTTACTACTACGTGATTTATGGATGAAATGCTTATGTATGATAACATGTGCACTATGTATTTATTGAAATGCTCAAATGAGATTTATATTTGAATTGGCTGTCACATGTTATTTGACTATTACATATGAATGCTTATTGTGTTTGAATATGATTGGGACTACTACGTAGTCCAGGCAATCAGTAATGATTCCCGAATTAGTGGTCGAGGTTGTTTTGCCACACAAGACACGTTCGATGAATCTCAGTCGTACGTTGTTTGTCGACAGTGGTTAGGCCACGCGGAGGGCTTATGCGCTTCATGTCGATTAATTCAACGTACGCTCGTACCAGTCGAGCCTGTCAAGTAACCCGATTGGCCTAATGTATGTTCACCATGTATGGACGTTACTGCTTGAATCTAAGGTACCACTTACCAATGCAAAGTCCGTTTAACCTTGGTACTACGATCCGCTAAGACTCATGAGCCAGGCATGGTGGTATGGGACACTGTGGTCAAGCTGTCAGCCTACGCTGCGGTGACGAGCCTCCCCGTAGTGTCTGGTAAGCAAACCAAACTCGTAAGTCAAATACGGTGGAATGAGATACTGTATTCGAGCTGTCGGCCTATGCTAAGGTGACGAGCTTTTCCCGTAGTGACCTCGAGTATATAGGCCTACGATCAGGTGACGAGCCTCTCATAGTGACCTCGAGTGTGAATTAAGCCTACGTTGAGGTGACGAGCCTCCCGTAGCGACCTATAGTGTAAACTCACGAACTTGCTTATCGTATGTGATTAACTAGGATTGACGACCCTAGATGGATCATTGTTTGGGTCGATGATATAAAGGGAGGTACCTTAGCTTCCCAAACCTGTTATATGAATAAGTCTAATTAAGAACTTGGCTAATCACGCACATGCACTGCATTGCATGTGCCTTTGGCGTTAGAGTTGAGCACAACGGGAGTGTTGCATGCGTAACCGTGAGATGATGTCGCAAAGGGAATGCAGGCGAGGGCATACATCATTATCGCATCCCATCCTTATATTGATAAGAGTATTTAGGGCATGATTGATGTACTGCTTTATCATTACTACTTGATTAAATTGATAACATGTTAACCTTTGCCTTATAGCTCCACTGAGTTGATCACTCATTCTCACTTTGGGACGGTATTTTAAAACACCAACCAGACTCTGTTGTAGTTTCAGGTGATGTCGAGGCTTACGAGGTGGAGCTTGACTTTTATGACAACGAGGAGTTCTCCTACCTGCAACTCTCTGGTGGGTCTATGTAGACCTAGAGTTGCATCACCAGGGCTACAAAGATATGGATTAGATGACATTACATTTTATCATTTTGTATATTTTGGAACTAAATATGTAATTATTTTAACCTGGTATCATGTTCATACTCTGGGGACCTACAACTACTTATATGCTTCATATACTTATCACAGTTTTCCACTTGTGTGACCCAATTGTCTCTGGAGTATGATATGCTGATTTGGTTAATCTCATTCATGTTTAATGCACTAATACGAACAACATTTAATCATCATTATCTATATTGCATAAGTGATGCGTTGGAACTCGAGAGTTGGGCATATACTCGACCCTCGATTTTCAGGGCGTTACAAAAACACTTCTCGCCGAGTAATCCCATCCATCTGATTGGTGAATTTTTCATGCTGCAGATCACTAGGACTGTCCAATTAGGAAATTTTTTGCAAAATCGTTCATTTACAGTGGACCCCACCTGATGAATAGTCCAAATGACTGCCTGAAAGCAAACTCCAGAAATTCAAGCCCAGAATCTCTAATTCCAAAGTAAGATAGTAGGGATCAATCTCACTGCGTGTATAAATAGAAGGCGAAAGCTCCATCGACATCGACCATCTGATACAGCAACCACGACATGGAAACGAACGTCGTGGCTCGGTATATCAGAAGTCATAAAGGATGGAGCTTTCTCCACCACAGAATCCAGAGATCTAGGCCGTTCAAACGATCTCTCTTCCGTTTGGAAATCAGGACCATTGATGCCGCCGTCGGGACGATGAAGATTAGAGCGCAGATGGGAACCACCGTCATATAACAATTCAAAGTCTCTAGGACAGTGTTGTTTACAGTAAGTTCATGGACCAAATCGCCATCTCTAGGATTGGGAGATCCGTCGCTGGCGCCGCCTGAGACTCCCTTCATGAAAATTGGGAGCTTAGATCTGATGCAGCTGCAGTGAAACTAGGGTTAGGGCTTGATCTATTCGAGAGAGAAATGACGGAGAAGATGGGATTTTCACGTCTCACCATTTTTCTGTCTTTACTTAGAATCCAGAGTTGAATCACTGCGGAGTAGAGATGAGAAGAAATGGGAAAAGAAGGGAAGAGAACAAATCAGAAGAAAAGAAAAAGGATAGTGGGTTTTAACTTTGCCCTTGCAGGGGATTTCCATACTTAGAAATTAGAAACGGCTTAAAGCCGTATCTAAACCAAAAATATGGTCGTTTCTGATTAGCGATTTTGGTGGTGTTGCAGAAATGCTTATAGGGAAACCATTGTTCCCTGGAAAGAATGTGGTGCATCAATTGGATCTCGTGACTGATTTACTTGGAACTCCACCGAAATCCATCGCCAGGGACACTCTTCCCTTTCTTCTAATTCTAAATTGCAGTTGGCAAGCATCAACTGCGAAATTTATTGGGAATTTTAGGTAGCAGTTCTAGCAATCCCAGTTAATAACATGTTAGAGAGCTTTGGGCGGTTGGTTGAACCGGATTACAAGTCTGCTATATTGCAATGATATATGTAGAAATTCGACCATAATGGAGGTGAGACATAGCGACAACCAAACTCTATTTGCAATTTCATGTTTCACGTCCAACTTGAAACTATGGGCAATGTTGTGGGTTAACCCCACTTACGCCATCTCCTCTTTATTGAATTGATCAGCTGTTAACAATTCAATTGAACATCAAATGCAGCCTTGCCATTAAAATTGTCGTACGTCGCCGCTTGAGAGTTCATATATTTAAATATTCTCATGATACTTTATGAGCACCGTTGATTTGCACTACACCAAAACCGTCATTTAGGGACTGTTTAAAACCGTTCCTAAATGAGGCATACAAAAAATAGGAACGGTTCAAAACTGTTTTAGGTACCATTTCAAAAATTAGAAACGAAATATTAGGAATGGTTTTAAACTGTTCCGGTACCAATGGTCAAATTTTAGGAACAGTAATTTTAGAACTTAATGTTGCCAACAGTATTTTTAGAAACGGTATTTTTCCTTATTTAGGAATGGCCTACAAAGTTGTACAACTATGGGCTTTTGCCAATAATGTTATTTTTTTTTCTTTTTTCCAATTGAAAGTTGTATTTGTTTTTATTTTCAAAATCCAAATAATATTAGATACAATTAAAAATTAATATTAAACAAATATTGAACAACTTTTGTAATAAAAATTATATATATTTACAACAATAAATTTGCAATGGTCCGAAGACATGCAAAATAAATAAAAAATCCTCTATGCTCCACTCCTTGTAAAGCATGCATGATGCATGACCCAAACCTGACTTCTCTCACTCTCTGTGAGCTTCTCGGTGAGAATCACGAGACAAACAGTTCGCTTCTTATAGAGCTAGGACACGTGCGAACAAACCATCCAACGGTTGTGAATAGGCGACCATGCTCTCGTTCGATCTTGAGTTTTCGCATGCATGGGGCCCATCCGTCACTAGGGATGTGCTCTGGCTGCTAGGGTCCACTGGAAAAGTGAATTTTTACCCACTATGGAGCCCACCTCATCATGGTGGTTCTTTCGATATAACGGGGAAGATGACGGCTCGATCATGGCAGATTTTTATCTGCGGAATATTAAGGTGATCAGGACCATTTGGATGGTTCAGATAGGTCCCTTGATCACTGCAGGGGCCACTAATCTAGCCTTTCATAGGCGTTTCGATCATCTTGCGAGAATTTCCACGCCTCCACGGTTTTTCTCGCGAGATGAGAAGCTCCTCAGAGAAAGCCGTTGTAACCCTACAACGGGCGACGGAGATTACTCCGCATGGACTTCTGTGAGGTTCGAATCGCGCCAGATGGGGTTTCCCAAAAAGGAAGGGTCTCCCCACACCTTTTGCTAGAACAAACGGTTGCCTGCCCATAACTGGCAGTGGATGGAAAGCATGGATTCAAGCTTGGAAGAACAGCAAGGATGGAGGGAGAGTGTTTGGCGTGAATTGCCTACGTGGAAAAATCCTGCAATCGTCTGTTTTTCCGAAAAACGCTGCTGGCCGTTCGAAGCTACCCACAGCACGTGCACATATACGTATGTATGGGATAATTAGGACGACTTGGTACTAGTTGTACTAGGCCTTTCTACCTTATGGACGGTTCAAATTGTCTGAATGGTGGGTCGAAATGGGCCACAATACGTCCAAAGAGGACGTCTCCCTGTCGTTCTTTGTTCGTGCACGTGCACGTTTTCATAGACTTAGTTGGTCAACATGGATCTGGTACTCTGGATCATGCAATTCTTATGAACGGTCTGGATTTCACATTTGGTGGCCTAAGGTGGGCCACATCTCGTACGAGTGGACGTCACTCGGTCCGTCTCGCTGCAGCGGGAGAAATCCCGTGCTTTCTCGCAAATCGTCGGGTCAGCGCTCTATTGACTGCTTAGTCAGTTTGGTGCACTGCGCATACACTGCGTGTGGTGCACGTGTACCCTGATGTGGACCTCATAATGAAAAATTCATGAAATCCAAGCCGTCCATCCTCCTCGGTGGTACCATTTGAGAGCCTGAGCTGAAAATCAGGATGATCCATATTCAGGTGGCACATCAGGCATGATCACAATATCCCCCTTATGGCTTTCCACTGATCTAAGGGTCAGATTGCCCCAGGTTTGAGTACCAATGGTCTAAAAAGAGTCCTAGGGTCACATGCATGCCCGGGTCTCATTCTCTCAATCTATCAACACCCATAACGTGCATGCCCTCTTTCCTAAGAGACTTTAGTGTTGATGGTATGTTCCTTGCCTAGGTTTAAGTTAGGTTTGCTTGAAAAATTGACTCCTTGGTGTCTTACGGAAGCTTAATAGTAACACCCATGTACTAAAGATGTAGGGTGTTACATGCATACTCTTACAGAACAAAGAGAATGAAGAGCAGGACATACCGCAAAATAGATAATGACTAATGCAAAAGTCCACTTGTAGATCACTTATCATTAAATTAGGAGAAGATCCTTATCTACAAAGCATCTTACTTTGAATTTAGTACCATTTCATACAAAAATAAAAGAAATATATACATATAAACCTCAAAAAAATACACTATATTGCAAGAAAAATACATAATTGCACATCAAAAATACACTATACTACAAGAATCTTTTCGTAATTTTCTGGTTACTGAGTATAGGGGTGCACATCGAACCGTTAGAACCATGGAACCGGACCGGAACTGACCAAACGGTCTGGTTTGGTCCGGCTCTAGAGTGCATCGGTTCCGATTCCGGTTCCAAAAATTAAAGAACCGTTTAGTTCGGTTCGGTTCTGTTCCGGTTTAGGGGTATGTAGAACCAAATCGAACCGTGAATCTGAACCATGGAATCGAACCGTGGAACCGAACTTAAAACCGTGAGTTTACAATAAATTTTAGTTGTATATTTGACTCATGATTTATGGTTTATAATGCACCTTTTGATTGTTTTCATAAATATATTTTTCACACCATATACAATATCTAAACCATTCATCAAATGGATCACAACGCAAATGGACATGAGCTAAATTATAAAATAGAACATGCAATTGGGCTGGATTATAAAAAGCCCAGAACCGTGGAACCGATCTGGAACCAAATCAGTTTTCACAGTCCGGTTCCAGTTCGGTTCTAAAGTGCTAACGATCCGGTTTCAGTTCCGAAAATCCTAGAACCATAAGGAACGGTTCGGTTCCGATTTCACCCCAGAACCGGACCGAACCGAACTGTGTGCACCCTAACTAAATATGCATCTCATGCATTTTCTAAACTGCTTATGTACATTGCGTTGGTGAGAATCTACTCTTCATTAGATGGTAAACCAGAGCACAAATATCTATTATAATCATCATGGTAGCCGACAACGATGCAGTATTATGGATGTCTAAGAGATTCTCTTGCTCTTACATTTATGGATGCCATTGTATCAAACACATCATATGCACTTAGGTTTCAAGCCATTCATGCACAATACTAGAGGATCTTTTGCTTATGGGCCCACATGACTGAATTGGAAGGATGATGTGGAGCTTCCATCTGATAGGAGGCACGATGGCATATTGGTTGAATGATCTCATCCATTCGATCAGTGGCCTAAAATTGCTCATGTTTGGTCCATCATCCAGACTGTTCATCTGGCGGGTCACACCATGGATGGATTATGGACCAAAACACTTCTCACCGAGTAATCCCATCCATCGATTGGTGAATTTTTCATCTTTATGCAGATCGCTAGGATTGTCCAATTAGGAAATTTTCTGCAGAATCGTTCATTTACAGTGGACCCCACTTGATGAACAGTCCAAATGACTGCCTGAAAGCGAACTCCAGAAATTCAAGCCCAGAATCTCTAATTCCAAAGTAAGATAGCGGGAATCAATCTCACTGAGTGTAGAAATAGAAGGCGAAAGCTCCATCGACATCGACCATCTTATACAGCAACCACGACATGGAAACGAACGCCGTGGCCCGGTATATCAGAAGCCATAAAGGATGGAGCTTTCTCCAGCACGGAATCCAGAGATCCAGGCCGTTCAAACGATCTCTCTTCCGTTTGGAAATCAGGACCATCGACGCCGCCGTCGGGATGATGAGGGTGGCAATGGCAAGTTTTCGTCTACGGTATATTCCCATGATCTGATCCATTTAAACGGATCAGATGAGACCTTGATCACGGTAGGGTCCATTTTTGAGGTTTTTCATTGGCGTTTCACTACACCGCACAATTAATAGGTTATGGCCAAAACAATTCTAGCAAGAAAGAATGCAGAAAAGATTCCAAAGATGTTCGACTCAAAATAAACTCAAATTACGAAATGAGAACATTTCCAAAACACACATTTTGTTACTTACCTCACGAATTGTGAGAAAATTCCCTAGTGACTTGGACATTTTTCCATTGTTGACAGAAACAAAACCATTGTGCATCCAATAGCTCACATTGCTCGCTGAACATGCAGCACAACTCTGGGCAATCTCATTCTCACAAAGAAGACCCACTCATTACCATGAATGCATAGAAGATGGTATTTAAGTATCATTGTTATGCTCTATAGCTATAACCTTTAATAAACCAGACTAGGACAAGTATGCCTCAAAATCAAACACAAGTTTAGACACATCCTTATCACTCTCTCCATCAAAATGAATAAATGAAACAAAAGCTTAAATTACAACTGATACAGAGACATAAATGATCCATGAAGAATCTTACATGGAATAACTTCCATAGGAATGGCATCATGCCATCATCAACTCTTTTTTTTTTTTTGAATTACTTGAATGAGTCAGATACCGATTTGTTTACAAGCATAATCGACAAACACATTGTCAAAACTAGAAGATTTGATGTTTAGAAGAACACTGCAGCTTCGGTTCCATAAAAATAAAAACAGACTTCCCACATCAATATGGGTACTAGTATCGTTGATTCCAAGTAAAAGCAACATCTGGTTACCTGGTTTTCAACTGCAAATCTTGTTGGAGACCTTCTATCTTCTCATCTGCGTGAACAGAAGATCCAGATACATATAACTATTTGCTTTATAAATAAACACAGCACCAAAAAAAAGAACAAAAACATCAATTTCTTAAGGTACCACTCACATTGACCACTTAAGCACATTAGAATGGAAAATGTCCTAAAAAATTAAATTCCGCTAACTAAATCTCATTGATAACTCATTGACTGTAATCAACCTATGTAATATACTATTAGATAGTTCTTGGTTGTAATCAACCTATGTAGTAGACTATTACATTGTGCCTGTGGGAGTTGTGTGCCCTCATTGCCGGTCCCCAGACCGGATAAAAGAGAAGGGTTGCCTTGGGTTGGCGGCCAGCATCAAACTTATGCCATAACTTTCATCATGGATCCGAACCAAATCTCATTGATGTAACCACCTATGGTTCAAATCTCATTAGAAGTCCTGAATCAATTCCAACCAACAGCGAAATTGAAGCCATTTTTTCAGGCATTTTGATTCTTATGCATATCCAAGTCCACACTCATTCTCAGCCTAGTAAATGCCAACCTATTTCTCATGCTAGCAAATATACCTTGAAGCTTTTAGCTTTTATGGCATATAAGACAGGTATACCAACCTATCACATTAAATTTCTAATGCTAGTTAATGGTGCTGTTTCTCATGATATCTTAAATGTAGTAGGCATTAATCATGCTCATTTTTTCTTCTATCGAAATTGAAAGTAATTGAATCTATTGAACAAACAGAGATAATATACCCTCAAAAGGCCCATGTTCGAATAAGCTCGAAAAAGAGAGGTGAAAACAATATGGGTTTTAGGAGGCAAGTGAAAGAAAATGAGTGCCAAGTATGTACAAAATCAAACTTAAAATGAATCCATCCAAAGGAAGCAAGCATATGGAGTAGGAAGAGGCTTACTACAAGTCCATTGATCGCCTATCTCCAATAATGTGGAATCCTTGCCCACACTTTCAGGATGATAAACTTTAAGACAACATCTGACAAACAATAGCATCGTGTTAATTAAACATGGGAATAGTAGATAGGCAACTCCCATGCCAATCATGGGAAGAAAAAAAGTTTTTTTTTTTTTTTTGAGAGGTGGAAGTATAAAAGATTTCATTTCACAGAGACTAGACATGCTAGATGAGATATAAAAATAAAACAAAACTGCTGAATAAGCAGAAAATAAGCATGATTAAGCATTGATTAACCTCTAATAAATGTCAACAACAAACACATTGAAAGTCACATCAGATCACATTATGAAGGCCAGATGCATTGAATCATACATCAGAGAGAACCAACTAGCCAAGAGTTGGGAGTGGCATTTCACCTTTATTCACCACTCATTCGAGTTGCAAGTTCAACAACCTATTAGTTCTTCTTGCCATTTATCTCACCCACTCACACGAGTTGAAAGGAGACCCAACTCCATTGGTTGGTCAAAGAACAATTAAAAGCCACGTTATGAACAATGTTAGATTTTCTGTATTTTCCATCTTACCCATCTATTTGCTGGCCCACAATTGGGGCAAGCCTCTTCTATCTGGATTTTTTTGTTTTGTTTTTTTTTTTTTAAAGAATGGGCCATCCACAACAGCACTGATCAAATAAAAGATTTGGACCACTAAACCATGAGCTCCAGTTCTACAGAATGAAAACCTGAGTATGTTGTAGATATTCCCATGTGAAGCACCGTACCACGTGTCAAAAGAGGAAATATATTTGCACTGAAAACTGAAAAGCTGATCTTCTTCTATGTTCTATATCATCATCCTACCATTGAACGAAACAATAAATATGGCAATGGACAAGAGTCCTTAACGAATCAGAATCTATTTCAGATCTAGAATTTAGAAAAGCCAGGTTTAAAAACCCAAACGTGTTGCTGAAAATTTAGGAACATTTGAAAATCTAATAAAGGAAAAACAGAAAATCAATTCTGAGATAAAATTACAGAGAGTGAGAGATTTACCAATCTCTGAGATGGAAATGAAGAAATCAGAAGTGCAGACCTGAACCAAAAACCGATATCTCCATCTGTCACAGGCCCCACAAGGTCATATCTGCATCTCTGATTTGCCTAGATCAGACCCAGTTGCACCCCTACAGAATCAATGGGTTGGGTTGATCCCATGACCCACAGACCTGGTCCAACTCATACCCAGATCTGGGTTCAATGAATAATCCAGTTGGGATCAGGTCTCTGTTTACAGCTCCAGCAGAAAATCATGTAGTCTTCTAAAGCACAATGTAGGATATTTTTGAAGAGAGTTTGAATCAGATAAGAGTGTCCTTACCAATTATTTGGCTGATGAATTGCGTTGCAATGATCGAAGCCAGCTACTTGAAGATCCAACAGTATTGCCCGCAGCTTCAGTTGACAACACTAGTTTTGTGCTTATGGCATTTCTCCTGGACACACCTGAAGGGGCAAATGAAGTAGATGGCATGTGATCTCTCTCCCCAAAAGTCCCTGCTTTCTCTAATAATGGAAACCACAGAATACTAAATGAAGAATCTTCACTATTACATCATGTAAAGTAAATAAATTGCATCAGCAGCCCACAAGTCTTTAAATAAACCATTGAAACAAAACATGAACACATTATCCTAAACAAAACAACATACTTCAACAAGACTACTATAAGTCTAAGCCTTTTCAAGACTTGTTCAGTTTTAACCATGCTGAATTTGTTAAGAAGAAGCATGGAAATTAGGATGGATTTTGAACCAAACAGAATTGTATAAGTTCTACTCCACCCTTGCATCAGCAGATGTTCTACATTGAAAAGCCCATAGCTGGTTGGACAGTATGGAAACTGTAACGCCCCGGATTTTTGCCAACTTGGGATCAGACGTCCTTAGGCAATGGGTCAATCCTAACACAGGTTTAACTTCTTAAACGCTCAATTAAAGCCTCAAATCGCTCCTTAAACCATTTTCTTCACAAATCCCACCCTTCACTATCTTGTGCTTTCAATTTTTCAAAGCACTTTCGCCCTAGACACTATCTTAAACTAGCTAAGTAGTATAACTTGGAACACTTTATATACAAACTACAATGGACTAAGTTCCACCTCAGAAGAAAATCACTTAGGATTAAATCCTTTAGAAATTGACAAAGCGAACTAGGTGTTAAACTAGATCAGCCATGAAATCCATTTGAATCGTTTTAAATACGATCTGCAAGACCCAAAACTTGCAGAATCATTGACGCTAGGTTACCCTAAAGTTTAGAACCAAACTCATTTCCCGTCTCGCTCTCGAATGAAACGAAACTTCGTATTAGGTCTAGATCGTACATCGGAGTCCGATTTACACGAAGTTAAGGAACTAGGACCGCCCACCGGGTTTAACAATCATCTCAAAATCAGCTCCATCCGATGTCCCACGGTCATTCGTTTCGAATCGGAGCGAGGTAGTGTGAAAAACACTATTCCCATGCCAAAATAAATATCCGGAATAGTGATCTCAAAGCATCATTCGTTGACGCGTCGGTATAAGCAACCCGACCGAAATCGAATCGACCAAATTACACCCTCGGATTAAGAAAAATTTCAGGAACATTTACATGTACTTAGAATTTCTGATCGTGGCCCACTGACCGTTGAACTGAAAGTGGTCTGCCACGTGCGATCTGGGTATCCGATCGAGACAAAAACGTAAGCCCACGTAGATCCATCGATGGTGAGCTTAAGTCTGACGTTTGGTTCAAGGAGGGCCACCAGAACCTCTCTTTTGAGCTGGAAAAGTGACGAATATCCTATATTAGCAGTAACCCTTGAACCTGAGTCTATTTTCGGAATGTTTTTGGCTATAAAAAGGCCTTAGAGCACCCTCTCTCACAGCCATACGAATTTGAGTTTTGGGAGAGAGAAAGGCTTGGAGTTTGCTGCCGATCTTCCTCCTACTGCTTGGAACTGTTACACGGGCTACACCGCTTCATTCCAGGTGTTTTTCCGGTGGTTTCTGTCTCATTTGAAGGTAAGAAACCCTAACCCTAGGTCTGATTTGAGGTGGGATCGATGTAGGATGTGTAACGACTAACCGATTCCGCTCTTTAGGCTAGAAATCTCCCGTATACGGAAGTTCTTCTACCCTTGCTGATTCGTTTCGTTTCCAAAGGCAAAGGTGAGGACTTTAAGTGTATAAGTTACGGTTTTCAACGCTTTCAATGTCAGATAATGGTAGATTCATGATCTGCTTGTAAATGCACATGTACAAAGTGCTTTCCGTTTCTGTTTCGATTAACGTTGTAGAACCTGAATTTCACATACTCTAGGTATACGTAGAAATACCGTATACGTATTTTTTTGGAAAAACGTTTGATATGTTTATTTAATGTATTATTATGTGTTATATGGATAAAATACTAATTTGGTGAAAGAAATTGTTTGAAATACATGTTCGTGTGTAAATGCTACGTATGTTGAAATTGTATATTCTAGAAATACCGTATATGTATATTTTTTTTGGGAAAATGTATAACATGTTAATTTAATGTATGATTATACAATATATGTATAAAATACTAGTTTGGCGAAAGGAATCGCCAAAATACATGTTCCCTTGTAAATGTCAAGTATGTTGAAATTGTGTATTCTAGAAATACCACATATGTGTGAATTTTGGAAATACAATTGTAATGATTATTTGTTTGTATGATTATGATATACATGGGTAAAATACTCACGTGGCGAAGGGACAACCCTAACACGTATTTTGCTAACATACGTCATGTATGTTGGAATAGTGTATTCTAAGTGTTTGTGAAAATGACCGAATGAGTATAGAATCCTCATTCGTGCTTTCGCCATGACTAATTGTCATGGATTCATGATTGTTGTATTGGCGATACCCTTTTGTGACGAAAGGATTTTCCTAAATCACGCCACTACGGCCAATATACACCATATATGCTAAAATGTGTGGCCCAAGTGTTTGTGGGAATGACCGAATGAATATGGAACTTGATTCACCGCTTGCCATGACTATCCGTCGTGGGTGTACGCGTGTTATGATTGGGGCAACTCCCTAGTGAAAGGATTTGGCCTAATGCCTATGTGATCGACATATGTCATGTATGTCGATGTATGTTGTTTAAGTGTTTCTTGAAATGTCTGAATGAGTAGTAGTTAGCAAAGTGTAATGTATAAGGGTGTTGAGATATGATTCTCAACCTCTTTTAATTATGTGTATGATCTCCTCGAATTGTTGTGTAATTAGGAATTGAACATGTATAAACTCATGCTTGTGTTGTGATTCATAACATGCTCAACTGCTTTATGATTTTAACTATGTAATGCAATGCATATGCTTAAATTTACATTTACGTTGTATGATCCGTCATGGGTGATGGGGGAGCGGAGCAACGAGTGCGTCTGCTTGCAATGCCCTGGCGACCACTAAACGGAAAATACCATACCTTGATTGTATGAGTGGAAATCTTGATTCACTATTGCTTTATCTATCCGCACTTGATTGTGTTTGGGGCTATGATTATAGTCCGGATAAATCGGTACTGCACTGAATTCGTGGTTGCGATTCATTTGCCACGTGAGATGTGTTCGACGAACCCGAGTCGTACTTCGGTTGGCGATAGTGGTCGGCCACGCGAAGTGCTTATGCACTTCATGTCGTTCAACTTGTTGTGCGCTCGAGCTAGCCGAGCTCGTCAAGTAACCCGATTTGTCTAATGTATGTTCACCATGTTTGGTCGCCTCTGCTTGAACCTAGGGTACCAAACTTACCAAAGGAAATCCCTTTTAACCATGGTACCTCGATCCGCTAAGACGCATGAGCCGGGCATGGTGGTATGGGACACCGTGGTCGAGCCGTCGGCCTACGCCGGGGTCATGTGCCTCCCGTAGTGACCATTGCGCAACCAACCTCGTGAGCCGATTATGGTGGTATGGGACACTATATTCGAGTTTGTCGATACTTTTTACGGCGAGAGCCGAGTACGGTGAGACCAGTGCTCGTCTTCGACTCGGCGACGAGTCCTCCGTAGTATCTTCGAGTATACTCCAAGTGTCTCGTGATTGGCGACGAGTCTTTCACAAAAATCAGAGTATGAGTTGAGCCAATGCTACGGTGAGACCTGTACTTGATGACGGCTAGTGATTGGGCCAAGTATAGTGAGACCTGTACTTGAGCTGACGGCCAGCAATTGAGCCGCATACGGTGAGATCTCTATCCGCGCTGACGGGTGACGAGCCCTTTGCGATGCCTTCACTACGCTTCTCAAACCATAACATCGTATGAGATTAACTAGGATTGACGACCCTAGAATGGATCATGTTTGGGAATGATACAAGGAGGTACCTTAGTTTCCCAATACTGGCGCAAGCTTTGAAATGGACTAATAAAAACTTGGTAATCATGAGCATCATCGCAACGCATGTGCTTTGTAGATGTGGCGCACCGAGGGAGTAAGCATTCGCGAACGTAAGATGATGTCGCTTGAGGGTGGTTTGGCAAGGGCATACAAAGATCATGTCATTTCATTTTCGCACTTAACAAGAGTAGTTAGAAATGTTTGATTTGTACTGCTTTATCATTACTGCTTGATTGAATTGATAACATGTTAACCTATGCTTTACTGTTCCACTGAGTTGATCACTCACTCCCACGTTACGGATCGGTGTTATACACACCAACCAGATTTGTTGAGTTTCAGGTGGTGGCGATGCTTGTGAAGCAGAGCCGGACTACTTCTATGATGATAGGGGAATTCTCCTATCTGTATCTCTCTGGCAGGTCAATGAAGACCTGATATTGTATTGACGGGGCTATGGTACATGGGATAGGAGGCATTACACTTCCTCACATTTGGTACATTTTAGAACTGCACTTGTATTTATTTAACCTAGTAATGTTATCACACTCTGGAGACTCATCATAAGTTATATATTTTATCTATCTATCACAGTCTTCCGCTTGCAAATTTAACTGTCTCTGGAGTATGATATCTTTGTTTTGGCTTAATCTCACTCATGTTCAATGCACGAATACAGTCAACATTCGATCATCATTCATTTTGTTGCATAAGTGATGTTCTGGAACTCGGGAGTTGAGTTTATGTTCGACCCCCGATTTTCAGGGCGTTACAGAAACACTGAGAATCTTAGTGATATGGGAGAGCCTCTTTCTTCTTCTTCTTCTTCTTCTTCTTCTTCTTCTCTTTTTAATTTGCAATATGTGTGAACCATGAATTAACAAAACTATATTGCAATGTGGTGGCCACCTGCCATCCATGGTAAATACTTACATTCTTTTCACTACGAAGATTGTCAACACCCAAATTTTTATTGATTGCTGATTTGGCGAGCAGCATTACTCAATCCCATTCGATCTGCAACCTCGGCTGAATAAGAAACACCATTTCCCCCTGAGATTGGACAGGCAACCTGTAATGCCCTAGTTTTCAGGACCCGAGTATACCACTTATTTCCTGGAAACCCAGGTGTTAACGGATAAGCAAAAGATAATTAACCTAAATCAAAGTGCGGTTAAGAGAACTAAGCGTAGTATAAATGTAACCCAATCAAAAGCAATATTCAGAGCCACTCAGCTGCAGCCCATATACAAAATATCAAATCTCAAAATGTTTCAAGAGTTACTAGCTAAAAAGGTAATAAAAGCAGCTATTGATTTAGTCCGTAAAACTCCGCTGCGTCTTGACGGGGCTCCTCTTCATAATGAGTACGAGCAGAGCTATTATGAAAGAAACAAAAATAAAAAATAAAATAAAATAAAAAAAATCATTCAGCTATGTATTTGTGCAATGGTAAGTTTGTTTTGGCTTCATCCAACTATGTATTTGTCTCTGACATCTTGTTTTTGCTGATGTTTGGCAAGTCTTCATTTGTCTTAATCCTCTATATGATATTTCCTGGATCTTTGGTTTATCATAATGCCTGTTGCCTGTTGCCTGTTGGTATATGCTAGCAGGTCCACCAACTCAGATGAAGGCTGTTGAAGGTGGTATGCAATTTTTTCTTTTTTGGGTAGTGTGGGCTTATTGGAACTCCAGGATCAATGGTAACCCTTGGATTGGAGGTCTTTTAGGGGGAAAAGGACACACAGAGGAACTTTGATGGATCTTATTTAATTCATTTTCCCTTCTGTAAGAATCATCCAATAGAATGGTTAGGAGTATTTAATCAGTGTGATTTCCAATCATCCAAAGTAGAGTCACATGTTCCCAAATAAATATGCAACTTGTAAATGAAAATCTTCCATGATTTCTAATCAAGAAAAAGCCTACAACAACATCTCAACAACTATTCAACATTATGTCCTCTCTAATGGTTTTCTGTCTTCCAAGCCAGAGGTGGGATGCTTAGGATAGAATTCACTTTGATTTAAGCACTGAATTTTTAGAGCTTAGGAGAAATCGTTGAATGACTAATTCAAAATTTCAAAGTGACGAGTGCTTGCAGAAATGAGCACACAATCAACCATGCCAACTCAATGTAGTACACATCAAACCAATTTATGATGATGTATTTAACCTTTTAGAAAAACCAAATGAATGAATAGAACAGAAAGCTCACCATATTCAAGCTGAAATGTTTGATTGAGGGAAATGGAACAATAAGCCCCCAGAAAATGATGTCGGTTAGCATGACAGCACCTACACAAGTCTTTCAAATGAACAGATCGACTTTAGTACGCAAGTTCAAGACAAATTCACCAGAAATCTCACCAAACAGCACCCAAATGATAAACAAGACTATATCACAGGTGGCGAAGAAGACTTCCTAATGGTGCACTTTGCAGCAATGCACTCCATAAGAAATCAAATAAATGAAAACTTGTACATGGTATATGTAAACCAAGAGGAGCTGAAGTTTTTTCTGTCAATAATGCTAAGGCGAGAAGATCCTTGGTATATTTATGCTGGCTGACCAAGATCCCACGTTTAGAACGTGAAATTTCAAGCCCAATAAAGTATGTGAGACGGCCGATGTCCTTCATCTTAAAGGAGGATTGCAAAATTTCTTTTAAAGCCGAGATGTCAGTAGCATCGCTACCAATCAGAAGCAGGTCATCAACATAGACGAGAACAATGACAATTCCGCGAGCAGTGATGTGCAAAAATATGGATGAGTCATGACCACTTTGAGTAAAGCCAGCACCCGTGACAACATCACGAAAGCATTGAAACCATGCCCTAAGTGCCTGTTTGAGACCATATAAGGCTTTCCTTAGGCGACATACCCTATTATCAGGGATTACCGAGCCGGGAGAATATTTCAAATATACTGTTTCTTGGAGGTTTCCATGAAGAAAAGATTTTTCACATCCATTTGAGCAAGTGGCTAAGAGCGGACGGAAGATATTACTAGAAGAGTACGAACAGTTTTCATTTTGGCCACGGGAGCAAATGTGTAACGCCTCGGAAAAATTCGTACAAAGACCCGAGTACCACCTCAGGCAGAAATCACCAAGGACCAAATCCTTTAGAAATTAGACGAGAATTAATTAAGTGCTAAGCTGAATTAACCGGCAGATTTGCTTGAATCACTTTAAATACGAACTGCAAGACCAAAACCCAGTAAAATCGTTAGCGCTAAAAGCTTAGGGTCCATCTTAAAACCTAGTTGCTCTCAGGAGTGCATTGAAACTCGGTATCTGACCTGGACCACACATCGAAAGTCCGATTCCCGCGAAACTATACAATTATGACCGCCTTACTAGGCTTGACAACTATCTCAGAAATCAAATCTAGATAATGTCCAAAAATGCACAACTTGAGCCCGGAGCGAAGTGTGTGAGAAACGTGAATATCTTTAAAAAATTAACTCAAATTTAAGTAAACTGGACCGTTCGCTTGCGGGCCAAATTTAAGTTTTCAGACCGTCAGAATCTGACCCAATTACACCCTCAAGTAATCATGACTATTGAACTGAAATAGGTCTGCCGCGATCGATCCGTATATCCGATCGGACTGAAAACTTAACTTGACCTAGATCCAATGCTAGGGAGTTTACTCCCGACTGCATGCAGAAAAGGGGCCTCTAAATGTGCTCCGTTGGATCGAAATAGTCGCCTTTTGGCTATAACCTAAGTATACAGAGACCCTGGGGCCATTTCCATCAAACTTAGGCCTATATAAGGACCTTAAACCCTCTCTCTCATTCCATACGAATTTAGAAACTCTAGGAGAGAGAGAAAAAGAGAAGGAAAGAGAGAGAGTGTGTGAGAGAGAAAGCGGGAGATTGTTCCTGGGATTTGATCCCACCACTCCACATGTGTAATCCCCGCTTCCGTATCGTTGTACCGGCGATTCTGATCATGTTCTTAGGTAAGTTATCCTAACCCTAATCTATTATAAGGATTCAAATGGAGTGAATGGTGAAATGGCTAACCTATTGAAGAGACCAAGTCATCAATGATCTCCAAAAACAAGTGGTTGCTCTTATAGCATTGGTTCAATTCACAACTACGGATCATAATGCTGGTAATTGTTTCATATGGATAGACACAGTAGGAAGCGGATTGCATCCTACCCCAGCCGGACAGTAATCCGTACGAGCAGAACTTTGTGGGGCTTACAGTGATGTAAGTGTTTTATCCACGTAGTTAATTGCTTTTATCGGACGATTTTATGATATGATACTAAAAATGAGACAGGCCCACAGCTCCAGTGGACCACACCAAAGGAACATGCAGTGATAATGACAACCACCGTTGAAACCTTTCTAAGGGCCACTGTGATGTTTTTTTTTTACCATCAAACCTGTTAATAAGGTCATGTAGACGTGGATGAAGTGAAAACACAAATATAAGCTTGATCCAAAACTTCTCCACCTCGTAAGAACTTTTTAATGGTGGAAGTTCAATCCCTATTGTGTGGTTCAATTAAGATTTGAACCTGTCATATTTTTCAGATTATACTTTAAAATGATCTTAGAAAAACGATTAACGGCGTGGATAAAACACTTACATCACAGTGGGACCCACAGAGCCCTGCCCAGACAGATTACCGTCCAGGCGGGGGTAGACGCAATCCGCGTCCGACAGGGTATAGGTAGCCTTAGGTGTAGGTAGGGAGAGGATTAGGTGTTATCCGCACCGTGTGAGGCTAACCTCAATGAATATATCATATATCTAGGCCGTTCATCCGTTTTTAAAGACTATTCTAGATTGTGATACCAAAATATAAGAAGATTCAAATCTTAGGCAAACCACACCCCTGGAAACAGTGGTGTAGGAACGATAATTAAAAATATTTCGTGGTGACATAAGTTTTGGAAAAAAACTGACCCTTGTATTTTCCTTTCATCCATGGTAGGCACTAGAAAGTTTTTAATGGTTGGAGTACAATTACGACCGTTTCCTGTGATGTGGTCCACCTGAGATTTTGATCAGCTTAATTTTTAGCACTCCAGCCTAAAATGGGTTGAAAATTGGATGAACGGTGTGGATATAAAAAAATAATAATCAGGTGAGCAGATGGGTCAAAGGTAACACTAACACCTAATCAGCTACTCCTGGTACGAGCCGCGATTGGTAACCCGTGCTGCGCACTCACAGGGGACGCGAATTAGCTACTAACAGGTTTTTTTTTTTTTTTTTTTGGGGGGGGGGGGGGGGGGGGGTTAGCTGGTTAGTACACACCCATGTCAGTACACACACTCCACCGTTAGCCACCCCACTAGGATCGATACCAAGACCTCAAGTGTTAAAACGAGGCAACTCAGTCTACCAGTTGAGCTATGGATATGGGTGTAGCTACTTACAGGTTGAGTAGCGAGACCCGCAAATGATGTCACCAAGTTTTGTGGGCCCACTATAATGTATTTGTTGTATCCACACCGTTCATCCATTTTGAGATATCATTTTATGGCATGACCTAAAAAATGAGGCAAGTAAAAATCTGTAGTGGACCCCACCACAGAAAACAGTGGGGAGAGTGATTCCCATTGTTGAAACTATACTAAAGCCCACCATTATGTTTATTTGAAATCCAACCTGTTAAAACGTTTAAAAAGAGATGAAGGGAAAACACAAATATCAGCTTGATCTAAAACTTTTGTGGCCTTTCGAAGTTTTTAATGGTGGGCATCACTGTCCCCACTGTTTTCTGTGTTGGGTCCACTGGAGCTTTGGATTTAACTCATTCTTTTTATCTTGCCTTAAAATGATCTCTCCAAATGGATGGACGGCGTGGATGCAAAACATACATTATGGTGGGGCCCACGGAACTTGGTGACGGGGTGGATGCAAAACATACATTATGATGGGGCCCACGGAACTTGGTGACGTCACTTCAATATTTTATTTTATTTGTTACACACACACCCCCACACACTCACGCTAGGGGAATTTCACCACCTATGGGTACACGAACCCTTGACTGGGAGTTGAAACTCCTAAGAGTCTATCACCGGAGCAAGAGTAACGCCCCGTTTGTTAAATCTGATATCTAAAGCCTGATTCTGAAATCTGAAACTTGAATTTGGAATCTGAAGTCAAAAAACTTGTTTGGTAATTATGGCTAAAGTCTAAAAATTAAGTACTGAATTTGAAACAATATGTTTGTTAACAAATATCTGAAATGTCTGAAATATGTTAATTTGACACATTTGCCCCTATTCCTGTTTGGAAATATTTTACATTATAACGAAATTATTTTTTATTAAATGAAAATAAAATTATTCTATTTAATTTAAATAAACTACGGTATGGTACCATAAATCTTCTTGTGTGAGTGTAAGCAGCATTAACCAAATAATATTTATCTACATAAAAACAAATGACATTTTAGCAAATTTCAAATTATAATTTTACCAAGATATATATATATATATATATATATATATATATAGGAGGTGGCAACATAAATTTCTTTGTTGGATCAAGCTTAGCATTCATAAGGACCCTTGAATCATGTGCCACTCATTCCCATCCGGCTATGACATATGTAAAAATCATATAAAAGTCACATATGGCCATAACATTTTGAGTACATTTACCCTTTCTTCTTCCTCTATAAGGTATTTGTTTATCTGTCGGGATACATGCAGGAAACAATGTTGAATGAGCTTTATCCATTGAAAACATTTTGGGGATTATAAAAGTTTTAAATCAAGCTTATTTTTATTTTTTCACTTCATCTGGGCATGTATGACATAATCTACATATTGGATGTCAAATAAACAGTACAGTGGGCCCTAAGCCAATCACAAGAGGAAACGGATTGGCAAGAGGAAACGAATTGGCTACTCACAAGAGGAAACGGATTGGCTACTCCCCCTGCTACAAGCCCAGTGGCTGATGGTCACCATGATGTATGTGTTTCATTCAAGCTGTTCATCCATTTTTACAGATAATTTTAGGGCTTGATTCCAAAATTGGGAGGGATATAAATCTTATGTGGACCACACCACGGGAAAACAATAGTAATTGGATATCCACAATTAAAATCCTCCAAAGGCCCACTATATTGTTTATTTGAAATCTAATTGTTGATTAGGTCATAGAGACTTAGATGAATGGAAAAAACAAAGATCAGCTTGATCCGGAACTTTTATGGCCCCCAAAAAGTTTTTAATGATCCACATTCATTGAACATTGTTTCCTATCATGTGGATCACATGAGATTAGGATATACCTAACTTTTGGTCTCATACCATAAAATGATTTAAAAAAATAAATGAACAGCATGGATTAACACATACATCATGATGGAGCCTGCAGAGGACTATTCCTGTGGATGCACGCAATCAACCGCGACCACGTGCATCGGGTAATGCCGGGCAGGGACTCAAACCCACCCCTAAAGTAAGCAAACCCAAGGTGCTATTGCTGCTGCTGTCGCCGTTGTTGTCAATGAATGAAACCATGCAGATCTTCATCTAGGCCTAACCTTTCCAATATAAATCAACAGTTTATACCCGGCCTTTTCCAATTCATGTATTTCAACATCTCAATAATTTCACAGAGGCAACATCTTTTTTGATGAGTACATTGTGGTTGGCTCCGTTACTACTAAAATCGAAGACGGTCATCAGCCTGTGTACTGATGGTAAGCTGCATGTTTATATGAAGCAGTTATTTGTTCTTCAGTTGTAGGAAGGAAATTTACAAATAGATGTATATTCCCATCTTTGTGCCACTGTAATGAAATGTTGGAGAAGTAAATAAAGAAATTTTGTATTTGTTTTTTTTTTTTTTTTTCATCTCATTTGCCCAATGACAGGCCATATTTGACATGCACGTGTGGCCCACTCGATGAATGGACTAGCCTGACTTTTGTGCCAGTTCATTTGCATGGTAGGTCCACCTGACACTGTACACTGGTGAGCAGCACTCCTAACAAAAAAATTTCAAGAACATCACCAATAATCCCCGCAAGAACAGGACCCGTCTTTAAAATGGTGGAACCTATTTGAATCCCTGACAATGATGCCCCGGTCGTAGATCTTTGATAGAAGCTTGATTGCTGAATGACAGTCGCTGCATACACGAAGGTTCTTCACCACACGTATCGTCGTACCAGGGCTCGTGCTGAAGAATCCAAAGGCAATCGCCAGCTTCTCGCTATGATGACTCAATGAAGTCTGCTTCACTTCTTCCTCATCAATATCAAGCAATACCTGTTCAGTATAAGGCTCATACCCATCAACCTTCAATCTATCACCCATTTCACCAAGCATTTCATAAATCTCCTTTTTTCCGAAAATGGGTTGCATCTCCAACTACAAATTCATGAACGACGCCATCCACTTCGATTGAAGTGCATCCAAGGTAAGTTCCTTATACCTCTTTCAAACATCATCTTCCTCACCTTATAAACTCCATCCCAATTATCTGCCATCGCATATAAGTTTGATAACAGAACATACCCTGCGTGATCATCTGGGGCCAATTCAATCAGCCGAATGCCTGCACACTCACCCAGCTCGAAATTCCTATGGATTCTACAAGCACCCAACAAAGCCTTCCACATAACAGCATCTGGGTCCATTGGTATCTTTCTCATAATCTCCTCTGCCTTATCGAACAGACCTGCCCGGCTGAATAGATCAACCATACATCCATAATGCGCAATGTCAGGTTCAATACCATACATCCGTAACTTTGTACTTTATAATTTCATGGGGATAAGATCCACACCGTCTGTTAGATGCCCCACCTTATATTTGGATTGATACCCAAAGATCAGAACGATTCAGGTTGGGCCACTCTAGTTCGGGTTGATCCAAACCCAAGATGCAGCCCTGGTACAGGATTAAAAGAATAAGATTACATTGCATGCTAAAAAACACCAATGAAAAAAAAAACTGAATTGATTCAAACCTGGATCAACATTGTGATTTTAGTTTGCTAGCTTCAAACTATAGCTTCTGATGCTTGAGAGTGGCGCTCAATTAAACTCTCGACCCTCTGCAGCATTATGGATAATAATGCAAATCCTATGATTAGAGGAGATAAACACAACAAAAGGGAAAGGAAGGAAAAGGTATTATACAATACTCAGCCTGAGATTGCTCGGGTTTTGAGTTCATGCAAGTGAACACATGGTTGAGTGCTCCAAACCATTGGTATAAAGGGCTTCACCATGGATCTGTGCACCCAAAAAAATTCCCCAGATTGATGATGGCAGCCGTTGGATCTTTGGCCGTTTTTCAGTTGAATATGGGCCTTTGCTGCATTTCATTTGTTAACCATCTTCTTGCTGGCCACCAATTGACAGGCTAGGATTTTCCCATCTGGGAGACTTTTGGTGCATAGTGAGGTTCATCAAAGCAACCATTCGGATCACTAAATCATGGACCCCACTTGTACAAACTGAAAAGCTAAGGGTACAGTAGTTATTCCCAGTGATGGGGACATGTTGTATAATACCTCGCACAAATACCCCTATGCACGTACGCATGCGTATGAGGATCCCATCATCGATCCGATCGATGACGACGTTCCTCCTTTCTGTTAAAGACAAGTTTTGGTCTGCAATAAAAGTGGGCCCGAGGATTCAAGAAAAGCCCATCATGGGATCTCATGATCGTGGCCTACTCAGACATTGATTTCATTTTTTAGGTTTTGCTTATTGTTATTATTTAGAATATTGTGAGGCACTTTAGATTTCTGTGGCTTTGGTTTTTATTTTAGTTTACTTGCATCGCTAAAGACATTCATAAATCGCATTGAGTCATAACTTTGCTGAGTTAAGGTTTTCTTATAAATAGCACCTCTCTTTTTTGGGACATTGGATTAATGAAAATTTATTTTTCTAAAGAGTTGTGACAAAAATTGGTGCTCAAAAAGCCCTCCTTCATCGAAACAAAGCTACCGTGGTGCGAAGCCACATCTATCCCGACTACCCCCATCCATCGTCATCTCTACTACTATCTTCTATCATCCCTTCTTCTCATCTCACCCCATCATGTACACTTTAGTCAATCATCTATATACAGATTCTCCTCCAACATCAAATACATAATCTGATATACTAATTATAAAATCTCAGTACCACGCACAAACCGTACATCGGATCGAGTTGAGATTTGGGGTTTTGGAGTCCATTCTTGGTCAGCCAAGGTGGCTTTTTTCTGAATAGTGGGCCCCACACATGCGGCCGGGATCACACGCACGTCAAGTCTGGGCCATGGGTTCTTGAATATCATTATCATCTTTTGCTCGGGTTTTTATCCTCTTTTATCCTCTCATAAAAAAAAATGAAACCTAGCCCTTTAGATTATTGTTTTGAAGTTATATGTCCCACATTTTACTCTCAACGGATAGAAATTAGCTGAATCCACCTTGGATTAGGGACACATGATTAATGCATGTGTGTATGATTATTTCATCTTTGAGATTGTTTGGTTCATATTTTATGGATCCAAAGCATGTGTAGGCATCTGGACCCAGAATTCTCCTTTAATTGAATGTTTGGATTTTCAGTGGGATGTGAATTCGCAATTGTTTCAATTGGTATGATCTAAGGCCAAAATCTTGCATGTCATATTTAATTTTCCATGTCCTGCATCAAATTTGGTATCAAAGCCTAGGGTTCTTGTAGGAGAATTCATTACATGTTTAGGGTTTGGTTGTTTATGTCCATTACGCATCAATTCTCATCATATATGGTTGTTTAGAAGTCCATAAACCCTGACATGATATGTTGGCATGAAATTTTTTGTTATCCCCATTTGAATTAATTTAGAAATTAACTTAGCTTTCTATTTTTAGGTTTAGAACTTTCCTTTTAATTTTTTAGAAACTAATTTTTTAGAACTTTCTTAATGCTCCACCTTTAGAAACTAATTTCCTTTCCTTTTTTTTTTAGAAACTAATTTACTTTCCTTTTTCATTTTTGAAAACTAACTTACTTTCTATTTTTAGAAACTTTCCTTTTTACACTTAAAACTAGGTTGCTTTTGTTTGTTTTCCTAATTTGTTTTTTTTTTTTTTTAATAAAACTTTCCTAATTTGTTTTCAGAAACTTTCGTTTTTCGTTTTTAGAAACAGGTTTTGTTTTTTTTTAAAAAAAAAAAAAAAAAAACTTTCCTAACTTGTTTTAAAAAAAACTTTCCTTTTTCGTTTTTAGAAACTAGGTTGTTTCTTTTAAAATTAAAAAAAATAATAAATAAATAAAACTTATATTTTGACAACTATATTGTTTGAATTTTGGTCATGGCATTCCCTACACTAGATATGGAACAATGTAGAGTCATTAAACAAGTCATAGCCCAAATGGACGAATCTTGGGGTAAGCGCATGGAACAAAGCATAGATGTTTAACCAAGTAGAGGCCTCCTGATAGACAAACCCCACCATTAAAGAAAATGTCCAACTCTCGTTTGATTAGTGGCCAGAGGATAAACCAATGAATGGAAGTAGTCATAATCGGTCACGGGTATGCAAATGGTGCACCCATCCCAAGAGGGGCATCAAAACCACTATTTTGAGTGGCACAACACGTGATTCCTGCACTGATTTGAGAGAGTGCCCCAATAGAGAGAATGCTCCAGAGGCTAATATAGAGTTACCCATTGAGGCCATTCTCGGTAGTAGATGAGTTTCGTGATGTCTTTCCCGATGATTTACCTGGGATGAGTCTCCCCAGGGAGGGATATAGAGCACATCGAACATGGGACACCGTAATACCTACATAATGAGGTTTACGTTGAATAGTTCCATCATGGTCCACATGTCTAAGTCCTCGTGAAGTCATTGGTTATAAACCTAGAAACCTATAAATCTTGTCCCTATATCATTGTCCCATAGGTGAGTCGAGTCTGCAGAGTTTTTCGCATCACATTCATTCATGGCATCAAGAAATCAGCAGTAAGATCATGACTAGTAATGAACATTACACATTTTCGCGAACAACATAAACGTTTCAAAGGATTCAATATTGGGGACTCAAGTGATGGTCCGCACGGCCGTACCCTCCGAGGGCCATTCGTAAGTTACACGCACGTAGCGCTAGACCCTTCAAAATTATAAAACGAAACGGTCTCAATGTGTATGAGATAGATCTTCCACCTTCCATGAGAATTAGTTTCACATTCGATGTGGAAGATCTAGTTACTTTTCAGGAGACCACTGATACTTTGTTTGGCCCTTCGCCCACCCATCATGATTCCCCATATCTATCCCTCGAACCATGTCCCCTTCCTGACCCATTTTTCCATCCTTTACCTCCCATACCCACTCTTCCTAACTTTTCTTCCGAGCCTCTACCTCCCATACCTACCCTTCCTTTGCCCATTTCCCCGGCCTCTACGTCCCGCACCTACCCATTCCGACCCATTTTCCCAACCTCTACATCCCATACCTGAAAATCGAGACCCATTTTCCCAGGTCTACCTCCCATACCTACTCGTCTCAACCCATTTTCTCAGCCTCTACCTCCCATACCTATTCTTCTTGACATTTCTTCTCAGCCTCTCCCTCCCATACCTAACCTTCACACACCTAAAGAGGAAATAGAGGATATCCCGACCATCGATAGTTTCAACGTCGGACGGGATTTCGAAGTACTTGGTCAAGTGGAAGTCACGCCTTGCCTTTGACAACACGCGGCTAATCATGTGAGGATCTTCGAGACTTGATTTTGACGTCTGTAGCGGTTCAGAGTTTTATTTCGCCACCTGGCGAAATCTTCGCACGAGGAGAATTGATGGGGACATCTCGCGCACACGCCACGCACACCACTACCCCTATGCACGTACGTATGCGAAGGAGGATCCCATCATCGATCCGGCTCGATGATGACGTTCGAGGAGGGCCTCTTGTTAGAAGACAAGTTTTGTTCTGAAAAGGGGCAGATAGTCAAGAAAAGCCCATCATGGGATCTCATGATCGTGGCCCACTCGTCGGATTGATTTCATTTTTTAGGTTTTGCTTATTGTTATTATTTAGAATATTGTGAACGCTTTAGATTTACGTGTTTGGTTTTTATTTTAGTTTACTTCATCGCCAAGTAATAGGTCGCACATGGGCAGACTGCGAGTTTTTGAAGGAATAAGGCTTTCTTATAAATAGGCACCCCTTGTGGCTTTTTTTGGGACATTGAAGATTAATAAAAATTTGCGTTTTTCTACTCTCTGAGTTATGAAGCCTAATTGGGTGCGGCCCTCCCTTCATCGAAGGGTTAACTACCGCTGGTGCGAAGCCACATCTATCCCGATTCGCCCCCATCCATCGTCATCTCTACTACCCATCTTCTATCATCCCTTCTTCTCATCTCACCCCATCATGTACACTTTGAGTCAATCATCTATTGCAGCAATTCTCCTCCCCACATCGAATTTCATAATATGTATCTCACGGGAGGGCTGAAACTTCGACGAGTACCACGCACAAACCGTACATCGGATCGAGTTGAGATTTGGAGGTTTTGGAGTCCATCCTTGGCTGATCAGGGCCAAGGTGGCTTTTTTCTGAATAGTGGGCCCCACACACGTGCGGCCGGGATCACACGCACGTCCGTCACAGGGCCATTCGTTGTCCACGCAGCGGATCATCTTTTGCTCAGGTTTTTATCCTCTTTTATCCTCTCATAGCCGTTTTTCATGAAACCTAGCCTAGATTACGTTTCCTAAGTTATATGTCCCTGTTCTTACTTTAGGGTTCCCAATTGAAATTAGTGAATCCCTTGGATTAGGGACTGATTACTATGCATGTGTGGATGATTATTTCTTATCTTTGAGTATCGTTTGGTTCATAATTTTTATTGATCCAGCCCTATCATGTGTAGGCCTGGACCTGCATAGATTCTCCTTTAATTGAATGTTTGGATTTTCATGTGGGATGTGGAATTCGCGTAATTGTTTCTGAATTGGTATGATCTAAGCCTGAAATCTTGCATGTCATATTTAATTTTCCATGTCCTGCATCACCCAGGTCAACTGTTGTATAATACCTCAAAATTGAAGCCTCGACACCAATTTACCTTCACCGATCTTCCAACCTCCTCCAATTTCTGCAATAATAGTTGTGGAGGATTGATAGAATCCTGCCGGAAATATCTTGACAGAGACATCTGAAATATACAAAAGGAATAAAGAGAAGGATTCAGCAGGCACAAACTGTGGCTGTAGTTACTAGAATCAGAAGCATGCATGGCAAAGACATTCATAAACTCGCCGCTTGAGTCATAACTCTGCTGAGTTGACTCGGTTTGGCCAAGTTTCAAATACATAATCTCTTTCTTGAAAAGGCAATGAAAATTTATTAAAGAGCACAAAAGACTCAAAAAGAAACAAAACAAAGCTACAACCAGGCCAAAAATGACTACCCACTTTGGGCTATGTAGTTGGAACACAGTACCCACCCAATAACATCCAATTTAGCCCTCTTATATACAGACTCTTCCAATTATCAAATACATAATCTGATATACTAATTATAAAATCTCAACCAAATCAAATTATTGGGAAATCAAATCAGAGAGTTTCTTATTGCCTCAGCCAAGTTGGACTCAGAAATTGAATGACCAATTCTAAGTCAAGCCTGGGTTCTTCAATATCATTATAAAAAATAAAAAATCAGAGAGTTTCTTATTGCCTCAGCCAAGTTGGACTCAGAAATTGAATGACCAATTCTAAGTCAAGCCTGGGTTCTTGAATATCATTATAAAAAATAAAAATTTAAATTTAAAAAAAAAAAAAAAAACCAACAATAATTTAGAATTGTGTTTGAAGGAATGCTCACATGAACCTCAACGGATAGTAAGCTACCATCCACCTTGCACACACATGCCAATGTGTCAAGTGTATATGACATCTGAGATTTCCAATAGGTGGCCCCAGCATGAAGATCATCTGGCCCAGAAATCAGGCAGATGCTGCACTCATCAGGTTGAACACATCATCTGAGAAGAAAGGCTGGCCAAAAGTCTGATACAGCACCACATGTTTCACCCACCAAACAAGTGAATAGTCTCAATTTTTGTGCTGGGTGTTCTTCGTTGTGGGCCCACCTTTTGGATGGCTCAGTTGTCCTAAAGACATGATATGTTGGCATGTGGGCACAACATGGCTGGTAACTTCCATCCAATGAGGTGTATGTGTACATTCCTCCATATAACCAGTGAACAAGGATGCTCCACCTTTTAGAACTGTCATGTAGGACGCATGTGTGACGACATGTTGAAATGGACATTTGGAACCTTGGACATAACCTTATTTATCTTTTTGTTTACACTCTGGAATTACTTGGAGACTTGTGTATTGTTTAATGTAATTTTGTTTGTTTACAAATATTTTATTCTTAAGCAATCTTGTATTTATATAACAGTTTTGCCAACATCCAAGCTTTTAAATGACACATGAGAATTGGGTTGACCTATAGTCAATTTGAACAGGTCATTCATTCATACAGCTGGGAGAGCCATGGTACAATGTGAATGATCCTAAACATCTAATCGATAGCATGGAAAATGGAAAATCAAGATTGAGCGGAGAAATAAAATATGTTTAATTATTATCCTGATAGATCCCACTTTGCAACTTATGATTCCAAAGTAGCACTTTGGTTTGATTATTCTAATCATGTGATATATTGCTCATAAACAACAAATGGTAGTTGTAACAAATTGGCCCCACTCAAACGGCTAGGATCACATGATTAGCATGATTCCTGCACTGTGGCTTGCACCCAATAGTACTATTGAATGAACCATCCCGATTGATGATTGGACATACCACATGTCATTCAAAAAGGTTTGAGGATATTGCTAACATCCCCATAAAGGAGGGACACTAGCAAAAAACCTTTATATAATGATAGGTCATTCAAATAAACCATCATGAAATTGTTGCCTCAGGGTTTGTGTCGAGAACTCTCATTTCCTCACACATTGTTTGCAGGTGAGTCAACTGATGCCATACTCCTGGTTGTAGCAAAAAGCTTAGGAGCAAAACAGTGCAAGGCAACAAAAAAAGTAATAAATTATCGCGCCGAGCATTCACACCAACTGGGATGTCAAGACTGTTCCAACACTGTGATGCCCCCACACTGCGTGTGGCGAAGAGTAAACGGCTTCATAATTTGACTGATCTTCACTGGTGGAAACTTGCTGAGCAAAGCCCTCATTCCTCAAGTTTGAAATATGAGCCAGGACAGCCTAGACAAACAGCATTGTAAAAGTGATTATATGGAAAATTTTCTCCTATGAACCAGTTCTCATGAGAACCCTTTAAAAACTCATCCTACGTGTGTGTACGCAATCCAGGCCCATACAGACCCTTCATTTGGCTTGGATGAAGGGTCATGCAACATATCAAGCTGTTTTGCAACATAGGTGGCCCAATGAAAATCGAGGTTAGGTGTCCCCTCCCACTCTGTTCCTTTTTGTGGCCCACCAGAGTTTTGGATTGGGCTGATTTATGGGCCCTAGTTTTTCATGAAGTGACACACCTGATGGACAGGTTGACTGTTGTGCACACATCGTGTGGGATGAGTTCTCGCGGACCAGTTCCTAGGAGATCATTACTTGTGATTATATATACTCTAAAAATGGAATTGCATAATCGAAGCTTTTGTTATTTAGACCACCTTCCTAAAATCACTCGGATGAGAAACTCCTTGGATTTGAATGTCATCGCTTGCCGGCCATCGAACGCCTTCATTCTCGATTCCGACAGAATAGATGCCGAAAAGGGACTGAAAATATCCTGATAACAATGGTGAAGGTTTTCTAACTGTACTGAAGGAGGAACACAAAACAAGAAACAACATGGTACATTTCATACATGGACCATTGCAACAAGTGTTGGAACCAAGCAAAATTAGATTTAAATTATATGAGAATAAAGAGCATTGCTTAGCCCACATGCATGGACAAGTCATCTAATGCACACACCATTACATATCCCAGCATGGCAGACTGGTGAAATATCCAAGCAACAGATTAGGTGGACCTCATCAGGTAGATGTTACTACTCGAAGATTGAGTTTGTTGATTCAGTAGGTGAGCAATGCCATTAGAATTAACTTGACAGGTTAGAAAGCTTCGGCTGATTTTGTCCACAACTCTACAACTATTCAGTTTTGTAGCCCATCTCACTGGTGGACCGACCTGATGTTTGAGATAGGGAATCTACATAGTGGTATCCTTCTGCTGGATGGCTTAGATATTGCACCTGTCTGCCCCACCAGTGCATATTTGGTGGGGTGTGCATTAGCTGACTTGTACAGGTGTGTGAGCTTAGCAAAAGCTTGAGAATAAAAAACCGAGTACATAACAAACAATACGGTCACAGAAGCATCAGACAAGCACAACTGTATCTGCAAAATATTCTTCATTTAGGAGTAAAGAACCTTGAATCCAATAGAAAACCTCTTTTGGTGGACTAATCTTTTAGGGAAGGCAGGATGTGACAGTATCTCACCTTCCACCGATATATTTTGTTTGGTGCAGATAATAAGATATATTTTGATAGTTAAAAATGGCATAAATAAGCCATTCAAAAAATGGTGTAAATAATAAATCAGTGACCACCATTTTGATGATTTTTCTCCTGAATTTCTTTCCCCCATTTGGTAAGATGCCACAGTTACATCTCATGGGAGTAAACATGCAATAGAATACTGCACTCTTTCCCAATGACCAAATGGTCTCTTAATTGAAATGCTATTTTACGAGCAGCGAATGTTAAATACAAGTTAATGAATAATTATATCAGGAAAAAAAAAAAGCATTTACAGAGCACAAATCATATATGTTTGGAATGCATTTCTAGCATCGAATTATTTTCTTACCTTGTTCAACAATAATATCTGTTACTGATGGTTATAGAACACGCCTTTCTTTCTTCAGAACACCAAAACAAGGGAAAGGTACAGGTCTTACATACTGCACCAGAAAAACACATTCATGATGCAACTTCAGAGAATTTATGTATCAGTAAAAGCTCTGTCATTCTTATTTCAAATCCATCAAATTTATAACTATACAAATGAGGTTGCAATTTGATTAGAGTAGCCAGCATCCACCCCTAGCTTAGCCCATTTTGGGCTTCGTTGGGGCTCTCCCCAAGGCCCACTGGTTACGCCCGGGCAGATTTGTCCGGCCCAATAGCTAATCCATCATGCCTGTGCTTGACTCTACCTTATGACCCAATAGGTTGGCCTGGCCCAAGCTATTTAACATCGTTGGGCTCAGTCCTCGCTTAGAGGCCTGGATGCAGCCTAGTTCCTTAGCTCACAGGATTGGCAGGCTTGGACTCATGTCCTCAACTCATTTTCCCTGAAGCCAAGTTATCGTGAGAACTTTTACCCTAATCCTGTGAGCTAAGGAACTAGGCTGCATCCAGGCCTATGCAAAATTACAGTAGTGGCACTAGCAATTGATGAAAATTGATGGGAGCTATAGGAGTTACCTTGTAAACTATGGCCTTAGGAGTGACATAGAGCTTTGTAGACTGGAACTCTTTCCGCGAGATGTATCTTCTCATAGGTAGATAAAGCAACATGAAAAACCCAATGCCCCATGCCGGAATCGAAAGTAAAGAATAAAGAATCCATAGAGCTGTTTGGTACTTAACATAATTATCTTCCATCTCTTGGAAGGACGCATCATATACAATTGTTTCATGTTCGCCCTCACCATCATCATAAGACAGTATGTGACAAGCACCTCTCCGAGACATCGATTTCCATGTCTGTGGATCCCTCCATGGCCCCATTTGTGGATCCCATCTAAGCCATTGAATTCATGCATCAACATGACAAAAATTAGCATCTCATGCTGTTAAACTCCACTAATGTTGAAATGATTTGGAACATGCATGTCGATTGTCACAAACATGTTCAATTGCTTTAACAAAAAGAAAAGATAATAAAGCATGTCTGGTCCTAGATTATTGGAAGTCACCACTGTAGACATTAATATGGCTAGTGACTCCTGACCATTGATGAGTTGGGCCCGACATCGAATGGCCCATGGTAGAAAAGCCACACAAATTGAACGATCCAAGCTTTCTAATGGATCGATCTTGTCCTTTGAATGGGGACCACGTTTTGTTTCACCATTCATTTCCAGCTACAAATTGGCCAGCTATGACTGCCTGACAAACTTTTCAAACCAATGGTCATCCATAATAGGTCCACTAGTGGACAATCTAGATTGATTGACCATACAGTCACATATAGAGTGGTAAGCAAGATATTCCACAGTGGTAACAAATGCCATAATGACCACCACCATTGCCATTACAATACAGGCATCTATTTGGCCCCATAATGGACTGTTATAGGGCCGTTACAACCCCGTAACGTGTAACAGTTACTACCCTTACAGCTACATCATGACTGTTACGGCTGGCACGTAGCTATTTTGGGATATCTTTGTGGTAAGTGCCAACCAAGACTACTTGCTCATGGTGAACCAGAATCAGCCTCATGTATGAAAATACATATTTTCTGTGTGTGACATGCATATTATGTATCCACGTAATCAATCTTTTTTGCCCATTTCATGCACATTCAAGGAAAATGACTAACTGGGCACATCAAACACATTCACATGCAAACAAATGCATTCTATCATAGGTTATATTTCTTTCCATATAATCTGAATTAGCCTAGTTGCAACATGCTCACATGCCCGCCAATCCCCCAGCCCCTATAAAGCAGGGTTGATCTTAGGCAGGCAACCGGTCGTTGAAGTTTTGCTAAGCAAATCCCGAGGATTCCTTAATTGTAAAGCTGACACCAAATAGCTTGGAGAAGGTGGCCACATTGACGACAACGAGGATGATGATAGGAACAAACAACAAGAAAAACAACATATGGCACTCTGTGGTGTTATTTTTGCCACCATGCTACCTGTCCATTGCACAATTGACATATATCTTACATCAATCAAACACCCAAACAATGGACCTCATTGAGGAAGAATTATAGCCCAAAATCCACAGTGATTGGATGATCTTAACAAATCTGACTTCGTTGTTGCATTCAATATTTTAAATATCGACGATATCGGCCAATATATCCCATAATATATATTGTATCCCACTTGTAAGATGCGAAACGCACAGGTAGTGCTGATATATCACATGTTCAATCCGGTGAGCATTTTCAATTTGTAATCACTTTTTTTTTTTGAAATTATGTTAAATCAATGTCAAATGGTTACAAATCCATTGGTTATTCATGTTTTGCAAGAAAAATCATGGAGTTGGAGCTTTGATTTCAGTATCCATTAGTTCTTCATATTCTCCATGTTTTTTTTCAAAATTTTCCTTCAAGCAACTATCAATTGAGACTAATTTCAAAATTTGAGTGTAAGTGGTCCAATTTGAGGAAAATTGGGGAAAATTCAAAATTTCCCTAATTTCTCACAAAATGCTTGTAATGTTGTACTCCAAACATGAAATCAAGCATTTATAAGGGCTGATCAACTGATTTGTTAAGTCCTTGTCAATTTTCAAAAAATAAAAATCATTTTTTTATTAAAACATTAATAAAATATTTTATTTATTAATATAAAAAAAAAAATCAAAATTTCCCTTCAACCAGCTGTCAATTGAGACCAGTGTTTCAAAAATTAGGCCGCCCACCTCAAGTGTGCTCCTGCATCCCACAGGCCACCCCACTCGAGCCTGGTGTGAAAATGCCCCCGCATTAATCACCCCAGATGAGGAGTCTCGAACACGAGACCTCCTGCTATGATACCAATTTGATGCAGGACAATTAACCACTTGTTCTAAAAGCTCGAACTGATAGAGCATGGTAAATTAATCCATTTATCTCATAGCCCAAGCCATGGGTTAGGTCATCAGCCAAACCCTCCCCGTAGGCCCCAAAGCCATGGGTTCCGCCTCACATGGGCCCCAAATCGATGGGTTCTGTGGGCCGCCCACCTCGAGTGTGCCCCTGTATCTCACAGGCCACCCTACTCGAGCCTGGTGTGAAAATGCCCCCGCATTATTGGGGTTGTTAGATAATTCCTTTTTCCGAGTCGTAATATTGAAGCATTCTCGGCACTTCACACCCATGAAGTAGTTCGGAGACTGAACGAGACTAAAGGAGTTGACACTTCACATACAGCCATTGCATGCATGCACATCTAAGATACTTCAATCCTAGTGGAAGCTATAAAGTTGTATAAGTATCTATATGTATATGTGAGTACACCATCATCATCATCCAATATCCCAACTAACTGTCATCAACTACATAAATCTTGTTACACCATTCCACCCTATCAAGGACCGTATCCTTGGATAAACCATAAGTCATCAATTTTTTTATTTTTTATTATAAAGGTAACGATTGATATATAAAAGGAAAACAAGAACAAAAGAGGAGAGAAAGCCTACTGAGAAAGCAGACACAACTAAGCTCCAAAAAAACGAAGGAGTCCTCAAAAAAGATACATCAACAACTCATTCAATAATAAGACCCTTAGCCTTGGAGGAAACTGATTCTGTTACATTTGAGATGTTCCTAAAACATCTACTGTTTCTTTCTTCCCAAACAGACCACCAGTTAGGAAGAATCGCCATTCTCCAGAAACGCTTTCTTTTCTTTCCAAAACTGACCTTGTGCCAAGCAGGAAGAAGAGAATCTACAGAACTATGAAAACACCAACTGATGTTGAATCGAGAGCAAAAGGCTGACCAGATTGTAACGATGAAGGGGCAGTGAATTAGTAAATGATCAACCGATTCTTCATTCTTCATGCAACATAAGAAGATATTGACTATCTGCATTCCTCTTTTTTTCAGATTGTCCACCATAAGAATCTTTTTCTTTGTTACCAACCAGTCAAAGCAAACCATCTTTCGGGGGGTCGAATATTTCCAGATGTAGGGGGTCGGGGTAATGTTTGAAACTGCCGTTTTGCTATGAAGATGAAAATAGAACGATTTGACTGAAAATTTGTTGGATTTATCTAGTCTCCAGATGAGTTTGTCTTCAACTTGCTGATTAGGCATTGCTCGATAGATGCAAAGAATAAGGTCCACATACTCGTCGATTTCCCAATCCTGAAGATTTCTTCTGCAATTAATAGACCATTCCACCTTACCAGATGACACAGAGAAGCATTTAGCGATTGAAGAAGCCTTGTTTGGAACCAAACGAAAGATATTAGGAAAGCGATTTTTTAAAAGATCGTCGCCCACCCATAGATCTTCCCAAAATTTGAGATCGTTGCTCTTTCCTAACTCGAAACCAATACCTGCAAGGACTTTATTTTTCATACGAAGGATGCCTTTCCAAACATAAGAAGCTCTATAATAGGAGTCTCTTGTCCACCACCCACCTGCAGAGGAACCATATTTGCTTTTGATGAAGACGTTCCAAAGGGAACCTTTTTCAGACCCTAGCCTCCATATCCACTTGGCAAGAAGGGCCTGATATCTCTACATATGTCCTTTTGGGCCTTCCCCCTATCCTTTTAGTGCCTTCAACTTGAACTAACTCAGACAATCTACTTTCCCTCTTATTACTTTTTGGCTTCTCCTAAGTTCCCTCGAATGCATTCATTTCTAATTTAATCCTTCCTCATATTGCCACTCATACATCTCAACATCCTTATTTCAACTATGTTCATCCCATGAACATGATCTTCCTTAACTACTCAACATTTTGTCTTGTAAAGTATGGCTTGTCTTATAACTATCTTATAAATCTCCCTTTCAGTTTGATTGATATGTGGCAGTCATATAAACTCCAGAAGCACATCTCCACTTCATTAACCTAGCTAATTCTATGAGCAACATCCTTCTCAATCTCCCTGCTTCATGAATTGTTGATCCAATGTATCTAAAAGGGTTGTTTTTTTTTTTTTGTGCTTCTTGGTCAACAATCGTAACTAATTCCTCATGTCGATTCTTGTTATTACTAAAATTGCATTCCATATATTTTGTCTTAATTTGAGTAATTTTAAAACCTTTAGATTCTAAAGCATCCCTACCTAGCTCTAGCCTTGCATTTACTTATGTACTCACATCTATATGTATATGTGAGTACACCATCATCATCATCCAATATCCCAACCAACTGCCATCAACTACATAAATCTTGTTACACCATTCCACCCTATCAAGGACCGTATCCTTGGATAAACCATAAGTCATCACAAATATTTTCTTAATATCTCTACATATGTCCTTTTGGGCCTTCCCCCTATGCTTTTAGTGCCTTCAACTTGAACTAACTCACATGGACAATCTACTTTCCCTCTTATTGCTTTTTGGCTTTTCCTAAGTTCCCATGAATGCATTCATTTCTACTTCGATCGTTCCTCATATTGCCACGCATACATCTCAACATCCTTATTTCAACTACGTTCATCAAATGAATATGATCTTCCTTAATGGCTCGACATTTTGTCTTGTAAAGTATGGCTTTTCTTATAACTATCTTATAAAATCTCCCTTTCAGTTTGATTGATATGTGGCAATCATATAAACTCCGGAAGCACATCTCCACTTCATTAACCTAGCTAATTCTAGGAGCAACATCCTTCTCAATCTCCCTGCTTCATGAATTGTTGATCCAAAGAATCTAAAACGGTCACTTTTTTGTGCTTCTTAGTCAACAATCTTAACTAATTCCTCATGTCGATTCTTGTTTTTGCTAAAATTGCATTCCATATACTAAAAAGAACGCTACCATATGCTTTTTTCTGAGTCGATAAAGACCATGTGTAGACCCTTCATCCTCTCCCTATACCTCTCCATCAGCTAAGTAGGAAAATGGCATCAAGAGTTGACCTTCCTAACATAAATTGAAACTAACTTTCCGATACATTCATCACATGCCTTGATCTCCGTTCAATCACTCCCCCAGAGTCTCATAGTATGATTCATAAGTTCAATATCGCAATAGTTATTATACTTGTAAATAGGAGAACATCAAGGGAAGCACATGATAGTCTTGAGATGACTGGCATCGATGAAAAGGTTGATAATTTGAGCATGATCCTCTGTTGTTTTGAGGCGGTCTCGGGGCAAAAGGTTGATCTAGCAAAATGTGAAACGATTGGTATTCATTTGGATAGTGTTGAATTGGTCACCTTGCAGGCCTTTTCAGTTGTAAGGCATGAGCCTTCCCTTCCTCCTATTTGGGTCTTCCCCTTTGTATCGGAAAGCCGGCCAAGCATCTTTGGGACAAAGTGGTGGAGAGATTCAAGAAGAAATTGACGGTTTGGAGAGGGAAGTATCTATCTCTTAGTGGGTTGCTTTTTAAATGTCCAAAGATGGTTCTTAATCACATCAACAAGCTTAGAAGGGATTTCCTTTGGAGATTGGAGGGATACGGCCAAAAAGAAAAAATTCCACCACTTAGAATGGGGTGAAGTATGCAAACCCTATGACAAGGGTGGTGCTAATATCCAATCCCTGGAGCTAATGAATGGCGCTCCGTTAGGCAAATGGTGGTGGTAGTTCAGCATAGAGACGAACGCTCTTTGGAGAGACGTTATTGCTAGTAAATATGGTAGCCCAATAGGAGGATGGTGGACAAAGGAATCTTCTCTCTATGGAGCCTCTTCGGTTTGGAAAGGCATTCTTAGAATGAAACCCATCTTTTTTAGAGGTGTAGCATTCTCTCTTGGTAATGGGGAGATAATTGGATTTTGGGAAGATGTTTGGAGGGGTGATCTGCCTCTGTCAATTCGTTTTCCAGCAATTGCTTCTATAGCATCAGATCGAAGCATCACGATTGACAAATGTATCAAGACTCTAGGTGGTTCGATGCCATGCCATCGTCTCTAGATCAGTCTATTGGAGTGGCTTCATCCATGCAACCTATCAGTTCGTGAAAGCGATACTATCATTTGGACTAATGACAAGTCAAGGCGTTTCTTGGTTAGATCATTTTATTCCTTGATTTGGGGCTTTTGCTTGGCTAGCGAGAAGAAAAAGAATTCTTACAATCGACAATCTCCAAAAGCATTCTATGCCTATCTAAAATATTTGCCTTCTTTGTATGGCTAAGGCTGAGTTTGTGAACCACCTCCTTATCCATTGCCCTTTTGCTAGCCACGTATGGGCTTCCATCCTATCAAGATTTAACCTAGTGCCACTATGCCTTATGACATCAGCAACCTCCTTGCTTAGCATGGGGTGGCCCTCTGTAAGAGCTCCCTTGCGTTATGGAGACTCTATTCTCTCTGGTTTTTGGACAATTTGGGGCAAAATGAATGGGAGATGCTCTTGTAATGTTAGCCGGAACATCAATTGGGTCGCTAATTATGTGTGGGATAGTGTAAACGAATGGGCTCTGGGTTTGGGTCGTTTAACCTAGTTGTTTTTCTTATGTTTTTTCCTTTTGCTTTTGTTTTGGTTCCTTTTTGGCACTACCTCAGCACTCTTTCAATGAAAGTTCCAGTTACCTTTAAAAAAAACAAAAAACAATGGAAGCACATGATGGACAAATTGGATGCACTTTACACATCATGGTGGGCCCCACACTTAATGAGTGCATATCAACCATTGTGTTCTACTATGTATATTGTCCTTTCAGTTGTAAAGATTTTTATCTGTAATCTAAAACATGGTTTTCCTACCTATAACCCCTTCGTAGCTAAGGATTTTACAGGCATCCAAACAACCCTGAGGTTTACTAGATAAACGCGTAACCATAACCAAATAATCAGCTAAGATTAAAACAAAAAAGGGACCCGATTTCAATTTGTTGGCATTTACGCCACGCTTGGTTGCACTATTGAATTGAATTACAATAATCTGTTCGAAATGCAATTCGGTCACTTCCACTTAAGACATCCTAGCTCTGCGAGTGGGACTTTTATGTTCCCATTACCGGTCCCGGGCCCGGTAAATAAAGGCTGTGTCAGGTTGCCAGCTAGCGCCAAACTTTGGCCACAGCTTTTTATCCGTTGATTATGTCATACAAGCCCAGATGAAGGGAAAAAACAAATATCAGCTTGATCCAAAACTTTTATGGCCCCCAAAAGGTTTTTAATGGTCGACACTCATTCAACACTCATAACATAGGTGGGTCACAGGAAAGGAAAATGTATGTGTTTCATCCATTCCATTCATCGATTTTTACAGATAATTTTATGGCTTCGTACAAAAAATTAGAGGGATATAAATCTCAAGTGGACCACACCATAGGAAAACAATAGTGATTGAATATCCACCATTAAAATCCTCCTAAGGCCCAATGTACTGTTTATTTGACATCTAATTCATTGATTATGTCATACAAGCCCAGATGAAGGGAAAAAACAAATATCAGCTTGATCCAAAACTTTTATGGCCCTTAAAAGGTTTTTAATGTCGACACTCATTCAATTGGGACATGAAATTCAAGTATGATGTGCGAGATTTTCAGGCTTTAGATCACACCAGTTTAGAAACAATTACACAAAATTCCACATCCCACACAAAAGTTCAAACACTCAATCAAGGGGAATCTTATACGGATCCAGGCTTACGCATTCTAGGGCTGGATCAATCAAAATTATAGACCAAACATGAATCAAAGGAGGATAAATTCATCCACACATGCACAAAAATAATTCCCCCAATCCAAGGGATTCAAAAATTTCAGTTCGGGGAACCCTAAGGTTGAAGAAAGGGCATAAAATTGGAGATTTGAATAATTTAGGGTTAGATTTAGGGATTTTGGGTAAAAGAGGAGTGAAAGAGAGGAGAGAGACAAACCAGAGAAGTACCGCACGTGTGGACAACAGCAATGGCCCAAACGCAGGTGCATGTGATCCTGGCCGCACGTGTGTGGGGCCCACTATTCAGAAAAAGGCCAGCTTGGCCCTGGTCGGCCAGGGGTGGACTCCACAACCCACAAATTTCAGCTCGATTCGATGCACGGTTTGTGCGTGGTGCTCCACCGAAGTTTCAGCCCTCTTGTAGGGCCAGATCTGAAAATCTATTGTAGAGAGAAAAACGACTGCAATGGAGGATGGATTTGAAGCGTAGATGATTGTAGGAGAAGAGAAATATGGATGGAAAAAGGTGGGGGCGAATCAGGATAGGTGTGGCTTCGCAACATAGTAGTCAGCCATTCGAGAAAGGGGAGGTTTTACACGCAATTGAATCTCCACAACTCAGAAATTTAGAGCAGAAAAACATAAAAATTTTATTAATCTTTAATGAGGAAAAAGACTACAAGGGGTGCCTATTTATAATAAAATCCTATACCTCAAAACTCGCACTATGTGCACAACCTATTACTTGGAGACAAAGTAACCACAATTAACAACCTATTATTGTTCCTAATAACAATAATAACTAAAACTCAAAATACTAGATCATTTGGAATAGTGGGTCATGATCATGAGCACCCATGGTGGGATTCACATGACGATCGGGTCCACTCCAAGGAACCAAAACTCAATCCTCTAACTAAGGGGTCCTCCCTGGACGTCGTCATCGATCCATATCGATGGTGACGCCCTCCTCCTCGCATACGTGCATAGGGGGGGCATACATGTGTGCGAGATGGCCCTATCACCAATTAAAATAAACTAAGCAATGTAACTCTATGGCTTCCAAGCCAATAGAGGATCAAATCACATAGGCTATTTAAGATACGCAAATTAATCAACTAGCCTATGGCATAGTGAACATGTGAGTATAGGATATGCGCCTACCTATCAATCTTAGCATTCATATAATCATACAAGCATATAATTAAACATTCAACCACATTGCATAATTAAACAACTGCTTAAATGACAATCTCAAACACAATCATGTATAGTGGTTCAGTTACGTGCGTACTCCACTCCCGATAGACTCACTCTTTCCTAGAGTGTACCGGATTTCACTATGGGAGGCTTTAAATCAGGTTTACCTCAAACCTTTATAGCCCTGCATAAGGAATCTACAATTTATGCCCTACACAAGGACAAATGTCCTACACAAGAACCTAGACTTTATGTCCTACACAGGGACAATGGTCCTAATCTCGAACCCAACAATTTAGGCCACTGTAACACCCCATATTTTTAATACTCGGGTGTTACCCTAAGAACATATTAGGATCAACCTGATGTACTGTCGAGCCATATGTTCAATTTAATTGCATGCAGCATACATGGAAAAAGACTTACGAAACATAGGCAAAGAATAATCCTATATAAATAAACATAGATGAATCCATGCAATAGAAAATAAAACGTACCGCTTTCTCAAGCTTCAAAAGCTTTCCCGCACAGCTCATTACCTATGAAGATAGCAAACAAAAGCAAGTTAATGGTTTTAAAAAGGATCAATAGGAGACTTCCACTCTTTAACGGCAGAATTAAGGAGAACATTACAGATATTTGGGAGGTTTAGGTCTTGTATTTGTTTTTCAGGCACTCTTTCTTTTTTCCTCTTACAAACTTTTAATTGCCTCCCAGCTAAAAAGGTTATAAAGGGATCAATTTCTCATCACAAGCATCTAAGCCTCATCCCAACTAATTGGGGTCGACTATATGTATTATTTCTTCCATTCTACTCTATCAATACTCATAACTTCAGTTAGAAAAAGTAATCAATTTCTATAAAGCTAAAAAATCGCATGATAATTGGCCTTTTTTTTAGTGCAAGTATTGAAGTGAAGGAGTGAAGAATAACAGACCGAATCAATGGGGATAGCAAATCCAAAATTGGGAGTTGATGCTACGACTATCCCAATTAAGCGTCCCAAGTGATCAAGAAGTGGTCCTCCACTATTCTCACTCAATATGTGACGATCTAGCTGTATAACATTTATAAAATGTTGCCGCAATACAGTAGACCGAATACTTCTGCAAGGATAACTGCAAAGAACATCATGAAGGCATTAGCAAAACCCACGAATGATCTTGATAACATGAAATTAAGCTGGAATACATTAATTATCGGGAGTGGCATGGAAATGAAAGGGATCTGAATCAAAATTGTGAATTGTGGACAGACCTATTTTCTATTAAGACAAAAATGATTAACATGGAGTGCATGCACTGACATGGGTTTGTACTAACAAGCTAACCCAAAAAAACAAAAAAAAAATTGATTCAGATCCCTTTCATTTCCGAATATCCTCGAATAGTTAGGAAGAACTTAGTATGTGAATCACCTAAAATCCCCTAAGAAATAACAAATTTAGAAACAAAAACCTTAGCCCCTTTGGAAAATTTAACCCAAAAATGCTAATTGAAGGATGGACTCTCTTGCCATGCAATTGGCAAGATCTCTGACCCTTGTGATGCTTCATACTGACTGGAACCGTTCTTCTCCCCTCTAATTCCTGAACCACGAAAATCTAATCCCGCAGGAAGCCATGCCGCCGGTAACGCGATCTCGTCAGACCCATACGGTCGACATCCATCCCATCCCGTCGACAGAGCGCCAGCGGGAGCACAGCCCTGTCTACACGCCAGGTCTCCCGCCTGGAGTGACGAATGAGGATACAGGGTCAGAAGCAGTAGGGGATTCTCCTTCCCCTCAAGTCATCTTATCAGGACTGCCCTCACAATACTTTGAGCGGCGGACGCCTTCGGTTGAACCTTCAGCCAATGCATATGCAGATACGCCCTTGGGAGTAGCAGCCTTTACAGCCTTTGCGCATGTAACGACCTGAAAAATTCCGTACATTGGGTCGAGTACCACCTCGACCAGAAATCACATAGGATTAAATCCTTTAGAATTTAACAAAGTTAACTAAGTACTAAACTCAATTAAATATGAAATCTAGTTAGGATCGCTTTAAATACGATCCGCAAGATCCAAAACTTGCGTAATCATTGACGCCAGGTTACCCTAAAGTTTAGAACCAAACTCATTCCCCGTCTGCTTCTAGAATGAAACGAATAGATTAGGTCAGATCGCACTCGGATTCCATTAACCCGGTTAAGGAACTAGGACCGCCCACCGGGCTTAACAATCATCTCAAAATCACCTTATCCGATATTCCACGGCCATTCGTTTCGAATCGGAGCGAGGTAGTGTGAAAAACACTATTCACAAGCCGAAATAAATATCCGGAATAGTGATCTCGGCATCGCTCGTTGACGCGTCAAGATAAGAACCCGACCGTCGAATCGACCAAATTACACCCTCGATTAAGAAAAATTTCAGAACATTTACATGTACTTGGAATTTCGATCGTGGCCCACCGACCGTCGAACGAAAGTGGTCCGCCACGTGCGATCTACGTATCCGAATGAGTCAAAAACGTAATCCCACGTAGATCCATTGGTGGTGAGCTTAAGTCGACGTTTGGTTCAAAGAGGGCTACCGAACTCCCCTTTTAGTGAGGAAAAGCGTCAAAAATCTCATATGTAGTGCTCCATGAACCTAAGTCTATTTCCGTAATGTTTGAGGCTATAAAAGGGGCTTAGAGCAGCCTCTCACAAATGACATACGAATTTAGGGAGAAACCCTAGAGGGAGAGAGAAAAATCTTTAAGAGGGAAAGACTTGGAGATCGTTCCGATCTTCCTCCCGCCGCTCTTGGCTTGCTACACGGCCTACATCTCTCGATCTAGACGCTTTCCCGGCGTATTCCGCCTCATTTGAAGGTAAGAAAACCTAACCCTAGGTCCGATTTGCGGTGGAATCGAGGTGGGATGTATACCGACTAACCGATTCCGCTTTTAGGCTAGAAATCGCCCGTGAGACGGAAGATCTATCACCTTCTTGCGATTCGTCCGTTTCAAAAGGCAAAGGTGAGGACTTTAAGCGTATAAGTTACGGTTTTCAACGCTTTCAATGTCGATAATGGTAGATTCATGATCCGCTTGCATTGCACATGTACAAAAGTGCCTTCCGTTTCCTCAGTTTTGATTAACGGTGTGAAATATGGAATTTCACATATTCTAGGTATACGTGAGAAATACCGTATACGTATTTTTTTGGATAATTGTTTGACATGTTTATTTAATGTTTAATTATATAACATATGAATAAAATACTAGTTTGGCGAAAGAGATCGCCAAAATATATGTTCCTTTGTAAATGTGCCGTATGTTGAAAATACGTATTGTAGAAATACCGTATACGTATTTCTTTTGGAATAATGTTTGACATATGTATTTAATGTATGATTATACAATACATGATTAAAATACTAGCTTGGCGAAAAAGAATCGCCAAATCTATCTTCCTTTTGTAAACACCATGTATGTCGAAATTGGGTATACGTGGAAGTACCCTATACGTATAAAATTACTGATGTGTTTGCTATGTTTATTTGTTGTATGAATATGTTGTATATGTATAAAATACTAGCTCGGTAACGGACAATCCTAGTACACTCTTCTCTAGCATACGTCATGTATGTTGAAGTAGTGTATTCCAAGTGTCAGTGAAATCACTTGCAGTGTAAGTGTTTAAGTGTTAACCTTAGTTAGGTGCTGAGATGGGATTCTCCGCTACTTTAGAGTCACATATGACACTCTCCATGTGGTTGTTCACTCTAACCACTCACCTATGAACTCTAGGTATTTGTATCCCTATGTGTATAGTGCTTTATAACATGCTTCATAACATGCTTGATAACATGTCTGTACAACATGCTTTACAACATGCCTTTGTAATATGCTTTACTTCATGCTTTATAATACATGCTTTGCCTATGCTTTACTTCACGTTTCACAACTATGAGCTTGGGACTATGTTCGTAGTCCGCATCCCAGACGACTTGAAGATGTGGTTGGGGTTTCATTCCGCCACGCACGATGTGTTGGTGAACCCGTGTCGACTTTAGGTCACGATAGTGGTTGGCCACACGAGGTGCTTCATCACGCCTCATATCGCCCAACTTGTTGTGCGCTCGAGCTAGCCGAACATGTCGCAAACCGTATGCCTTATGTATGTTCACCATGTTTGGTCGCTAATGCCAACCTAGGGTACCAAACTTACCAAGTGAAAATCCCGTTAACCATGGTACTCGATCCGTTAAGACTCATGAGCCGGGCATGGTGGTATGGGACACCGTGGTCGAGCTGTCGGCCTACGCTGGGGCTACGTGCCTCCCCGTAGTGACCAGTGAGCAATTCAACTCGTGAGCCGATTATGGTGGTATGGGACACTATATTCGCGCTGTCGGCCTACACTGATAAGGTGATGGGGAGTGGTGCAGTCTTTGTGTGTACAAGCAGGTTTGTAGAGGACCGCGAGCATATTCTCAAGTTGCATAGCGTGCCTTAGGGTTCGCCGCGACATATGGAATATGAACTAGGCCTGTTTCGTATAGTTGTATCGTGATGAATCGTTTAAGGGGTGATGGGGAGTGGTGCAACCTTTGTGCGTAATGTGACTCTCAAATTTCTACCTGCAACATTTATAACCTAGAAAACACACCATCGTCGATATTAACTAGACCGACGACCCTAGATTGGATCATGTTTGGATATGATCAAGGGAGGTACCTTAGTTTCCCAATCCCGCTTTGAAATGAATTAATTAAAAACTCGAATCATACTCATCATGCATCGCATGTGCCTGGAAGATGTGGAGCACTGTGGGATGTAAGCATGCGCGAACGTGAGATGGTGTCGCTGAGGGAGTACGTCGGAGAGGGCATCCATCATAATCATTCATACTTGCATTAATCGAGTAACTAGGAGTGTTTGATTTATCGCTTTATCATTACCGCTTGATCCCCTATTGGTAACATGATAACTTATATCTTCTTGTTCCACCGAAAATTAGCTACTCACTCCCACGTTATGGACTCTCGGTTCATGCGCACACCAACCGTACTGTCTCGTGTTTAGGCGATCCGGCTATTCCTGGAGGCGAGCCCGACACGACGAGGACCAGGAGGAGTTCTCGTATATGCCATTCACGCCGTGAACTTCGATTAGGTCTCGGGATCGATGGGTTTTACGAGATTGTATTTAGTTATTTTGACATTTTGTTTATTACACGTACATGTATATTGTGACTCGTAAGGATTCATACTCTAATGAATCATTTATTTTGTTTCTTTACATACATATATACACAATCGCCTTCCGCTTGCTTTTATACAACTGATCTGGAGTATGAATTACTGCTTTGGTATAATCTCATTCATGTTTATTGCGCTAACTCAGACAACTTTTAACCATCATTGTGTATGTTACATAAGTGATGCGTTGGAACTCGGGAGTTGAGTTCATACTCGACCCCCGATTTTCAGGGCGTTACAGCACAAAAGGCCGCTACCATGCAACAACAATAAGATACGTTCACCAGACAGCAGCAGGACATGCACGCCCTGATGATGCAGACCCTGCGAGATAGAGATCATAGAGCAGCATCCCGAGACAGGGACGCCAGGGGCGCAAACATCTTCGACCGATTCCTGAGACTACGACCGCCGACCTTTGGAGGAGCTCCTGACCCAGTTCAGGCCGACCACTAGTTGGCAAGGATCACCAAAATGATGGGGCTGCTAGAGTGCACGGACCGCCAGATGGTCACCTTGGCCACGTATCTACTCGAGGGGGAGGTAGAAAACTGGTGGAATGGCGTATAGAGAAGCGTGCCGACTGGGTACGCCTGGTCGTGGGCTAGCTTCAGGACAAATTCCTGGAGAAATATTTTCCGCAGTCCTGCCGAAGTGAAAAGATCGCGCGGTTCCTAAAGCTGGAGGTAGGAAACCTCATGGTTGCCCAATACGAGGCGAAATTCAACAGTAGCCCAGTATGGTACGTACCCAAAGCCCTCACCTGGGATTTCATAGACTTCCCAAAACTGGTGGACAAGGCGATGAGGGTACAGAGAGATTTCGAGCACACCATTCGCCCCCGCCTTCCAACACGAGACACCCCGGTCAGGCCGAGGCAAGCACCTCCTGCTCCGCCCATCCCTGCAGGAAGATCCAAACCGCTATTTGCGCGATCACCACCTTTCTTGCTAGGGTGGAGGAGGATCAGGAAGAGGAAAGAAGAATCAGTAAAATTTTTGAAGGAGATGCGGCCTGCAACTTTCGAAGGTGTGTCTCTTGGAGCAAGGGCATTTTGGACATGTGAAAAGTCCTCCGTACATGAGAGGAGTATTCTTGGAAGGTAAGAATGGGAGGGCTTAGTAAGGTCCGTGGCTCATAAGTGAGTCGTACAGTAGGAAAAAGCTCTAAAATAATTTTTTAATTAACAATAACAATAAATAATTAAAAATATAAACTCACTTTTCCAACCTCACCCATTCCAAATACTTCACATTATATGAAAACTCCTGCACAAGAAAAGTAAATATATTATAAACCTTTTAAATGAAAATAATATAAACACATGAGTTATTAAATCTTAAGAAAATTATATTCTTAAATATAATTTGATTAGAATCTAAAAATAAATAAAAATCCATGAGATCAAACAAACACAATAATTAGGTGGACAAAACCTATAAATCGAGACAAACACATGTGTATTGCTTTCTTTCGTTTTTAATAGATGTATTCACACCCCCACGCACTCACACTATATCATTGTGGGAGTTCACCCCAACGGTCACTTGAACCCATGACCTTGAAACTCTTGCGAACTACCTCTTTAAGCCTGATCACCTCTTTTTAATGTATCTAATCATCAAAACGCAGCACAATGACCTTGGGTCAGGTCCACTCAAGGGACAGGTCGGGCTTCATACTTAATTATGGTAAATATAAAACTAATAATAATAGTAAATATTTAAAATAATTACAATTAGTAATAGAATTGGATTTTTTTATTTTTTTTTTTTACATAGAAAAGAAAAGATACCAATATTGTAACGCCCCGTGTTTTCAGGACCTGAGTATATGACCCGTTTCCCAAAAACCTGAGTGTTAGCTTATAAAATCCAGTATAGATTTGAACCGTTTATCATCAATCAGAGTTAACAACAACGAAGTTAGAATAAACCATGCATTGAATAAGAACATTCCAACCATAATGAAATTCCAAATGTAGCGCCCATACAGGACTTATACAATCTCAAATAACAAAGTTCAGGTAAGTAAAAACATGAGTCTATACGAGTTATAACAAATAGCCGCAGCAGACCCTGGGCCCGTCACAGGTTCTGAGGGTGGCCCACCTGCTCTATATGAGGTGCGCCCACCAACCTTATGCAAGGATTGGTCCACCGAGTTATAAACTCAGGTGCGGCCCACCCTTTCGAGGTGGTGCGGCTGAGTTCAGGCACAGCTCAACAGAACTGACTTCAGCCCAGTCCTAAAGCCAATCTATGGCTCTGATTGCTGCCTGGTTTGGCTCTTCATGGAAGTTGCTTTGAGCCCCGATCTCGGCCCTGCTACGGCCCACCTTTCAGTTGGAACTAGGCCTGATCTCAGCCCTTTTTCTGAGGCTGTTCTCAACCCAAAATGTGGGCTGATATCAGCTCAGCACACCGATGGGCCCAGCACTCCTTCCGGCCATTCTTTCGGCCCAACTGGAGGTCTAATTTTTAGTTCAAATCAGGGCCCTGTTGAGGGCTACTTTTGGCTTAGTTTCGGTCCAAGCTTGGCCCAAAACGTTGCTGGAACTCCCACGACAACACGTCATTGGATGAAAGGAAGAAAGACAAGGGAAGTTAGGCCGTTACCTGGCCTGTTCCGACGCCGTCTTAGTCAGCTTAACTCGGTTGCAGCTACAGCAACGAACCAGGTGAAGGTTCATTCCTACGTTAGCAAGGAATTATGGTTTGAAGAACTTAGCCAAGGCAGCGTACGTCCTGCCTGATGAATGAGTAGGTCACGAATCAATGCTCACAAATGATGGTGCGGTGGGTGGCTTCTGACGAGGAAGATGAGCGCCTCTAATGGTGAAACTCTATCCGACAGATCTTTCTTCAATCTGAGGCATGGGGATGTCGAAGACCGGTCCAGGGAGGCTAGTAGGAAGGAGATTTTAAAGCTTCCAGTTGGTTTTGGTGGTGGGTTTAAGCTTAGAAAGAAATCGCCGAGTTTAGGAAGTACGGCTGCAAATGAATGGAGCAGCGCACCCTCAGTAATATAGGCTCCCTGTTTTGATGCCCTAAGTCTCCCTAGACCATCGGATGGAGGGTGGATGGCCTGGATTGCGCCCAGCTTGCAACGGCCTTCAAGTACATCCGGTAAAACCGAAACCGGACGTGGTTTTTCAGCCTGGTAAGGAATCCCTAAACCAGGGAAAGATGGATGGTTGAGATTGCCTGCACCGGACAGTCGGGATTGGAGGAGAAAGCCCTCACGCGGATCGCCAGCGTGGAGGAAAACCGGATTTTCCGATTTTGGAAGGAAAAGAAACACAAGCGGCTCTCTTGCGCTGGCATTTGTGGTCTCAAGAGTGCGAAACATGTCTCGATCCAAACATTGTTTTGGTCAGATCCCTGCTACGCACCAGATGGACGGATCAGATCACTCATACAGGCCATGATGGTGGGCCACGATTTGAAACAGAGGGACGGTCCTGCGTCCGTTCAAAAACGCGCCCGCCGCGGGAGAAAGGAAAGAAGGAATTTCCTTCTTTAGAAACTTTTCGGTCAGAGCAGCTCTGACCGTTCTCCAAGGTTCAGTGCACAGCGGGTGCACGTTCCTTCCGTGCATACGCAACAATTGTGGGGTCCACAGTGATGTCTGTGATCTGATCCAAACCGTTCATTAGTTTTATAAAAAATAATATATATTAAGTAATACAAATTACATTATAGTATATAATATAGTATGACGTATAAAACATTGTATTTATTTTACACTTTATATAAATAATTATTTATCAATTAATAACGTATTTAATTTGAAATATTATCTATATGTGTATTTATGTATTTTTCTTTTTATATATATGGTATAATACAATAATATGTAGTTTAAATTACAAAATGTAATTATTAGTTGATATACATCAATTATATGATAATGTGTTAACATACAATTTATTTTATGTATAGTTCAAATAATGTAAAATAAATAGTATACATAATTTGTATAATTTAAGTAACATATGTATTATTACAAATGATTAAAAATCATTTTGTATTATAATATATTTATACATTTAGAGTGAGTTATTATGGATCAACTTAAGATGGGCAACCCATCTGACTTTGAGTATAGATCTATAACTCAGGTGGGCCTCATCTGGTGGTCGGTCAGATCATGTTTGTACTCTAACATTTCCAGGCTAATTCTGGATACACTTAGACCGATGCTTCTACAGTCCAATGAGTTTACAGTTGCTTACAGAATCACTAAATCGGGTTTGTGATTCTAATTTAGGTCATCATGGTAACACCCGAATACTGAAAAGTATAAGGTGTTACAAATATAGCATGTAACACTGCATGGTAGAGTTATGGTATTTATGCATAGACTAGCTTAATGAACATGTCTCACTCTCAGACATGCCATTGCATAAGTGAAGCTTAACCTCCTAGCGCCTAATTACAGGATGAGGGCAGTTTTAGAAGACATAGTCCCTATTTCCGACAAAGCTAACATTGCACATGTGCTGTTTGATCATTCTCTCGAATCTTTTTAAGGTATATGAACAAAGGTGAGGTAGATCCAACATTCGAGTGGATATGCCTCATTTTTATACACATACCTTGAAATGATATGAGAGAAGGCATGGACAACAGATAAATGGACACATAACATTGGGCTTAGCCACATAACTGCCTATTCGTGGCTAGGACTAGAGACTAGAATGGGTAGGTCCATGTCTAGGCTAGGTGTGTTGGATGAAAAAGGAAAAATATATATACAAAATAATACCTCATTAATATGGTATTTACATTCTAGTAACCTTTTAAATCAAGTTTTCGTTGCATTACCTGATTAATCAATATATTGTCAAAAGCACCTTCCGTTAGTTTTCTCTAAACCTGATATGATTTTTTCCTAGAATGATAAAAATGCCCACAAATGAGGAGTTTTCTGTAGGGGATTTGCATGGTAGGAATGTGGCCACTGGTTCGTAATCCTTGGACCCACCATAAAGCATGTGTTTTATCCACGTAAGCTTAAAAGATGAGGTAGATCCAAATGTCAGGTGGACCACACCATAGAGAAGAGTGATGATTGTATGCCCATTATTAAAAGCTTCGTAGGGCCCACCGTAATACCTACCATAATGTTTATTTTCCATCCAACCTATCCGTTAGGTTAGGTAGTCTTAGATGAAGGGAAACAGCAAATAGCCAACATAAAGTTTTCAGTGGTAGGTGTTCATCACCACTGTTCTCTTTAGTGGGGTCCACCTTAGAATTAGATCTGCCTTATTTTTAAAACAAAACGGCTCAATAGGCGGAAAATAAGTATGATTAAGCATTAACTAATCTCTAATAAATGTCAACAACAAACACATTGAAAGTCACATCAGATCACATTACGAAGGCCAGATGCATTGAATCATACATCAGCGAGAACCAACTAGCCAAGAGTTGGGAATGGCATTTCACCTTTATTCACAACTCATTCGAGTTGCAAGTTCAACAACCTATTAGTTCTTCTTGCCATTTATCTCACCCACTCACACGAGTTGAAAGGAGACCCAACTCCATTGGTTGGTCAACGAACAATTAAAAGCCACATTATGAACAATGTTAGATTTTCTGTATTTTCCATCTTATCCGTCTATTTGCTGGCCCACAATTGGGGCAAGCCTCTTCTATCTGGATTTATTTTTTTTAAAGAATCGGCCATCCACAACAGCGCTGATCAAATAAAAGATTTCAACCACTAAACCATGAGCTCCAGTTCTACAGATAATTTAGAAAAGCTAGGTTTAAAAACCCAAACGTGTTGCTGAAAATTTAGGAACATTTGAAAATCTAATAAAAGAAAAACAGAAAATCAATTCTGAGATAAAATTACAGAGAGTGAGAGATTTGCCAATCTCTGTGATGGAAATGAAGAAATCAGAAGTGCACACCTGAACCGAAAACTGATATCTCCATCTGTCACAGGCCCAACAAGGTCATATCTGCATCTCTGATTTGCCTAGATCAGACCCAGTTGCACCCCTAGAGAATCAATGGGTTGGGTTGATCCCATGACCCACAGACCTGGTCCAACTCATACCCAGATCTGGGTCCAATGAATAATCCAGTTGGGATCAGGTCTCTGTTTACAGCTCCAGCAGAAAATCATGTAGTCTTCTAAAGCACAATAGGATATTTTGATTTTATAAAAGAAGAGCTTATAAAAGAAACTGAATTCCATGATGGTTTTGATTTTATATGAACTTCTAAAAAGAAAGAGAGCTATGATGAAAGAAACAAAAATAAAAATAAAAATAAAAATAAAATAAAAAAATCATTCAGCTATGTATTTGTGCAATGGTAAGTTTGTTTTGGCTTCATGGCTATGTATTTGTCTTTGACATCTTGTTTTTGCTGATGTTTGGCAAGTCTTTATTTGTCTTAATCCTCTATATGATATTTCCTGGATCTTTGGTTTATCATAATGCCTGCTGTTTGTTGGTACAGGCTGGCAGGTCCACCAACTCAGATGAAGGCTGTTGAAGGTGGCTTTGTTGGAAGGGTATGCAATTTTTTTCTTTTTTGGGTGGTGTGGGCTTACTGGAACTCCAGGATCAATAGTAACCCTTGGATTGGAGGTCTTTGACATATAGAGGAACTTCGATGGATCTTATTTAATTCATTTTCCCTTTTGTAAGAATCATCCAATAGAATGGTTAGGAGTATTTAATCAGTGTGATTTCCAATCATCCAAAGTAGAGTCACATGTTCCCAAATAAATAAGCAACTTGTAAATGAAAATCTTCCATGATTTCTAATCAAGAAAAAGCCTACAACAACATCTCAACAATGACTCAACATTATGTCCTCTCTAATAGTTTTCTGTCTTCCAAGCCAGGGGTGGGATGCTTAGGATCGAATACACCTTGATTTTAGCACTGAATTTTTGGAGCTTAGGAGAAATCGTTGAATGACTAATTCAAAAGTGACGAGTGCTTGCAGAAATGAGCACACAATCAACCATGTCAACTCAATTTAGTACACATCAAACCAATTTATGATGAAGTATTTAACCTTTTAGAAAAACTAAAGGAATGAATAGAACAGAAAGCTCACCATATTCAAGCTGAATTGTTCGATTAAGAGAACCCCAGAAAATAATATCCATTATCATGACAGCACCTGCACAAGTCTTTCAAATGAACAGATCGGCTTTAGTACGCAAGTTCAAGACAAATTCACCAGAAATCTCACCTAACAGCACCCAAATGATAAACAAGACCATATCACAGGTGGCAAGGCAGATTTCCTAATTGTGCACTTTGCAGCAATGCACTCCATAAGAAATCGAATAAATGAAAATTTGTACATGGTATAAACTATCAGGAACTAAAATAAAGCAGTGATGAGAGCAATCTATTTCTGTCATTGTGAATGCCCTGTGTTGAGCCTACAGCACTTTGGAAATAGTATCAAACAGTTTCAACCAACTAACCTGATATACAGATTGCATCAGATAACCCTAAAACCTAGCTCTTCGCTCGATCTCCTCTTTCTCATGACGGCTTTGCAGTTTGATGGTAGCCCTGATTTTATTTGTCCTGAAAATGCAGTTACCGATTTACTTTCTAAATCTGTTTTCAAGAATCCACCACTTTCCTCATTCTCCATGAGATGGTTTGAATACATCCAACATCCATGAGCAGATATCACAGTGCCAAGCTACAATCAACAATCGTATATGTAAAGCTGAAAATGGCTTGACTATTGTATTAAGCTTCAATTGAATTCATTTACCATTTTAGAAATAGACATTGCACATACAAATCCATTATATTATCTAGATAATAAGTACCTATGAAAATTTCAATGCTACTTTTATATATATATATAAAAAAGGCCTGATTGAATGCATTGTAACGCCCCAGTTTCCAGAACCCGAGTATGAGACCCATTCTAGAAACCCGAGTGTTAATAATTCAAGTAACTTGTGAAATACTAAAATCAGAGTGCGATAGCATAAGCAAGCAAGAATAACATCATATAATCCAAATATTTGGCCTAGTCAGTTGGGGGCCTTAATTATAAAATTCATAAGTTTCAAAGTACCAAACAGCTATAAAGAAATACTGTATTTACTGGTTAAGCCCAAAATATTTAGTCGCTTCCTGCTGCGGCTCATCTTCATAATATCCATTTATGATGTTGAGGCCCGAAAATGTGCCAGCCGCCCAACAATCCAGGGCCCAATGAGACCGGCTTGGCCCATCTGTGCGGCCCAAATGGGAATGGGCTGACTGGCCTGGCCCAGCTATGCGGCCCACTGTTGTGGCTGGGCTCAGCCCAGATCCATGGTCGGATCGGTCCAGCCTTTGGCCCAAGTCAGCAGCTGGGCTTGGCCCAAACCACGACCTGAGCTATGGCCAGATCCCGGCCCAATACTGAGGCTGATTTCGGCCCAGTTCATGTGGCTGCTTTCAGCGCAGATCGTGTGGCTGATTTCAGCCCAGTTCTGGGCTGATTTCGGCCCAAATTGTGGCTCAAATCAGGGGCTAAAGGCAGGTGGGTCCTACATGGGGCCACCGTAACATATTTAAATGTATATATTATTACTCTACATTACATTTTATTATTTATTTATATTTTTCTTTTTGCATGCAATAACGTCCAGTGGCCGGACGTCCATTGATGGATGGTCTGGACACACTGTCCATAGATGGACAGTCCAGGGGCAGCGTCCACAGATGGACAGCCCAGATATGTGGCTCATGGACGGTGTAGATACAAGGCATACTGCACGGTGTGCCCCATACGTGGATGGTGTGGAGAATACATACATCATGGTAGGGCCTTACATGGCACCGTCCATCAATGGACGGTGCTGATGATCACACGGGTAAGACCATGTGTGGGCCCCATAATTTGCTGATATCAAGGGCAGTGGCCGTCCAACAGATGGACGGCCCAGATATAGATTATATTCATGAGGTGGGTCCACAGGTGTGGGACCCACCATCACTAGCTTTTTCAAACGTCCAGTGTCGGACGTCCCTTGGTGGACGGCCTGGATACGTGGCCCACCATGTGATGCAGGGTGCGGCCCACCAGCAGATGCAGGGCCCATGGCTGGTGCAGCCCACCTGCATTTGTGCAGGGCCCATGGCTGTTACAGGCTAGCTAACTCAGCTGAAAACGTTGGGTCTCAGTCCATGCTCCTGGGCTGATTTCCAGACCACCACGGGGGCTGATTTCGGCCCGCTGCTTGCGGCTGGGACCCAGCAATGGACGGCTGGGATCGTGCAACCCCCAGGTGGTTGGCCACCGATCTGCGGCGCCCCAATGAGACACATCTCAGGCCCGCAGCTTAGCGAGGTCCATCTGCTGCATGTTGTTCACGGTAATGAGGCCGTTGATTGGCTCGGGTCTGGACTGAAACGGAGTCGTTTTCTAGCCCGATACAACCATTGTTTCGGTTTGTTCCCAGGGCCTGTTTCGAAGCTCTACTGAGAGCTCAAAACAGAGTCCAAATGGGGCCCGAAATAGAGTTCCTGGTCGACTGTGTTGTGGTCTGAAGCGGGCCATTGCTTGGCTCGATCCAAACACCACTACTGTTGGACCGAACCCAGCCATTGCTTGGCTTGGTTTCGGTCCAGGCAAGTACCACATGAAGCTACAAAGAAAATGAAAAAAAAGAACAAAAGGAAAAACGTTTCACTTGGGGCAGTTGCTGCCTTCCTCACCTAAGCTGAAACAGGGGGGGTCGGTTTCCCTGTTTCTCTCCCTCTCTTTCCTCTCCTCTTTCTTCTTGCTTGTGGTGTAACTATGGGTTCACACTGACCCGACTCAGCCCAGTTTCTCACGGCTGAGACGGTGCAGGGTGCACTGAGTTCACCCGGTCGGCTCACTCCTCACGGCCACTCTCTTTCTCCTCTCTACACTCACTTTCCTCCTCTCTTTCTCTCTCTCTCTCAGTGCGAATCCCTAGGTCCACAGGGCCCTTTATATAGAGGAAGAGAGAGGGAGAGGAACGGCTGAGCTTTGCTCTCACAGTGGACGGCCGAGAATTGCACCAGCCCGGCTTTCCTGAAGAAGAAAGTCTTATCTCTGTTTTTCTCTTGCAGGACCTTTGCTTGGCCGTTTTTAGCAAAGAAAGGGCACGCTTCCCACGGGAAGATGGACGGATGGGGTTGTACGATCGGGCGATCGTGAGCCGTTCAGGCGATCCCATCATGGCCCCACCTCTCGGACGCCTTCCACGTGCAATGCATTGGACGGTGGTAGCCCATCTCCTTCATCCGTTTACGAGGGGTGGAATGGCTATAGGGATTTGTTAAGCTAGGCCCCACGGAGAATTTGAACGGCTCAGATGTCCCGGAAAGTGGCCATGGTGGGCCACTAGGAGCTCAAAGGACGGTCGTTCGAATCTCTGTTTTGGCGGGAGGATTCAGTTTCAGTGCACTTCGTGTACAAGTGCATGGGATGCACGTGCACGCTGTATGAGTTCCACCAGGATGGTTATGATGAATCTGATCCGTTCAAACACCTTATAAGTAGTCATGGGGGAGTATTGGCCTAATTTTTGGGCGGACTCGAGGCCCATGTGGGCCGTACCACACGTCTTGGGCTCTGTTTAGCCCCATAACTGCTAACCCGATGGTTGCATTGGTTTGGTATTAAATTTCAATGGTTTATTAGTGTCTTAGAGTGAAATGGATGCTTGGTTGGCTATTTACTAGCCCTCGAAGATTGTTTCACCGCCTATTGCTATGGTTAGTTGAGTTGGAACTGTTTTGATTAGAGGTGTCTAGGCAAGGTTACCTTTTGGATTATCTTGGGGTGTATTCCAACTTCCGGGGCCCCTGATGAGTGGCCCTTTAGGGGCGCAGCGGAAATCCCGTCCTACATAAGTTATGTTCAAGCCATTTAAAAAAAAAAAAAAAAAATCACACACACCACCACACACGCCTTAGTGGGATTTCACCACTTATGGGTGCTTGAACCCTCAACCAGGTGTTGAAACTCCTGAGAGTCTACCACTGGACTAAGAGCAAGGACCCATTGATTAATCTAATCCGATCTAAGTTCAAGCCAATTGATTAATCTAATCTGATCTAAGTTGAGGTGGGTTTAAAAGGTAACACCCGTGTACCAAGGGTACGGGGTGTTACACTTATTTAATTCATTTTGCCTTCTATAAGAATCATCCAATAGAATGGTTAGGAGTATTTAATCAGTGTGATTCCAATCCTCCAAAGTAAAGTCACATGTTCCCAAATAAATATACAACTTGTAAATGAAGATCTTCCACGATTTATAATCAAGAAAAAGCCTAATTAGTACACCCAGATCCATAGCTTAACTTGCAAACTGAGTGGAGATACCTCGTTTCAACGCTTGAGGTCTTGGTATCGATCCCTACTGGGGGTGGCTAACATGGAGTGTGTGTACTGACATGGGTGTGTACTAACAAGCCAACCCAAAAAATAATAATAAAAAAAAATAAATCCTACAACAACATCTCAACAATGACTCAACATTATGTCCTCTCTAATAGTTTTCTGTCTTCCAAGCCAGGGGTGGGATGCTTAGGATAGAAATCACCTTGATTTTAGCACTTGAATTTTTGGAGCTCAGGAAAAATCGTTGAATGACTAATTCAAAATTTCAAAGTGACGAGTGCTTGCAGAAATGAGCACACAATCAACCATGTCAACTCAATGTAGCACACATCAAACCAATTTATGATGAAATATTTAACCTTTAAAAAAACCAAAGGAATGAATAGAACAAAAAGCTCACCATATTCAAGCTGAAATGTTCGATTAAGAGAAATGGAACAATAAGACCCCAAAAAATGATGTCCGTTAGCATGACAGCACCTGCACAAGTCTTTCAAATGAACAGATCGACTTTAGCTTGCAAGTTCAAGACAAATTCACCAGAAATCTCACCTAACAGCACCCAAATGATAAACAAGACTATATCACGGTGGCAAGGAAGACTTTCTAATTGTGCACTTTGCAAAGAATGCACTCCATAAGAAATCGAATAAATGAAAACTTGTACATGGTATAAACTATCAGGAACTACAATAAAGCAGTGATGAGACCAATCTATTTCTGTCACTGTGAATGCCTTGTGTTGAGCCTACAACACTTTGGAAATAGTATCGGACAGTTTCGACCAACTAACCTGATATATAGATTGCATCAGATAACCCTAAAACTCAGCTCTTCGCTTGATCTCCTCTTTCTCATGACGGCTTTGCAATTTGATGGTACCCCTGATTTTATTTGTCCTAAAAGTTGTGGTTGCCGATTTACTTGTTAAATCTGTTTTCAAGAATCCACCACTTTCCTCATTCTCCATGAGATGGTTTGAATACATCTAGCATCCATGAGAAGATATCACAATGTTAAGCTACAATCAACAATCGTATATGTAAAGCTGAAAATGGCTTGAATATTGTAATCGGCTTCAATTGAATTCATTTACCATTTTAGAAATAGACGTTGCACATACAAATCCATTCTATTATGTAGATAATAAATACCTATGAATATCGCAATGCTACTAAAAAAAGAAGGGCTTGATTGAATGCATTGTAACGCCCCGGTTTCCAGAACCCGAGTACGAGACTGTTCCAAAAACCCGAGTGTTAATAATTCAAATAACTTGCGAAATACTAAAATCAAAGTTCAATAGCATAAGCAGGCAAAAATAACATCATATAATCCAAATATTTGGCCTACTCAGCTGGGAGCCTTAATTACAAAATTTATAAGTTTCAAAGTACCAAACAACTATAAAGAAATACTATATCTATTGGTTAAGCCCAAAATATTCAACCGCTTCCTACTGCGGCTTATCTTCATAATATCCATTTACGATGTTAAGGCTCGAAGATGGGCTAGCCGCCCAACAATCCATGATCCAATGAGACCAGCCTGGCCCATCTATGTATGGCCCAAATGGGATCTGGGCCGACTGACTTCGGCCTGGCTACCACCGCATGAGCCGACCACCTTTGGCCCAAGTTAGCTGGCTTGGCCTAAACCACCACCCGAGCTATAGCGATCCCGCCCAATCGAGGCCGATTTCAATCCGATTAAGGCGATTTTAGCCCGTTCATGTGGTTGCTTTCCCCGATCGTGTGGTGATTTTAGCCCATTGTGGCTCAAATCGGGGCTACATCGACCCACATCACAGCTAGTTTGGACCGGATCTCACCCATAGAGTGAACACGGTCCCCGCCTCTCTGCTAGAAGGCCTACTGGTGGTTTTCGGCCAGATCACGGCCCAATGCACGGCCGGATCTCGACCCCATATATTTTTTGGCCCGTGTTGCGTTCGCCCAATTTTCGGTCTAGGTTTGTGGGCTCGTTCTTGGCGGATCCCGGCCTGGCCCATGATAAGACAATCGGCCCAGACACTGCATCCGATCTCACCTTGGTCCGAGGCGATTTCGGCCCCGATTTCGTGGCCGGTTTCGGTCAGACAGAGTTGGGTTCTCGGCTCTAGCCGCCATTCGAGTCCGTCTCGATCCCCATTTTGGCCCAATAATGGGCGAGTTTCAGCCCGGTTTACGGGCGGGGTGGCCATGATCAAGAGAGCCAATGGGGTTCTCAGATTACAGGCTCCTTCTCACACTCCCGTAAATTCCACTGGTCTGCACTGGTTCGACTCAGCTCGAACGGGCCGAGTGGACTCGGTGTGGCACGTAGTTTGCACCTAATCATCCTCTCTTCTTCCTGGTTCTCTTTTCTCTCACACCCTCTCTGTCTTTGTCTACTTTTCTCTCTTTCCAAATGGTGTCTACAGGCTACACTGACCCAACTCGATCCGACTCGGTGCAGTGCGGCACCTGGTTTTACACCCAATGCTAGACCTGACTTCTCTCACTCTCTCTCGCTGCAGCGGGAGAAATCCCGTGCTTTCTCGCAAATCGTCGGGTCAGCGCCCTATTGACTGCTTAGTTAGTCTGGTGCACCACGCATACACTTCTGTTGTGCACGTGCACTCAGGTGTGGACCTCATCATGATAAATTCATGAAATATGCACCGTCCATACTCCTTAGTGGTCCCATTTGAGGGCCCAAGCCAAAAATCAGGATGATCCATATTTAGGTGGCCCATCAGGCATGATCACAATGTCCCCCTTATGGCTTTCCACTGATCTGATGGTCAGATTGCCCCAGGTTTGAGTGCCAATGGTCTAAAAAGAGTCCTAGGGTCACAGGCGTGCCCGGCCGGGTCTCTGTAACGCCCTGAAATTCGGGGGTCGAGTATGAACTCAACTCCCGAGTTCCAATGCATCACTTATGCAACATACACAATGATGGTTAAATGTTGTCTGAGTTAGCGCAATAAACATGAATGAGATTATACCAAAACAAGAATTCATACTCCAGGTTCAATTGTATAAAGGCAAGCGGAAGACTCGAAATTTTATATTCAAAATATGTAAAGTATCAAAATTTTGTGAACTTCGAGTATGAGTACTAACGAGTACCAATATACACGTATTGTTTCTAAGTCAAAAATCAAAATACAATCCTCAAAAGAGGCCCCGAAATCCCGCGATGCACCCGGCCTAAGCATAGCCTTCAGAGTACTGCATAAAGGAGAACTCCTCCTGATCCTCCTCGAAGTCGAGCTCCGGCTCCTGAACAGAGGCGCCATCTACACCTGCGACAGAGTCTGGTGGGTGTTGCAAACACCGTCCCGTAACGTGGGAGTGAGTAGCTAACTCAGTGGAACAATAAAGCATAGGTTAACATGTTATCAAATCAATCAAGCAGTAATGATAACGCAGTACAAATCAAACATTTCTAATTACTCTTGTTAAGTGCAAAAATGATATGACATGATGTCAGATGCCCTTGCCAAACCACCCTCAAGCGACATCATCTTACGTTCGCGAATGCTAACTCCCTCGGTGCGCCACATCTACAAAGCACATGCGGTGCGATGATGCTCATGATTACCAAGTTTTTATTAATCCATTTCAACCAAATTTGGGAAACTAAGGTACCTCCCTTGTATCATTCCCAAACATGATCCATTCTAGGGTCGTCAATCCTAGCTATTCTCATACGATATTATGGTTTGAGAGAAGCGTAGTGAAGGCATCGCAAAGGGCTGTCATCCGTCGGCGCGGATACGATCTCACCGTATGCGGCTCAATTTTGGCCGTCGATCTCAAGTACATATCTCACCGTACTTGGCTCAATCACTAGCCGTCGACTCAAGTACGGGTCTCACCGTACTCTAAACTCATACTCTCTTTTCCATGATCGCCAATCACGGACACTTGGAGTATACTCGAGATACTACGGAGGACTCGTCCGCCGTCGGCACGAGCACAGGTCTCACCATACTCGGCTCTCGCCGTAGTATCGACAAACTCGAATATAGTGTCCCATACCACCATAATCGGCTCACGAGTTTGGTTGCCAATGATGTCACTACGGGAGGCACATGACCTGGCGTGGCCACTCGACCACGGTGTCCCATCCACCATGCCCGGCTCATGCGTCTTAGCGGATCGAGGTACCATGGTTAACGGGATCGCCCCGGTAAGTTTGGTACCCTAGGTTCAAGCGATGGCGACCAAACATGGTGAACATACATATACACATATCGTTGCTTGACGAGCACTAGCTCGAGCGCACCACAAGCCGAGCGATATGGAGCGCAAAAGCACTCCGTGTGGCCAACCACTATCGCCAACCGAAGTACGACTGGGTTCGCCAGACACGTCCGTTGTGGCGATATGAATCTCGGCCACAACCGCAAGTCAATGTACGAATGTTTGGACTATAGGCATAGTCCCAAACTCAAACAGTTGTAAAGCATGAAGTAAAGCATGAAGTAAAGCGTGTTAACAGGCATGTTATAAAGCATGAAGTAAAGCATGAAGCAAAGCATGTTATAAAGCATGTTGTAAAGCATGTTATAAAACATTTATGCAAATAGGGATACAAATACTTAGAGTTCATAGGTGAGTGGTTAGAGTGAACAACCACATGGAGAGTGTCATATGTGACTCTAAGGTAGCGGAGAATCCCATCTCAAAGACCTACCTAAGGTTCTAACACTTAAGCACTTACACTCACAAGTGATTTCACCAACACTTGGAATGCACTATTTCCACATACATGACGTATGCTAGAGAAGTGTGTACTAGGGTTGCCCCTTTACTAAACTAGTATTTTATACATATACATCATAATCATACAACAATTAAACATGGCAATCGCATCAAATTGAATTTTATACGTATAGGGTACTTCCTCGTATACCCAATTTCGACATACATAGTGTTTACAAAGGAACATAGATTTCGATTCCTTTCGCCAAGCTAGTATTTTAATCATGTATTGTATAATCATACATTAAATAAATATGTCAAACATTATTCCAAAAGAAATACGTTATCGTATTTCTAAAATACGTAATTTCAACATACGGCATTTACAAGTAAACATATATTTTGGCGATTCCTTTCGCTAAACTAGTAATTTATTCATATATTATATAATCATACATTAAATAAACATGTCAAACATTTATCTGAAAAAATACGTATAACGGTATTTCTACGTATACCTAGAATATGTGAAATTCCATATTTCACATCGTTAATCAAAACAGAAACGGAAAGCACTTTGTACATGTGCACTGCGAATCATGAATCTATCATTATCTCGACATTGAAAGCGTTGAAAACCGTAACTTATACACTCAAAGTCCTCACCTTTGCCTTTGGAAACGGAACAATCGGCCAAGGGGTAATGGAACTTCCGTCTACGGGCGATTTCTAGCCTAAAGAGCGGAATCGGTTAGTCGGTACACATCCTACATCGATCCCACCTCAAATCAGACCTAGGGTTAGGGTTTCTTACCTTCAAATGAGACGGAATACGCCGGAAAAACCCCTAGAATAAGGCGGTGTAGGCCGTGTAACAAGCCAAAGCAGGAGGAGGGAAATCGGCAACAATCTCCAAGCCTTTCTCTCTCTTTTCTCTCTCTCCCTCTAGGGTTTCCTCCAAAATTCGATGGCATGTGAGAGGGGCTGCTCTAAGCTCCTTTTATAGCCACAAACATTACGAATTTAGACTCGTGTTCAAGAATGTACTGCTAATATAGGATTTTCGCCGCTTTTCCATTTCAAAAGGGAAGTTCTGTGGCCCTCCTTGAACCAAACGTCGACTTAAGCTCACCATCGATGGATCTACGTGGGATTACGTTTTGACTCATTCGGATACCCGATCGCACGTGGCGGACCACTTTCGGTTGACGATCGATGGGCCATGATCGAAATTCCAAGTACATGTAAATATTCTGAAATTTTTCTTAATCCGAGGGTGTAATTTGGTTCGATTCGACGGTCGAAGTTGCTTAATACGACGCCAAAACAATGATGCGGATCACTATTCCAGATATTTATTTTGGCATGGGAATAGTGTTTTCACACTCCTCGCTCCGACTCAAAACGAATGGCCGTGGAACATCGGATGGAGCTGATTTTTGAGATGATTGTTAAGCCCATGGGGCGGTCCTAGTTCCTTAGCCGGGTTAATCGGACTCCGATGTGCGATCTAAACCTAATCTGAAGTTTCGTTTCATTCCCGAGAAGCGACGGAAATGAGTTTGGTTCTAAACTTTAGGGTAACCTAGCGTCAATGATTCTGCAACTTTTGGGTCTTGCAGATCATATTTAAAGCGATCCTATCGGATTTCATGACTAATCGAGTTTAGTACTTAGTTAACTTTGTTAAATTTCTAAAGTATTTAATCCTACGTGATTTCTGGTCGAGGTGGTACTCGACCCAATGTACGGAAATTTTCGGGTCGTTACAGTCTCATTCTCTCGGTCTATCAACACCCTTAACATGCACGCCCTCTTTCCTAAGAGACTCTAGTGTTGATGGTATGTTCCTTGCATATGTTTAAGTTAGGTTTGCTTGAAAATTTGACTCCTTGGCATGCCGAAGCGAAGCTTAATAATAACACTCGTGTACTAAAGATGCGAGGGTGTTACACGCATACTCTTACGGAACAAAGAGAATGAAGAGTAGGACATGCTGCAAAATAGACAATGACTAATGCAAATGTCCACCTGCAAATCAGTTATCATTAAATTAGGAGAAGATCCTTATTTACAAAGCATCTGACTTTGAATTTAGTACCATTTCATATAAAAATAAAAGATATATATATATATTATTGAGGGTCAAATATTTCATAATAGACACCATTTATTTCTCAGAATTACGAGCATGATATTGTTTAACGCCCGGTTTTAACTATGTTTGTGATGCAGGGTGTATTTGAGAGCATGGATTGCAAAAAGGTGCTAAAAGCGTAGATTTGACACTTTGAATGCACCAAGGCAAGGGACGGACCCCAGGGGACCAAGATCGACAAATTTACACACCAAAGATCTGAGAAAATTGGCTTCGAAGCTCAAGTGGCACTCAAGTCGGCCCGAAATGCAAGATCACAGGGTTTTCACCATCCATTCAGCTCGAGACTTCATACATGGCCTGAGGACTAAAAATCAACCGTACACGTCGAATCTCAGCTCCCGGATACCTGTGGAAGTGGTCCAACGGTTAGATCAGCCCTCAGAATCATGATTCTGGGCCCACCTAATCTCTGGATTTGCCTCAATTTTGGATTCAATGCCTAAAATAATATGAGAAAAGAGATGGACGGAGCTGATGTCTTACATGCATCACAGTGGACCCCACATGTACACGTGGGAATGCACGGGCGGTGCACTCCCGCACCGCACCAGAAGAACGGCCGGTTAACACGGGCGCTGACCCGCGCCATCTCCCACACGGAGACAGCAGACGGACGCTGTCCCTCCGTTTTGCAATAATGGGGCCCACACATCATACACATGTATGATATGGACAGTCCATTGTGTCCGGACTGAGGAGACGACCATATTCATGGTGACCTTTTGGTCCCATGCACCTGATCACAGAAATCTATATTAAAACACGAGATGGACGGCGGAATGAGGATCTCATGGTCCACCACAGGTGGGACCCAAAACCAAGCATGTATAGACGGATTTTCGTCCTGATTCCAATGGACGAAGTGGATTTTACACCTAGCATAAATCTGGGGCCCACCGATCATCACAGTGCGAAGCCCGAACCTCTGTTTCGCAATAGAGGTTGCGGTTTTTCATTGTGGGCCATCATCATTCATCCAATGGAGGATCTGGACCGTCCAGTCGTCCCAGGAGGGAAAATCGACCGTACAAATGCGGATTTTCCAGACTCATGTTCGCACATACAGGAAAAGTGTGATCAAACGCAGGTCGGACGGTAGAACAGAAAAGCTTGTGGGCCTCACCGAAATCAAACCATCCTCGTCCTTCCTGGATGGTTTTTCGAGGAGAACGCAATGGACGGAGTTGATTTATCCTTTGAAGAACATTGTGGACCCCACCAATTACACAGTGTAAACAGTTTACGCAGGCCTTGTTTTCATCCATCTCTACTCGTTCTTACGGCCGTTGCACGATCATGACCGTTGATCGGATGGAAGATCTAATCCGTTCATCATGAAGGGCGTCGAAAACTGTCCTAGGAGACGCTATTTCTTGAGAAAGAAATGAAGGGAAGGGGAGCAGATCTTCTCATTCTTTGCTACGTAAAACAGGGTTCGCATTCTCCATGCAAGAGGCTCCTTCAACGACCAAGCATCACCCCTCCTTACGCACACCGACCTTGCTGGCATTTATAAAAGAAAGTGGTCAGAGAGAGGGGGGGTATCGACTGATCCATCGACAGCTGAGATCTTGGGACGCCAACAGAGAGAGAGAGAGACGTGGAGCAGTTGTTGACTGGTTTCTGTTTTCTCTCTTTTATTTCAATTTTATGTTTCTAGAGACTAGCTGGATCATGACTATGTCAGGCTAAACCCCTTAGCTAGGGCTAAGGGGTGAAGTTGTAGCGTGATGGGAGGATTTATACTTGTGCCTTTTATTTAGACTGAATGGATTTTTATTTAATTTTATTAAGGGAATGTTTTTAGTCTTTAATGGTCTGTTGTGACTGAAATTACAATGGGTCTGCGATGGCTTTGAGCATGTTCTTTTCCTCTTTATGCTTATGATGTCAGGAAGCCCTGTTGTTCACCATCGTCTCCTGGGCATGGTCGGATGACTGCATCCCTTTCCTAACCCTCATAGCATGTTGATTGGTTGGTAATTAGTTTAATTCTATTGTTTGCTTTACCTCCTGGGCATGGTTTGGTGATAGAATCCATTCTAATTCATATACCTCTCATCTCTTGAAAACTATATCAATGGTAGTTCAGTTTAAATTCCATGATTCTTCAAGCAGGCATAAGATCTCCCTGATCTCTACAAGTGGATCCTCTGAATCCCTAGTGTTTTTCCTCTAAATTCTTTAAGTTTATATTAATATTTCACCATTATTCTTCAAATTACACTCAATTTAGATTTCATCTCATTCTAGTTCTAGTTGGTTTCAGATTACGTACAAGTTTCAGTCCCTTGGGATTCGACCTCGGTCTTACCGAGTTTATTACTACATCACAACCCTGCACTTGGGGAGTGAACATATATATTGCAAGAAAAATACATAATTGCACATAAAAAAAATACACTATACTACAAGAATCTTTTTGTAATTTTTCAGTTACTGAGTATACATCTCATGCATTTTCTAAACTACTTATGTACATTGCGTTCACGAGAATCTACTCTTCATTAGATGGTAAACTAGAGCACAAATATCTATTATAATCATCATGGTAGCGGACAACGATGCAGTATTATGGATGTCTAAGAGATTCTCTTGCTCTTACATTTATGGATGTCATTGTATCAAACACATCATATGCACTTAGGTTTCAAGCCATTCATGCACAATACTAGAGGATCTTTTGCTTATGGGCCCACATGACTGAATTGGAAGGATGATGCGGAGCTTCCATCTGATAGGAGGCACAGATGACACATTGGTTGAATGATCTCATCCATTCAATCAGTGGCCTAAAATTGCTCATGTTTGGTCCATCATCCAGACTGTTCATCTGGCGGGTCACACCATGGATGGATTATGGACCAAAACTGTAACGTCTCCGAAAAATCCATACAAAGACCTGAGTACCACCTTAGGCAGAAATCGCTAAGGATCAAATTATGTAGAAATTAGACGGAAATTATTTAAGTGCTAAACTATATAAATTGTTAGATTAGCTTGAACCATTTTCTATATGAACTGCAAGACCCAAAACCAGTAGAATCGTTAACTCAACATTACCTAAAAACCTAAGATCAATCTTTAAACACAGTTGCTCTAGGGAGCGCATTGAAACTCTGTATAGGACTTGGTCCGCGCGTCGAAAGTCCGATTGACGCGAAACTATACGGTTATGACCGCCTTGCTGGGCTTAACAACCAACTTGGGAATCAAATCTAAATAGTATCCAAAAATGCACAACTTGAGCCCGGAGCGAAGTGTGTGAGAAACGTGAATATCTTTAGAAAATAGACTCAAACTTAAGTGATTTGGGCCGTTCGCTTGCAGGCCAAATTTAAAATTTCAGACCCTCAGATTCTGATCCAACTACACCCTCGGATCAGGAAAAATTTCCAACACATGTCAGTGTACTTGTGGCCCTGACGAGTGACGATAGCCGTTGAACTGAAACTAGTCCTCCGCGGTTGATCCGTAAATCCGATCGGATTGAAAACTTAACCTGACATAGATCCATTGTTAGAAAACTTTCTTTAGACCGTATATAGGAAATGGATCTCCAGATGAGCCCCATTGGACCGAAACAACCACCCTTTGGCTATATCCTAAGTATACCATGGCCCTGAGGCCATTGGCTTCAGTTCTGGGCCTATTTAAGGGCCTTAACCCACCCCTCTCTCATTCCATATGAAATTCCATACCCTAGTAGAGAGAAGAGAGAAAAGAGAAGGAAAGAGTGAGGAGAAGAGAGAGTGAGTGAGAGATCATTGTTGGGATTCGATCCCACTACTTCACGTGACGAATCGCCTCTTCCGTGTCGTTATACCGGCGATTTCGATTCTGTTCTTGGGTAAGAAATCCTAACCTTAATCTGTTTTAGGTATCCAAGTAGAAGAATCAGCGAAATAGCTAACCTCTTTCGTGATTCAGGTAGCCGTTGTGCCGTAGACAAGGGCGTAGTGTACAAACTGAGTTCAATACGAGTTTACCGACGGAAGGTGCGGACTATAAGGTTTTCAAGGCTTTCAATATCAGTTAATGATTTATGACTGACTTGATTATTTTCACATATGCTTAGATGCGATGTTTTCCGTGTTTTAGACATATATATGAACTATGTTGAATATAGTGCATTCCATGTGTTTGTTGAAATGTCTGAATGAAAATGGAATTATGATTTGTGCTTGCCATGACTATTGATTGAGAATATATGATTGTTGTACGTGTGGCAACTCCTTTGTAAAAGTATTTGCTATAATATACGTTATAACTAATTTATTACATGTATGTTGATATGTGTAGTTTAAGTGTTTGATAAAATGCCTGAATGAGAAAATACTTGTTGAAATGTATTTAATGAGGGTGTTGAGATGAGATTCTCAATCACCTTATTTATAGCTACAGTTTTCTTCATATAACTTATCTTACTACTATGTGATTTATGGATGAAATGTCTATGTATGATAACATGTACACTATGTGTTTGTTGAAATGCTCAAATGAGATTTATATTTGAATTGGCTGTCACATGCTATTTGACTATCACATATGAATACCTATTGTGTTTGAATATTATTAGGACTACTGCGTAGTCCAAGCAATCAGTAATGATTCCCAAATTAGTGGCTGAGGTCGTTTCGCCACACAAGACACGTTCGCTGAATCCGAGTCGTACACTGTTTGTCGACAGTGGTTAGGCCACACGGAGGGCTTATGCACTTCATGTCGATTAATTCAACGTGCGCTCATACCAGTCGAGCTTGTCAAGTAATCCAATTGGCCTAATGTATATTTCTACTGCTTGAATCTAAGGTATCACTTACCAGTGCAAAGCCCGTTTAACCTTGGTACCACAATCCACTAAGACTCATGAGCTGGACATGGTGGTATGGGACACCGTGGTCGAGATGTCGGCCTACGCTGGGGTGACAAGCCTCCCTGTATGTCCAGTGAGCAAACTAAACTCGTGAGCTGAATACGGTGGTATGAGACACTGTATTCGAGCTGTCAGCCTACACTAAGGTGACGAGCCTTTCCCGTAGTGACCTCGAGTATATAGGCCTACGATCAGGTGATGAGCCTCTCGTAGTGACCTCGAGTGTAAATTAAGCCTACGCTAAGGTGACGAGCCTCCCTTAGCGACCTATAGTGTAAACTAGCAAACTTGCTTATTGTATGTAATTAACTAAGATTGATGACCCTAAATGGATCATTGTTTGGGTCGATGATATAAAAGGAGGTACCTTAGCTTCCCAAACCTACTGTATGAATAAGTCTAATTAAGAATTTGGCTAATCACGTACATGCACCGCATTGCATGTGCCTTTGGCGTTGGAGTTGAGTACAACGGGAGTGTTGCATGCGCTACCGTGAGATGATGTCGTAGAGGAAGTACAGGAGAGGGTATACATCATTATCGCATCTCATCCTTGCATTAACAAGAGTATTTATGGCATGATTGTTGTACTACTTTATCATTACTGCTTGATTGAATTGATAACATGTTAACCTTTGCCTTATAGTTCCACTGAGTTGCTCACTCACTCCCACTTTGGGACGGTGCTTTAAAACACCAACCAGACTCTGTTGTAGTTTCAGGTGATGTCGAGACTTGCGAGGCGGAGCTTGACTTCTATGACGACAACAAGGAGTTCTCCTACCTACAACTCTCTGATAGGTCTATGTAGACCTAGAGTTGCATCACCGGGGCTACAGGGATATGGATTAGATGACATTACACTTTATCATTTTGTATATTTTGGAACTAAACATGTAATTATTTTAATGTGGTATCATGTTCATACTTTGGGGACCTACAACCACTTATATGCTTTATATACTTATCACAGTCTTCCGCTTGCGTAACCTAATTGTCTCTGGAGTATGATATGCTGATTTGGTATAATCTCATTCATGTTTAATGCACTAATACAGACAACATTTAATCATCATTATCTATGTTGCATAAGTGATGTGTTGGAACTCGGGAGTTGGGCATCTGCTCGACCCTCGATTTTCAGGGCGTTACAAAAATACTTCTTGTCGAGTAATCCCATCCATCTGATTGGTGAATTTTTCATGCTGCAAATTGCTAGGACTGTCCAATTAGGAAATTTTCTGCAGAATCGTTCATTTACAGTGGACCCCACCTGATGAACAGTCCAAATGACTGCCTGAAAGTGAACTCCAGAAATTCAAGCCCAGAATCTCTAATTCCAAAGTAAGATAGCGGGGATCAATCTCACTGCGTGTATAAATAGAAGGCGAAAGCTCCATCGACATCGACCATCTGATATAGCAACCAGACATGGAAACGAACGTCGTGGCCCGGTATATCAGAAGCCATAAAGCATGGAGCTTTCTCCAGCACGGAATCCAGAGATCTAGGGCGTTCAAACGATCTCTCTTCCATTTGGAAATCAGGACCATCGATGCCGTCATCGGGACGATGAAGATTAGAGCGCAGATGGGAACCACCGTCATATAACAATTTAAAGTCTCTAGGATAGTGTTGTTTACAACAAGTTCATGGAGCAAATTGCCATATCTAGGATTGGTAGATTCATCGCTGGCACCGCCTGAGACTCCCTCCATGAAAATTGGGAGCTTAGATCTGATGCAGCTGCAGTGAAACTAGGGTTAGGGTTTGATCGATTCGAGAGAGAAATGGCAGAGAAGATAGGATTTTCACGTCTCACCGTTTTTCTGTCTTTACTTAGAATCCAGAGTTGAATCACTGCGGAGTAGAGATGGGAAAAGAAGGGAAGAGAATAAATCGGAAGAAAAGAAAAAGGATAGTGGGTTTTAACTTTGCCCGTGCAGGGGATTTCCATACTTAGAAATTAGAAACGACTTAAAAGACGTATCTGAACAAAAAATATGGTCGTTTCTGATTAGCGATTTTGGTGTAGTGTTGCAAAAATGCTTATAGGGAAACCATTGTTCCCTGGAAAGAATGTGGTGCGTCAATTGGATCTCATGACTGATTTGCCTGGAACTCCACCGAAATCCATCGCCAGGGTCACTCTTCCCTTTCTTCTGATTCCAAATTGCAGTTGGCAAGCATCAACTATGAAATTTATTGGGAATTTTAGGTAGTAGTTCTAGCAATCCCAGTTAATAACATGTTAGAGAGCTTTGGGCAGTTGGTTGAACCGGATTACAAGTCTGCTATATTGCAATGATATATGTAGAAATTCGACCATAATGGAGGTGGGACATAGCGACAACCAAACTCTATTTGCAATTCCATGTTTCACGTCCAACTTGAAACTATGGGCATTGTTGTAGGTTAACCCCACTTACGCCATCTCCTCTTTATTGAATTGATCAGTTGTTAGCAATTCAATTGAACATCAAATGCAGCCTTGCCATTAAAATTGTCGTACGTCGCCATTTGAGAGTTCATATATTTAAATATTCTCATGATACTTTATGAGCACCATTGATTTGCACTGCGCCAAAATCGTCATTTAGGGAAGGTTTAAAACCGTTCCTAAATGAGGCATACAAAAAATAGGAAGGGTTTAAAACCGTTTTAGGTACCATTTCAAAAATTAGAAACAAAATATTAGGAATGGTTTTAAACTATTCCAGTGCCAATGGTCAAATTTTAGGAACAGTAATTTCAGAACTTAACGTTGCCAATAGTCAAATTTTAGAAACGGTATTTTTCCTTATTTAGGAATGGCCAATAAAGTTGTACAACTACGGGCTTTTGCCAATAATGTTTTTTTTTTTTTTTTTTTTACAATTAAAAGTTGTATTTGTTTTTATTTTTAAAATCCAAATAATATTAGATACAATTAAAAATTAATATTAAACAAATATTGAACAACTTTTGTAATAAAAATTATATATATTTATAACAATAAATTTACAATGGTCCAAATACATGAAAAATAAATAAAAAATCATCTATGCTCCACTCCTTGTGAAGCATGCATGATGCATGGCCCAAACCTGACTTCTCTCACTCTCTGCCAGCTTCTCGGTGAGAATCACGAGACAAACAGTTCGCTTCTAACAGAGCTGCGACACGTGCGAACAAACCATCTAACGGCTGTGAATAAGCGACCATGCTCTCGTGCGATCTTGAGTTTTCGCATGCATGGAGCCCATCCGTCACTAGGGATGTGCTCCGGCTGCTAGGGCCCACCAGAAAAGTAAATTTTTACCCGCTATGGAGCCCACCTTATCAAGATGGTTCTTTCGATCTAACGGGGAAGATGACGGCTCGATCATGGCAGATTTTTATCTGCGGAATATTAAGGTGATCGGGACCGTTTGGATGGTTCAGATAGGTACCTTGATCACTGCAGGGGCCACTAATCTGGCCTTTCATAGGCGTTTCGATCATCTCGCGAGAATTTCCACAACTCCACGGTTTTTCTCGCGAGATGAGAGGCTCCTCAGAGAAAGCCGTTGTAACCCTACAACGGGCGGCGGAGATTACTCCGCCTGGACTTCTGTGACGTTCGGATCGCGCCAGATGGGGTTTCCCGAAAAGGAAGGGTCTCCCCACACCTTTTGCTAGAACAGACGGTTGCCTACCCATAACTGGCAGTGGATGGAAAGCATGGATTCAAGCTTGGAAGAACAGCAAGGATGGAGGGAGAGTTTGGCGTGGATTGCCTACGTGGAAAAATCCTGCAATCGTCTGTTTTTCCGAAAAACGCTGCTGGCCGTCTGAAGCTGCCCACAGCACGTGCACATATACGTATGTATGGGATAATTCGGACGACTTGGTACTAGTTGTACTGGGCCTTTCTACCTTATGGACGGTTCTGATTGTCTGAATGGTGGGTCGAAATGGGCCACAATACGTCCAAAGCGGACGTCTCCCTGTCGTTCCTTGTTCGTGCATGTGCACGTTTTCATAGACTTGGTTGGTCAACATGGATCTGGTATTCTGGATCATGCAATTCCTATGAACGGTCTAGATTTCACATTTGGTGGCCTAAGGTGGGCCACATCTCATACGAGTGGATGTCACTTGGTTCGTCTCGCTGCAGCGGGAGAAATCCCGTGCTTTCTCGCAAATCGTCGGGTCAGCGCTCTATTAACTACTTAGTCAGTTTGGTGCGCTGCGCATACACTGCGTGTGGTGCACGTGTACCCTGATGTGGACCTCATAATGAAAAATTCATGAAATCCAAGCCGTCCATCCTCCTCGGTGGTACCATTTGAGAGCCTAAGCTGAAAATCAGGATGATCCATATTCAGGTGGCCCATCAGGCATGATCACAATGTCCCCCTTATGGCTTTCCACTGATCTGAGGGTCAGATTGCCCCAGGTTTGAGTACAAATGGTCTAAAAAGAGTCCTAGGGTCACAGGCGTGCCCGGGTCTCATTCTCTCAATCTATCAACACCCATAACGTGCACGCCCTCTTTCCTAAGAGACTTTAGTGTTGATGGTATGCTTCTTGCCTAGGTTTAAGTTAGGTTTGCTTGAAAAATTGACTCCTTGGTGTCTTACGGAAGCTTAATAGTAACACCCGTATACTAAAGATGTAGGGTGTTACATGCATACTCTTACAGAACAAAGAGAATGAAGAGCAGGACATACTGCAAAATAGATAATGACTAATGCAAAAGTCCACTTGTAGATCAATTATCATTAAATTAGGAGAAGATCCTTATTTACAAAGCATCTGACTTTGAATTTAGTACCATTTCATATAAAAATAAAAGAAATATATACATATAAACCTTGAAAAAATACACTATATTGCAAGAAAAATACATAATTGCACATCAAAAATACACTATACTACAAGAATCTTTCCGTAATTTTTTGGTTACTGAGTATAGGGGTGCACATCGAATCGTTAGAACCGTGGAACCGGACCGGAACCGACCAAACGGTCCGGTTTGGTCCAGTTCTAGAGTGCATCGGTTCCGATTCCAGTTCCAAAAATTAAAGAACCGTTTAGTTCGGTTCCGTTCCGTTCCGGTTTAGGGGTATGTAGAACCAAACCGAACCGTGATCTGAACCGTGAATCTAAACCGTGGAATCGAACTGTGGAACCGAACCTAAAAGTGTGAGTTTACAATATATTTTAGTTGTATATTTGACTCATGATTTATGGTTTACAATGCACCTTTTGGTTGTTTTCATAAATATATTTTTCACACCATATACGATATCTAAACCATTCATCAAATGGATCACAACGCGAATGGACATGGGCTAAATTATAAAATAGAACATACAATTGGGCTAGATTATAAAAAGCCCAGAACCGTGGAACTGATCTAGAACCAAACCGGTTTTCACAGTCCAGTTCCAGTTCGGTTTTAAAGTGCTAACGATCCGGTTTCGGTTCCGAAAATCCTAGAACCATAAGGAATGGTTCAGTTCTGATTTCACCCCGGAACCGGACCGAACTGAACTGTGTGCACCCTAACTGAGTATGCATCTCATGCATTTTCTAAACTGCTTATGTGCATTGCGTTGGTGAGAATCTACTCTTCATTAGATGGTAAACCAGAGCACAAATATCTATTATAATCATCATGGTAGCCAACAACAATGCAGTATTATGGATGTCTAAGAGATTCTCTTGCTCTTACATTTATGGATGCCATTGTATCAAACACATCATATGCACTTAGGTTTCAAGCCATTCATGCACAATACTAGAGGATCTTTTGCTTATGGGCCCACATGACTGAATTGGAAGGATGATGTGGAGCTTCCATCTGATAGGAGGCACAAATGGCATATTGGTTGAATGATCTCATCCATTCGATCAGTGGCCTAAAATTGCTCATGTTTGGTCCATCATCCAGACTGTTCATCTGGCGGGTCACACCATGGATGGATTATGGACCAAAACACTTCTCACCGAGTAATCCCATCCATCTGATTGGTGAATTTTTCATGCAGCAGATCGCTAGGACTGTCCGATTAGGAAATTTTCTGCAGAATCGTTCATTTACAGTGGACCCCACCTGATGAACAGTCCAAATGACTGCCTGAAAGCGAACTCCAGAAATTCAAGCCCAGAATCTCTAATTCCAAAGTAAGATAGCGGGAATCAATCTCACTGAGTGTAGAAATAGAAGGCGAAAGCTCCATCGACATCGACCATCTGATACCGCAACCACGACATGGAAACGAACGCCGTGGCCCGGTATATCAGAAGCCATAAAGGATGGAGCTTTCTCCAGCACGGAATCTAGAGATCCAGGCCGTTCAAACGATCTCTCTTCCGTTTGGAAATCAGGACCATCGATGCGGCCGTCGGGATGATGAGGGTGGCAATGGCAAGTTTTCGTCTACGGTATATTCCCATGATCTGATCCATTTAAACGGATCAGATGAGATCCTTGATCACGGAAGGGTCCATTTTTTAGGTTTTTCATTGGCGTTTCACCACACCGCACGGGATCTTCCGCCTCATGCGGTTATCTCGCGAGAATAGCTATTCTCGGTTTGCAGACGCTGCTGCCCTAGAGGGTGCGATGGAGATGATCCCACGTGTCCTGGTAGAAGGCCTGGATTAAACCAGCTGGGGTTTTCAAAGAAGGAAAGTTCCCAGCGCCGTTTGCTTCTTCAGATGGTTGCCTGTTCATTTCCGGTAATGGGTTGAAAGGCCCGGATTTTCACTCCCAGGGACGGCTGGGATTTAGAGAGGATGGTGGATGCGGATCGCTGACGTGGAGAGTCATGTAACGGCTTTATTTCCGGGAGATGCAGCTGACCGTCTGTGATCAGCGTTGAACGAGCATATGTACGTGTGCATGGGACCCTTCGGACGGCGTAGATTTGGTCATCCGGATCTCCCCTGCTGAATGGTCGGTTTGGATTCTTCATATGCTAGTCGATGGTGGGCCACAACGTGTCCAAATTGAGGGCTCTCGGTCCAGCCCGCCGTTTGGTGGAGACGGGAGGACAACTTCATTTTTATTTGAGTATCATCGGGTCAGCACTTGTTTGACTGACCGATGGTTTGGCGCACGTCGTGCACTTGCACTTATAGTGCACATGCATCTTATGTGGACCCCATTGCGTTGGGATTTTTCGATCCGTGCCGTCCAAACTTCTTGGTGGTCATACAAGAGATGTTTAGCCATCAACCCGGATGATCAAATGCCCTGAAAGATCCCCGAGTTGTGATTGAAGTGTCATTTGGGTTTTCTTGGGAATTCTGAGGGTCGGATTCCTCTAAGATTTATTTTCAACGGTTGAAAAATGGATCCAGGGTGATAGGTACGTTCAGGTTTAGTTATTTGGCCTAGTTAGTGTGTATCGTCGAGTGTAAGCATTTAATTTTATTTTTATCGTAGTTCAAGTCATGTTTTGTTTAGCGTTATGCTTATAGTCATGCTAGGGCAGTTTTTAATGGTAACACTCACGAACATAGTGACAACCAAACTCTCTTTGTAATTTTATGTTTCATGTCCAACTTGAAAATATGGGAATATGTTTGGGTGCTTAGGCCATTTCCTCTTTATTGAATTGATCAGTTGTTAGCAATTCAATTGAACATCAAACACAGCCTTGCCATTAAAATTGTTGCACGTTGCTACTTGAGAGTTCATATATTTAAAAATATTCTCATGATAAACATAGTTGATTTGCACTACACCAAAATAGTCATTTAGGAACGGCATCGCAAAATAATAGGAACGATTCAAAACTGTTTTAGGTACCATTTCAAAAGTTAGAAACGAAATATCAAGAATGGTATTAAACTATTCTGGTGCCAATGGTCAAATTTTAGGAGCGGTGATTTAAAAACTTAATGTTACCGACAATCAAATTTTAGAAACAATATTTTTCCTTATTTAGGAATGGCCAATAAAGTTGTACAACTACGGGCTTTTGCCAATAATGTTTTTTTTTTTTTCAATTGAAAGTTGTATTTGTTTTTATTTTTAAAATCCAAATAATATTAGATACAATTAAAAATTAATATTAAACAAATATGGAACAACTTTTGTAATAAAAATTATATATATTTACAACAATAAATTTACAATAGTCCAAATACATGAAAAATAAATAAAAAGATCCTTCATGCTCCACTCCTTGTGAAGCATGCATGATGCATGGCCCAAACCACAGAGCATGTCATCATGCATGACCAAGAACTGGGATCTCTGGCTTGTTGAGAGAGGCGAGGCGTTTTGTAAGTTCGAAGTTTCTTTGTTTGAATTACTTTGAGAGAGTCCACTCCTTATATGCTCCATATAACCTGATGGAAGTGAACAAAATAAAATCTCATTATTTCATTACCAAATAAACCTAGGCAGCAAACTAAAATGCTCAAATCACATTTTGCAGTATGAAATTTTAAATTGCAACAGTCAAGTATACCTACAAAATCAAGTTATGACCAGTGTTCGAATTATTGATATCGCTACAAATTTCGCTGGCCAGGGATACAAAAACAATATCGATATCGTCGATAATATTGTTGATAACCGGAAATGCAGGGAAACATGAGAAAAACGGTGGAATTTTCAACAAAACTTAAGAAGATGTTAAAATGTACATATTTGCATATTTATAAATTAAAAAATTGGAAAAAGAATACATACATAACAAGTTTCCATTTGATGGGGCCTTAAAAGCATGTACTATTAAAAGAAATCAGTCCAACCATCCCATCCAGCCTATTTAACCATCAAACCTTTCATTCAAATATCCATCGATATTGCAAAATATCAACAACACATAATATTTCACCAAAAAATCATTAATAATTGGAAAGAAAATGAAAGATTGTGGTCTCAATATCACACATGTTGCGATATCGATAATATCGAAATATTATCAATATTATCAATGACAAATTGAACACTACATGCAACCATGTGCCAATGAAAAAAAAAAATTGAAATATTTTTTTTATAATAAACAAAAATTTGATAATATCAATACGTTGCCAATATTGTTGAAATATCGTCAATACACTTATGATACAAGCATTACCTAGAATTTACATGGTCAAAAATATTGGCAATACATTGGCGATATTTATGCATTGGCAAAACAAGTGACACTTATAATTTACATAGTTAAAAATATTGGCGATTACATTGGCAATATTGATACATTGGTGATACATTGCTAATACATGGAATTTTCGATACTACAAGCGTTATCGGAATCGCTACTAGTGTTATCGGTATCGCTGAGCTGGAGATAAAGATAATATCAGAGATAATTCGAACACTGGTTATGACTACTCTCCAAAATGTTTAAGAAACCCATCAAATATCCAAAAGAGTGCAACTTTAAGAAAATAAAAATAAAAATAAACCAAAACCTGAAACCCCTGTACAAAACATGCAAGAACCAAAAGAAAAGATAGCCACTAGAAGACAAAATGAAAGTAAACACAAAACACAACAAAAATTTTCATAGAAAACCCCAAACTAACAAATTCAAGAATCTTAGAGAAAAATAACTTTTTATAAGAAAAACCAATAAAAAAAATCCAAAGGCATTACCTCAACAAAGGTCGTGTGAAATCACCATTCAATGATTTCAATACTGCCCATTTACAAAAAAAAAAAAAAATAAAAAAATAGTACAACCGATTAAAAGTGGGCCAACAAGAAAGAAAGAGAGATGAAAGTGCCTGTAATTGGCAACTTTCAAAGACAAGGCTATAATAATGATGATAAATAATGGATTATCAAATCCATAAACTAACAAAAATAACAACTCATGAAAAAATCAACTCAACTCAGTTAAAGTTTTTTACTCGAAAAAAAAAATCAATGGAAATGAGTTTCTCAACATGTTCACTAAAAATCTAATTTAGGCTAATCAACTAGAACAAGCTCTAAATTAATTAGAAACTGAACAAATATGATCAATCGAGCATAATAACTCCAAGCAAAATTTGACCTTGCAGCTAGAAAAACCCCCATCAGCTGATTGAATGGTTTGAATGGAGAACCGAGTTGAAAGCTTATGCTCAACTGATCTAGATCCTTGAGATTAGAAGCAAAAGGAGCATAATGACAGGGATAAAACCTAAGAGGGAAAAAATAACAATTAGCACAAAAGAACACTGAAGAGAGATCCATGAATCAGAAAGGCCTAAAATGCATTAAAAAATCATTAGCATATAAGCCTTCTTCCAGCAATTATAGATAGGCATTATGTTTGTAAAATTTTTGCTACAGGATATGACATGAGAAAGTAATGTATGGCCCCAAGGCACAGGGCATCTCTGTCTTTGAATTGCATATGTGCTCTCTTTTTTTATTTGATGATTGAATCATGTATGCCCCATTGTTGGGCAATGTATCTCAGCTTAGTAAACACCCATTCTCAAAGCAAACAACAATGTCAGGAACCTAGAGAAAGAAGCCCTAGCAGTTACATTGTTTAAGGAAAGAGGCCGCTATTTTGACAGATGCATCAAAACATCAATACACAACACTTGTTTAAGCTCACCAGGACAGTTGACTTGATAGGCAATCATGTGGATGGATCATATCTCAAAAAATCATGTCCAGTTTCCCCTACACATTTCTACTTTTTTCTTTTTTTCTTTTTTTCTTTTTTTTTTTTTTTTCCTGAAAAATGAGTGTTGTTCAGTTTTCACAGGAAAAAAAAAAAAAAGATCTTCTGAAATATACAAACTTTTAAATTTAAAAGCAATTATACGAGTATTTCTCAAAGTTATAAGTTTAGAAAGGAGTTCTGCTAACTATGATTATAGCAGTAGACTCTAGAACATTTACAGGGAGTGGATCTGGAAAGGGACAGAGCCATCAACCATGTTATTCTAATAATAAAGATATACTCCAACTCACTCATTGCGGAAAATGCAGATTTTTATTGAGATTTTTGAATCTTCATCCAAGATAATATTCTGCTCATATTGAAGGGAAGAATGAAAGAAATTTTCCTCCCAACTATGGTAGAAAGTAGACCAAGAACTGCAAGATTTCTTAAAAAGCAATATTGCTCTTATAGCATTTTTCAATTCACATCTTCATCCAAGCCTATGAAATTGCTGCTGCAAATTCTGCTCATATTGAAGGGAAGAATGATGTGTGTGTGTCTGTTTGTGGAATCACACCACATGAAATGGTAAGGATTCTCGCAAAGGGGTTCCTACATGAATCACTTTGATAGGATTTAGAATCCCATCTCAGGAAACTAAAAGAGAAAAGAAATTGCAATCACTTGAATTTGTTTCAATAGCATGCCCTAAAATTTCATACGCATCTCTGTATATAACCATGATGCCAAGGCTTTAAAGCCTATTGACCCATACATACCCCTGAATTGTCTCAAATGTGCTATAAAAGTCTAAGGAATTACAGAGGTCAAATAACACTAGGAATTTGTATGTATCAACCATATGAGGTTTTGAATACAGCCATATGGTATGTATGGACCATATGGTTTATAGAAAAGCCCAAAAGACTAACGGTTTATAAATAAAGGCATAAATGGTTTTTGATTGGACTTGTGGGCCCCAGTTGGATGACAGATTTTAGCCTGGTTTTCCACCAGCCAGCAATAGATTCCACTGGTGGACCTCAATGGGTGGTCCAACAGTCCTGCATCATGCCAATTATTCCACACACACACACACACAAAAAAAAAAAAAAAAATCTTTTGAAGTAGATTATCCATTACCCAATAGGCAAGTACCGACATGATTCATGATGTCATCTAGCAATCAGCATCTTCATGCAATACAAAATCCACAAATACTACACGTAGGTTCACAAAATATAATCACTTAACTGCCAAGTAATCCTTAGTCATTACCTCACCAATGCCACATTGTCATTGCTTGAGGGGGCTGACCTATTGAAATATCAAGGGATTTATATATATATCTTACTACATATAAATTGTTATCATTAGCTATGATCAATCATTGAGGGTTAAGGGTAGGACTGAAGAGTGTAAGTGTTGAAATTAACATTTACTAGTAAAAGAGACGGAAAAGAAATCAATGAAGTCATACCAGATCGACTTACACGATTATCAATTAGACTGAAATCTTTTTTTAACATACGTGTCCTCATGGAGTCCATCTCAAAAACTTGCTTTGCAAGCTGCAAAGAAGAGGTAGAGTAAGCACGTCTAGGTGATACTTGGTGATGCCATTCTTTGCATGGATTTCAAGGTTGAAACAGACTAGTCCTGGGAATACCAGACAAGCATTATTAAAGAACTCCAAGTTGTTCATCAGGTAGGCCCCATTTTTCAGATGCCTTGACAGAAGAATGAATGGGTCCATTCATTTGATGAGCCACAATTCATGAAACAAGTTAATAGATAAGATAAACTAGGCCAAGTCATGTGCAGCTGTGCATATGGGATCTGAGATGTTCATGTATGGAAAAGGCCTGAAAAATAATATGCCCTTACAAAAGGCACAAAGTGCTTCGAGATCCGATCGGCAAACTTTTGCACAGGAGCTCTGGCCATCTGCAATGATTTAACAAGGCGGACAATTTGAGAAAGAGCACTCTCTGATCCAACATGTGTGGCCTGAACATGCAACACCCCATTGAATTACAGGAACAAATGGAAAAGAAAGTTTTAAGAAAGAAAAGGTTGAACCCACTCTACAATGATTTTTTTTTTTTTGTCTTAAGTTGCCAATGAAGCATATTGTATAAAGATGGCAAGTGTTGTTGGGTAAGATATTAGCAAGTGTCTAATTAAAAAAGCAAATTGAATGAAAACAAACAGATGTACCTGTACAGGACATCGAAAGTTACGTAGACGCGAGCATGACCTAGACAGCTGAAATTGTAGGGGCTGATGCCACGGACAACATCTTCTCGACACACACCATTCATCTCCATGTACTTATTTACAGCCTAATCTATTTAGTCACATGCTCAAAGCCAAGAAGCAAACAGAACAAAATAAAAATTTTTAGGACGACTACAACAGACAGGAGTGGTTTGTGTAAATAGAATCCAAAATCTATTCTATTTAAATGAGTGTCAGAATTCAAACCTGTTATGTCTCTCTCTCTACTTGTTTGAATTTGGTTGTGATTATTAGTAAACATCACCCAAAAAAGAAGATTGAGAGTTTCTTCCAGCTCCCCAAATTCATAGGGGAAGGTATCTACAAAACTGAAAATTAGATGGAAGGTATGCCTAATTGCCATAGAGAAAAATGAAGATAGATTCAAATAATCAAAATAAATTACTTTTTCTTAACTCACTAAATTCAACTCCACTTTTATATAGGGAGTGCAACTGAGTAAAGAAACTATAGTAATTGACAACTAAACCCTAACTTTATAGATTTCTTATTGTAGAGTTACTTGGTGTTACTATAGAGCAGTACATGGTCTGATTGCACAACTGGTACTATGCATCAAAAAAGTAATGACAAATCTCGAGAAAAGATTTTGATTAAACCATTTACCTCCATCATGCCTATGTGGACAGCTGAAACCATTAATGGCTGGAAAGGTAGAAGAAAAGCAGATGCTGCCATTAGTAATTTTGGATTCTCATTCCTGAGAGCATTTGAAAGACACTGCAGAAAAATGCCCATTTACTGCTTAGAACTATTTATCTGGTGGACCACTATGCATATGCCCTGCCCTGTAAGCCAATCTGACCACACATTACCACTATGCATTTACGTCCACTATGTATCAGATGCATAATTGGCATTCTCTTCATCTTTTTTTTTTTTATCTTTTTTTTGTAAATCTGGGTGCTAAGGCAGAGAACTGTCTGTAGAGCTGCAAATGCAGCTTGGAAGAAGGGCAAGAATCCATCAATTTTCTTTCTTTCATCAACTTGGGGAGAACCCCAACTGACCAAAATCTTTTTCATATGCATGTTTTATGTCCCCGTTTTCTACATACTATTGAGGTAGCTTAAAGAAGCTTGGTACTCTCATTTTGTAGTGCTTTAAACATAAATATGTATGGACTCACTAACAACAAAATGGTGTTAGTGTAAGAGCAATTGGCAGCTAAGAATAAAGTTGCATTAGGTCTTGCGTGATGATCATGTAAGAGCAATTGGCAGCTAAGTGCAGATGACAAAGGAAATCAGAAGGAATTTTCCAAGAATGAGGAACCACCAGTCAAGAGCCTCCTGGAATGACAAGACTAGGTACTGGTAGCAATTTGACCAAAGGTGCACTTGCCCCATATCTTGACTAACCTTTTTAAGCCCTTGAGAACACAACAGGGCACAATCTGCCAAAAATAACAAAACATGCTGTCACATGGATGATTCAAGATAAACCAGGTTTACAAAAAATAGATAAGGCCCCAGATCGTCCAGTTAGAAACATGGACAATGAAATTTCAGATCATATAACACAAGTGCATGCACGTACAACAGTGTAAATCGATATGCCATTCAAACATCATTGAGGTTCCTCTGATAAGTTACAAACAATCTGAAAACATGCCCCACATGCATTCCCGTCATTGAAGAGAGCTGAGTTCAACACAGCTTTATTCATCTCATAACCACTGCACAGATTCCCATAGTTACAAGTACCATCTCAAAAATGATTCACATCCAAATCTTAATGAACAACACTAAAAATAGCAGTTGGGAGAATGATTCTCACCAGTTTGGTGGTGTGTGGTACACCTGCCAATCCGCTTCTATAGTTGGTGCCAGTGAACAGCCATCCCATAAACCTTCAAATTCATGTGGTGGCTTCCATGGTTATTGGACCAGCCTGATTTACAAATGGGAGACTAGGGTTGGATCAGCAATGCAGCCCACATAGATTGGGTACTACCCCACCAGGACCTAGCTAAATGGACAGTTCATGTGGTCCATCCATTTTGTCATATCATTTCAAAGTATAATATTAAAAAAAAAAATGAGGATTGTTTGGACCACCAACAAATTACTCCAAACAAATGGACCACCAACAAGCCGCATAGTCATACCTTGTTTGGAGCTGAACAGTAGACTGACCATTGACATCTGATTGTTGGAGCTCCGCCATTCAATTCACAAATGATCCCGGACCAGCAGTGCCCTTTCGTGCCACAACAACCTCAGCAATTTTTCGCCAGCATCCAAATGTTCCCTCTGTTCAGCAACAACCAACAAACGTGCATTTTGTTAATTGAGCATTCAAGCATTTAAAAAAATTTTCTCTCAGAAAATGAAAGAAAAGTACACAATTCACCTTGACGCCCATTCTCCCTCCTCCTTTACCCGGGCTTGGGACCGGCAATGCAAGGAGTTGCATTGGCGGAGTTAAAAAGGGGCTTAGGCTCCATTTGACTTGTGACAACCAAATGGAGCCTAATATGTTCAAATATAGAGTACAAAATTCATTCAAAATTACAAAAACCAAACCAAACAACATATAGAGTAACTAGAAAAAACATGCAGACTATCAATATGTTGAACTATAGAGTGCATCTATGACTATCGTTGGAGTTTAGTCTTTAAATAGCTTTAACTTTTCATGGGGCCCACCATGTGTGGAACAATTGACTTTATCATAACATGCAACCGGTACATTTGATCATTAATAATCAGCATTGATACATGACTCATTACCATAAACAACATATGGTTACATTGCCATGATGATTAGATTATAACAGAAATGTTAATCCAAACCATGATAACCATGGGTTAGCTAGACTCCCATGCATGTATAGCACCATTTTTAAAATGATGGTGGTGAGTCAGCTCCTACATGGCATGCAAGTCAATCATGTTCTCCATATATGGTCAGACCACCCCATAGTATGGCTATTGTCAACCAGTTATAGATGGAAAATCACACTGATCCATCCTAGTCATCCAATTAGAGACTATTTAGTGGACAGTAAAAAATAAAATTGTTCAAATTTAAGGGCCCTAATTAGATGGTTAAGATTTTTAAATTTACTGAGATGCATGGGCATCACTTAATCCATAAATGCATGTATTACAGGGTTGTTTTCTCAAGAGAGATTATTGTTTTACTCTCACAGAAAAGAATGATGTTTCACCTAACATGGAAATGAAAAACAGTACTTGAGTTTCTATTCATTTAAATGAAAATCAATAATAATATTTGTCTCACATTATCATAGAAATGCCAATGTGAAAGAAATCAAAAGGCTAGATTTTCAAAATAAATAAATAATAATAATAATCATGAATCACAACTATTCTTTTATAAAGAAATTGTATATTCCCAGGCCCAACAAATTAGGACTTGTAGTAACTATTTAAATGGGGTTGTTTTGATCCTAGGCCCAACAAAAAATAGTCAGTCCTGAATTAGCAGACTTATGGATTGCCAATTTTTATTTGGTTGACACATTAGAAAAAAATTGACATCATTGATAAAAAAATAAGGGGGCCATAGAAATAAAATAAGGGTAGAAATTTGGGAAATAAGTTATTTGGTTGATATATTTATAAGAAAGACGAATAGCCAAGTCCACTCATAATAAAACCAAAACAAACAATAACCCCAAAAAAAAAAAAAAAGTATCTATAGTAGGGGATCAGATGGCCACAGAACAACCATTAAAGATAAGGAAGCCTTGGTTAGGAATGCAAGTGGAGCTACCCCTCAGGTGGGTTTGCCCCTTAAGCTTCATATCTAGCCTGGTTTTGGGTGAGGCTTGGGTTGGCGTAACAGACCCAATGGCAGTTATGGAGGACTATTTTTTAGTATATCCTACACATGCAATGCAGTTCATATATATTTCATACCTTTTATAAATATCTAGCTCAACTTATAATTGAATTAGCCTATTTTGAGCCACTGTATATGACCAATCAGGCATATATACATAATAAATATTCCATATATTGTATAAATGTGAGTGGGTGTTAAGCTCGGGCGTGGGTCTGTTTGTTTTGGCCCATCATCGCCCAAACTAGGTTAGGCTTGCTTGCCTTGGACGACCTTCATTATTTGGACTGGGCTCTGGCCTATCTGTTTCAGTCCATCAATGGTTGGATTGGGATCATGCCTATGTTTTACCATGCAGGTATCCAGGCTTGGAAAGACCTCAGCTGGGCTACTTGACTACTATAAATTCATAGACCATCAAGCCAAAGGAAGCATGATGAAATGGTATAGGACCATTTTGCAGGTCTCAGTGCAGCAGAGCTGATCACAGATGCTCAAGCAGTTTTTCTCTTATGATACAATTTCATGCTTGTTCGAAAAAAAAAAAAAAAAAAAAGGAAGCACAAAAAAAAAAAAAAAAAAAAAAAAAAAAAAAGGAAGCATGATGAAATGGTACAGAAGCATGGATTATATGCATTCCCAGCAATCTAAGCTCTTCGACATCAACTTGGACAGCAATTTAACTGCCAACAAGTCTCATGTATCAGGAGACTTGCAGAAATAGGGTCATGTATCAGCAATTTAACTGCAAAATCTAAGCTCTTCGACATCAAGTTGGTGGTAGGGATGGTGCATTGAAACAGGGTGTAGGGTTTTAGATGGCCATGGACATGATGCAGGCTGGGTTGGGGAATGTAGAGGAAGACACAACTGTCCTTGCATGTCAGTTGGAGCGAATGCAGCTGAATGTAACATTGAAGTCTTGCCCCATTCCAGTGGAGACTGTCCCTACGCTCTAGCCTAGGTTACCAGGGAAGACCTGACCCATTTTACTGCAGATGTTGAGTTTCGCCAAGAAGGGACATTGTCGACAGTACTACATACTCATGGTGCCCAGTCCAATCCTCAGAGAATATTAGGAGCTGTTCCCGCCCCACCTCAAGACCTTAGTGGTGCAGGTAGGGAGCTGGCCCATCATTCTCATGCCATCAAGGACTTAGACCATCTACTTTCCAAGGGGCTGCTAGCTTGTCAAGTATGGTCTCCCTCACTTTGGAAGCTTTTATTCTTCTGCGTTTTTTTCTTTCCTGTTTTTTTTTTCCTTTTTGTTTTGGGTTTGTAATAAGAAGTGACCATTGTATTAAAGAAAAAAAAAAACAGTAGGGCCCAAAGCACGTTAGAAAACAGTAAAATCAACAAGATAATCCGCTGAGATAGCAGATCAAGACTAAAAACCTAAGAAGGGAAAATCACTATCTTTAAGAGCTTCGACATGAGAGGCCCATTCGATTAAAGCTCTTTTTTTTACTAGTATTTTGAAAACATGACTTGTAGCCTTAGACAGAACAGAGTCTGCAGAGTTAACTGAGTCATGAAAACAATGTTTATTCCGTTCTTCCCAAACAAACCACCAGACGGCGAGGACGACCATCCTCCAGAGTTCTGTTTTTTTGTTTTCCGATTTGCACCCCATGCCAAGCTTGAAGCAGAAAGTCAGCCTTCTCAGGCAAGCACCAACTGATGTTGAAGGAACGAAAAAAGCCAGCCCATATAGACGAAATAAAAGAGCAGTTGACGAGGAGACCTGTTGGCAGCATATTTCCACAGGAAGGGAGCATGATTGGACGGAGAGAGAGACCTGTTGGCAGTTAAATTGTTGTCCAAGTTGATGTCGAAGAGCTTAGATTTTGCCAAGTTAACTCTCAGCCCAGAGACTGCCTCGAAACATCGGATTGCTGTACGGAGATTGTCTACCTTTTCGACCCAAGCTTCCGAGAAGATAAGAGAATCATCCGCATATTGGATATGGGAAATCGGGCATTTTTATTGTTTATCTAATCCTGAACCAGTCAATTCAGCAACATGCATCTATGTGGTCGATGAGAGCTTCATTTTCCTCCTTATTTAAATTTCTTCATGGCATGGTAGCATGCTTTATTGTTTGGGAACTTTGGCAGGGGCAGAATGCCCAAAAGTACGGAGGGAAGATGACATTGGCGAGTGAAGTTATTGCCAAGGTTTCTTATGATAGGACTTAATTACCGGTGGCATGAACAAAATAAAAAGGCCATTAGAAAGCCTTCTTTCTTATGATTATTAGTCATCCAAGGTTGTGATGATGGTTATGATGAGTAATGGAAAACTTGAGCTAAGATCATGTGTGTGTGAACACACATACTGAACCAGAAAACAAAAACCAAAAAAATTAGCAAAGTAATGGGAATGTTATTATGGATCACAATTGTGACTTAAAAAATTAAAAAAAAAAAAAAAAAAAAAAATAAAAAATGGAGAGAAAGCACCAAATCATGGAGAGTGGAGATATAATGCATGAGTGTGGAGAGATTGAAAAGGATGTTGCCTGTTCAAGCTAGGTGGAAGAAATGGATGTCTCTGGAGTTCTATGTGATCACCATGTTGCACTTAACTTGAAAGGAAATTTTTATAGGATAGTTATACGACCAGCCATGCTCTATGCGAGAGTATGTTAGGTGATTAAAGAACAACATGTTTTTACAATAAGTGTAACTGAAACGAAGATGTTGACATGGATGAATGGCGGGACAAGGAATGACAGAATTATAAATGACTGCATTTGAGAAAACTTAGGAGTAGCACTTGTAGGTAATAAGAGGCGGGAAATTAGACTTAGATGATTTAATCATGTGTAATGAAGACTAAGAACCATGCTAGCTAAGATTGACTTGGTGCAGGTTGAAGGATCTAAAAGGATGAAATGAAGGCCCAAAAGGGTGTGTATTGAGGTAGTAAGAAACGACTTGATCACCTATTGTCTAACTAAGGCCTTGCTCTTGATAGAGTGGAATGGGGGAGCAAGATTCATGTAACCAACCACAATTAATTGGGATGAGGCTTAAACGATGACAATGATGACAATTACGATGACAACAATGATGATGAGAGGCTGAAATCTTTTATACAAGTAACATTTAAAAAAAAAAAAAGGGTAAGCAGTATAAAACTAGGTTGAACATCCACATCTAGTGGACCAACTAAATTCTCTCACGGAGGTGCAATATTTATGTCTAATAAATACAAGTAAAAAAGCAAAAAAAAAATATCCAACAATGTAACAACATTATCTTAGAAGCAAAAGAAATTCACAGGATGTCCAATCGTTCATACTTTCTAACCGGCTTTCATGCCTTTGGAGATACCGAGAGGTATGAGTTTCAGTTCATCTTTTAGGTCAACAACTTGTAAAACAGCAACATTTATCTCTTTCTCATATCCAACGACCTTTGCCTTGTAACGTTTTATGTTGAGAAAAGATATACTATACGTAATCAAACAATAAGAGTTTAATTGCAAAATCAAAAGCATAACATTTTAGGGACTCCTTAAAAACATAATGAAGTATGGCAACAAAATATTACATTAACGTAGCCCAATATTAAAATAATAAGGCATATGAAATGAATCAAAATAAAAAAATCAAGCACTAAAGCAATAAAACTTAATATTCTTTTAAAAAAATCATAATATTTCCTAACAATGTGTCCTTTTTTAAAAAATTTTATAAAGAGTCTAATAAAATAAAACAATAATTTTTTTTTGTAAGTTTATAAAACATTAAATATAAATTTAAAGTAAAAGAAAAAAAAACATTAACTTGATATCTAATGAGCCGTTAATGACACGATAATTCGTGATGATATGTCCATCTTTGCGTAATATGCATCTTGTCACAAACTTTAATCACCTTGTGTTCTTCGATGTCGAAGCATCTTACCTCAGTAAAATAACAAAAAAATAAATAATAAAAAACGTACACAGTTACCAAAGGATCCCATAATGCTTCGGTAACTGTGTAGGTTTTTGATTATTTATTTATTTTTTACTAAGGCAAGATACTTTGACAATGAAAAATACACGACGATCAAGGTTTGGGGCAAGACGCGTATTGAGTAAAGATGGACTGATCATAACAAATTATCATGTCATTGATGGTGCATTAAATATCGAGTTAGTGTTTTTTTTCTTTTATATTAAATTTATATCTAATGTTTTATATACTTTATATAAAAAAATTATTATTTCATTATATTAGACTCTTCATAATATTTTTTTTAAAAGGATACATTGTCAGGAAAAATTATGATTTTTTTGAAGAAATGAAGTTTTATTGCTTTAGTGTTCGATTTTTACTGTTTGATTCATTTCATAGGCCTTATTGTCTTCATAAGGGGTTACGTTAATGTAATATTTTGCTGTCATACATCACTATGGTCTTGAGAAGTCCCTAAAATGCTATGTTTTTTTATTTTACAATCAAACTCTTACTTTTTGGTTACGTACAGTATATCTTTTTCCAACATAAAACGCCATAAGACAGAGGTTGTTGGATATGAGAAAGAGATAGATATTGTTATTTTACAAGTTGTTAACCTAAAAGATGAACTGATACCCATACCTCTCGGTGTCTCCAAAGGCCTGAAAGCTGGTCAGAAAGTATGCACCATTGGACATCATGTGAATTTCTTTTCCTTTTGAGATAATGTTATTACATTGTTGAATATTCTTTTTGCTTTTTTACTTGTATTTTTTGGACATAAATATTGCACCTCCGTAAAAGGATTTGGTTGGTCCAGTAGATGTGAATGTTCAACCTAGTTTTATACTGTTTACCCTTTTAAAAAAAGAAAAACAGAAAACAATATAAATAAATAAAAATACTAAGCATTGTTTCATGGAAATGAAAGGAGAGGAATAAGACAAGCAAAACCATCAATCTATGTGCATGAGAAAGGTTTCCAAGAGAGTTCCTACCTTTCGCATGTCACGAAAAATTATTGCACACTATAAAGAATCCTGTCCAGGATAAGGAGATGCTTCAAAGTGATATGTCTGACTCCAAATGTATGAACCATTGAATAACCTATGCCCCAACTTGTAAGTGTACTTGCACCAATATCAGGTTATGAAAAAAGATTTTGAGGCAAGGCATAAACAAAGGTTTCCTGACAAGCAACTTCAATTTGACCGCCCTACCATTAAAGACTTCCTAAAGCCTAGTGTAATGTTTCTTAATGTTTATTTATCATCCAGCCTATGCATAAGATCATGTTAATCTGGATGAAGGAAAACAAACAAGTATCATCTTAGCCCATTAAAGTTCAATCACCATTGTTTCCTATTGTATGATACACCTAAGAAATGGATCTGCTTCATTTTTTTGTATCGACTTGCCCCGAAACTTGGCAAAATGTATGGACGGTGCGGGTATATAATATATGCATCAAGGTGGGTCCCATGGTGAGGGCCATCTGTTAGGTGCTATGGAGCCCACCCTAATGTAGACCCACGGTAAGGGCCACACCTTCTTGGGTGAGGCTGGGCCCCACCTAATTCCCAACTGTGGTGCATGATGTGTTGGGTGCTATGGGGCCCACCCTAATGCATGTGTTTTATATCTACATCGTCCATTTGTTTTGCTATCTCATTTTGAGATACTACATAAATAAAAAATAAAAAATCCAAGCTCAAATAAACCACACCATAGAAAACAATAGGGACAACATCCCATGTCAGTGAAGAGTATGGATTTTCATTGTGAGGAAACTAAAAAATACATGATAGAGTCAATAGACCATTTATCATAGTTGTCAAAATCCTACTATTTACAATTTGAGTCAAATCTAGATTAGGATTCAAATCATAATTGTTCTCTTTTATTTTTAGCTTTGCTTGACCAAAAGTTTACAAGTCCTACAATTTAGGATTTATAATATATTTGTAGATTGTGCAAAAGGCTTTACATTGGAAAAAAGTAAGAGAACTGTTTGGAAAAAAAGATCATTGGGTTTCAACCACAAAGCCTGATTGTCCACAAGCGCCAAAGTTAGCATCTCTGTGCAAAACTGATCATCGGGTTTCAACCACAAAGCCTGATTGCAAAACCAACAAAGCTTCTAAATATTGCTCAATTGTGAAGTGCAAAACAAAATCAGGCAAAAAAAATTCAAAGTTGCATTGACTTAATTAATTTATTTTCTGCCGAATGAAAAAAAAAAACTAAATAATAACTTGCAGCTCAAGATGATGATGATGATAAAAGGAACAAATACTATTAGCTGAAATGATAGAATGCGTAAATTGGAGTTCCCCTATAACACAGGAAGGAAATTTGATCATATTCTGTTTGATTCCATGGATTATACAATTTAAACTAACATGCAAATTTCAAGCAATGCAATAGCAACAAAAATGGCTAGTAGTATCTGACCTTATGGTAATATGTAATTGCAGAATTGAAATTATCCTGAAAAGGGAAACAACAATCATCAAGACATTGGAATTATTGGACTGAAATGGAATTCGTCTACACTTGAGAGATAATTGCTTTCTAGGTACAAAGGCAAGAGTAAGAAGCCCTTCAGAATTTGGATTCATCCAGAGAGAAAAGAGCATAACACATTGCATCCACCACAAAAGGCGTAAATACCCAAATGCACTAAAAAGAATATATAGATTGGTGTTGCTGATATCCGGCACTCAATATTGCAATCAGCTTAAGTACAAAAGCAGGGAACAACAAAACCAAAACACCTCCCTCTAGGAGTGAGGCTTGATCAATTGGATGCCACTCACATAAGCTCTTATTAGAAAGTTATGAAAGTCTCTTCTGCTCAATACGGTTGGCATAACGTTGGGATTATCAAACCACACACACTCATTGACCTATTTGATGCTTAAACACTAAAGAGATATATGCCAACAATACTATTATAATTTGGAGACTGCAAAAGGTACCAAATGCATACGGACTGCATTAACCCCAAGTGCATTCCTCAGAACCAGTTTTGTAGTTTTTCACTAAGTAGACGCTTCAAATATTGTTTCTACAATGCTATTAAAAGAAGAAGAAAAAACTTTTGCTTTATACAAAGGAAATAATTGGAAAGACCAAAAAGATTCCAAGGCTTAAAGAGTATTATTACCTGCAAATGATGAGTGTACGCCAGACCTGCATAAGTGCTCAAACTTCTGGTCGAAAGGGCAAGTGCCTTCTCATAATATGAGATCGCCTCATTGTACATCCTGACAGACAACAGATTTTTTTCCTTTTCAGTTTTTGGCATCAAGGCTAATGAAATATGAACTTCATTCAAATTCCACAATTAGTAATGCTGCGTGGTAAGCAATAGTTCCTGCAAGGAGCATCCATTATATGAATAACACCAGAACAAAAATGAAAAAAGCCCCCAGTCAACTTCAACTCATTCTGTAATAATTCAATAGCTTTAACGCAAAGCAGTAGCCACCACTGAACTTTTTAAGCTGAGAGTCCATAGAATGAAAATGGCAATTAATGCTATTAGCTTACTCATTCTGTAATAATTCAATAGCTTTAACACAAAGCAGTAGCCATGACTGAAGTTTTTAAGCTGAAAGTCCACGGAATGAAAATGGCAGTTAATGCTATTAATACAGTTTACAAATCTGCAATTACAACAGTAAGGATATATCATGACATGTTCAGCAAGATGCGTTAAGTTTTAAAAAGTGCATGCTTGTATGTATGTATGATGGATGGAGCAGATTCAGCGGGTGAGTTTGTGACTTCCAAAAGGTCAGAATCCTCCTTTCAAGAAGCCCCATGGTTTGATGAAGTTGTGGAAAGTTGGGTTGCTAATTGCCATAAGTAGATTAAAAAGGGAAATGAAAAGCCCATAAATTCAAGAAAGTTTTAAGTTTTTAGACATAATTTCATAAAGGTCCTTCATCAAAAGGATACTTTGGCGTTCCATCGTCTAAGCAAGGGGATCCTTCATATCCTTTCCTCCTTGTGGTGGTAGTTGAGGCTCCAAGTAAAATGATGGAAATGGTTAGACTGGAAGGTTCTATAAGGGATTTCAAGGAAAGGTTCTGAATATCCCTTTTATGTGTTTTCTATCAAGAATTCAACGGTGCATCAAACAATTCATTGATAAGAATGTTGTTTGTCAGCTTGGCCAGATGAAAGTCAACCAAATAGACCTTAATCTACTGGTAGGTCGTGCTGATCAAGAAATCTCTCAAGGCCAATGGATGGTACAGCTTGAAGACCTACAACACAATTAATTGGTTATGGCCGAAACAATTCTAGCAAGAAAGAATGCAGAAAAGATTCCAAAGATGTTCGACTCAAAATAAACTCAAATTACAAAATGAGAACGTTTCCCAAACACACATTTTGTTACTTACCTCACGAATTGTGAGAAAATTCCCTAGTGACTTGGACATTTTTCCATTGTTGATAGAAACAAAACCATTGTGCATCCAATAGCTCTCACATTGGTCGCTGAACATGCAGCACAACTCTGGGCAATCTCATTCTCACAAAGAAGACCCACTCATTACCATGAATGCATAGAAGATGGTATTTAAGTATCATTGTTATGCTCTACAGCTATAACCTTTAATAAACCAGACTAGGACAAGTATGCCTCAAAATCAAACACAAGTTTAGACACATCCTTATCACTCTCTCTATCAAAATGAATAAATGAAACAAAAGCTTAAATTACAACTGATACAGAGACATAAATGATCCATGAAGAATCTTACATGGAATAACTTCCGTAGGAATGGCATCATGCCATCATCAACTCTTTTTTTTTTTCTTTTTTTTTTGAATTACTTGAATGAGTCGGATACCGATTTGTTTACAAGCATTACGACAAACACATTGTCAAAACTAGAAGATTTGATGTTTAGAAGAACACTGCAGCTTCGGTTCCATAAAAATAAAAACAGACTTCCCACATCAATATGGGTACTAGTATCGTTGATTCCAAGTAAAAGCAACATCTGGTTACCTGGTTTTCAACTGCAAATCTTGTTGGAGACCTATCTTCTCATCTGCATGAACAGAAGATCCAGATACATATAACTATTTGCTTTATAAATAAACACAGCACCAAAAACAAAAAAAAAAGAACAAAAACATCAATTTCTTAAGGTACCACTCACATTGACCACTTAAGCACATTGGAATGGAAAATGTCCTAAAAAATTAAATTCCGCTAACTAAATCTCATTGATAACTCATTGACTGTAATCAACCTATGTAATATACTATTAGACAGTGCTTGGTTGTAATCAACCTATGTAGTAGACTATTACATTGTGCCTGTGGGAGTTGTGTGCCCTCATTGCCAGTCCCCAGCCCAGATAAAAGAGAAGGGTTGCCTCGGGTTGGCAGCCAGCATCAAACTTATGCCATAACTTTCATCATGGATCCGAACCAAATCTCATTGATGTAACCACCTATGGTTCAAATCTCATTAGAAGTCCTGAATCAATTCCAACCAACAGTGAAATTGAAGCCATTTTTTTAGGCGTTTTGATTCTTATGCATATCCAAGTCCACACTCATTCTCAGCCTAGTAAATGCCAACCTATTTCTCATGCTAGCAAATATACCTTGAAGCTTTTAGCTTTTATGGCATATAAGACAGGTATACCAACCTATCACATTAAATTTCTGATGCTAGTTAATGGTGCTGTTTCTCATGATATCTTAAATGGAGTAGGCATTAATCATGCTCATTTTTTCTTCTATCGAAATTGAAAGTAATTGAATCTATTGAACAAACAGAGATTAGATACCCTCAAAAGGCCCATGTTCGAATAAGCTCGAAAAAGAGAGGTGAAGACAATATGGGTTTTAGGAGGCAAGTGAAAGAAAATGAGTGCCAGGTATGTACAAAATCAAACTTAAAATGAATCCATCCAAAGGAAGCAAGCATATGGAGTAGGAAGAGGCTTACTACAAGTCCATTGATCGCCTGTCTCCAAGAATGTGGAATCCTTGCCCACACATTCAGGATGATAAACTTTAAGACAACATCTAACAAATAATAGCATCGTGTTAATTAAACATGGGAATAGTAGATAAGCAACTCCCATGCCAATCATGGGAAGAATAAAAGTTTTTTTTTTTTTTTTTTGAGAGGTGGAAGTATAAAAGATTTCATTTCACAGAGACTAGACACGCTAGATGAGATATAAAAATAAAACAAAAGGGCTCAATAAGCAGAAAATAAGCATGATTAAGCATTGACTAATCTCTAATAAATGTCAACAACAAACACATTGAAAGTCACATCAGATCACATTATGAAGGCCAGATGCATTGAATCGTACATTAGAGAGAACCAACTAGCCAAGAGTTGGGAGTGGCATTTCACCTTTATTCACAACTCATTCGAGTTGCAAGTTCAACAACCTATTAGTTCTTCTTGCCATTTATCTCACCCACTCACACGAGTTGAAAGGAGACCCAACTCCATTGGTTGGTCAACGAACAATTAAAAGCCACGTTATGAACAATGTTAGATTTTCTGTATTTTCCATCTTACCCATCTATTTGCTGGCCCACAATTGGGGCAAGCCTCTTCTATCTGAATTTATTTTTTTTTAAGAATGGGCCATCCACAACCGTGCTGATCAAATAAAAGATTTGGACCACTAAACCATGAGCTCCAGTTCTACAGAATGGAAACCTGAGTATGTTGTAGATATTCCCATGTGAAGCACTGTACCACGTGCAAAAGAGGAAATATATTTGCACTGAAAACTGAAAAGCTGATCCATCATCCTACCATTGATCAAAACAATAAATATGGCAATGGACAAGTGTCCTTAACAAATCAGAATCTATTTCAGATCTAGAATTTAGAAAAGCCAGGTTTAAAAACCCAAACGTGTTGCTGAAAATTTAGGAACATTTGAAAATCTAATAATAAAAAAAACAAAAAATCAATTCTGAGATAAAATTACAGAGAGTGAGAGATTTACCAATCTCTGAGATGGAAATGAAGAAATCAGAAGTGCAGACCTGAACCAAAAACCGATATCTCCATCTGTCACAGGCCCCACAAGGTCATATCTGCATCTCTGATTTGCCTAGATCAGACCCAGTTGCACCCCTAGAGAATCAATGGGTTGGGTTGATCCCATGACCCACAGACCTGGTCCAACTCATACCCAGATCTGGGTTCAATGAATAATCCAGTTGGGATCAGTTCTCTGTTTACAGCTCCAGCAGAAAATCATGTAGTCTTCTAAAGCACAATGTAGGATATTTTTGAAGAGAGTTTGAATCAGATAAGAGTGCCCTTACCAATTATTTGGCTGATGAATTGCGTTGCAATGATCTAAGCCAGCTACTTGAAGATCCAACAGTATTGCCCGCAGCTTCAGTTGACAACACTAGTTTTGTGCTTATGACATTTCTCCTGGACACACCTGAAGGAGCAAATGAAGTAGATGGCATGTGATCTCTCTCCCCAAAAGTCCCTGCTTTCTCCAATAATGGAAACCACAGAATACTAAATGAAGAATCTTCACTATTACATCATGTAAAGTAAATAAATTGCATCAGCAGCCCACAAGTCTTTAAATAAACCATTGAAACAAAACATGAACGCATTATCCTAAACAAAACAACATACTCCAACAAGACTACTATAAGTCTAAGCCTTTTCAAGACTTGTTCAGTTTTAACCATGCTGAATTTGTTAAGAAGAAGCATGGAAATTAGGATGGATTTTGAACCAAACAGAATTGTACAAGTTCTACTCCACCCTAGCATCAGCAGATGTTCTACATTGAAAAGCCCATAGCTGGTTGGACAGTATGGAAACACTGAGAATCTTAATGATATGGGAGAGCCTCTTTCTTCTTCTTCTTCTTCTTCTTTCTTCTTCTCTTTTTAATTTGCAATATGTGCGAACCATGAATTAACAAAACTATATTGCAATGTGGTGGCCACCTGCCATCCATGGTAAATACTTACATTCTTTTCACTACGAAGATTGTCAGCACCCAAATTTTTATTGATTGCTGATTTAAATTGCATTTGAACTCCGGGGCGAGCAGCATTACTTGATCCCATTCGATCTGCAACCTCCGCTGAATGAGAAACACCATTTCCCCCTGAGATTGGACAGGCAACCTGTAATGCCCTGGTTTTCAGGACCGAGTATACCACTCATTTCCTGGAAACCCAGGTGTTAACGGATAATCAAAAGATAATTAACCCAAATCAAAGTGCGGTTAAGGGAACTAAGCGAAGTATAAATGTAACCCAATCAAAAGCAATATTCAGGGCCACTCAGCTGCGGCTCATATACAAAACCTCAAATCTCAAAATGTTTCAGGAGTTACTAGCTAAAAAGGAAATAAAAGCAGCTATTGATTTAGTCCATAAAACTCTGCTGCGTCTTGACGGGGCTCCTCTTCATAATGATCTTCTCCCAATCCCGCGGGATCATCATCCAAATCCGCCCCATTCGCTCCCTCATTTATGCCTACATTATCTGTACGGTTATATATTTAAAGGATGAGTGGCAAGCTGAGTGGGAACTCCCCTCCAGATTAGACACCATTGCATTAACCAAGCATTGTTCCAGATAGTAAAACACACGAAACATTTCATGATGATCTTGTTTATGTGCATGGATGTGTGAGTGCATGTCAATTGGGGGTGCACATCCAGTTGGTCAATGAATGGACCTTTCAAACAGTCGGTCCAATAAACAAGAGAATGGCCTTTCAAACAGTCGGCACCTTCACGCATGGGGATGAGCCTTTCAAACAGTCAGCTCATCCCAACAAGGGAATGGACCTTTCAAATAGTCAGTCCATTCAGGCGAGAGAATGAGTCTTTCAAACAGTCGACTCATTCAACTTGCGAAGGAACTGGTATTTCAAACAGTCGACCCGCTCAAGTAAGATAGTGGGCGTTTCAAACAGTTAGCTCACTAAAGCAATGAATGGGCCTTTCAAACAGTCAGCTCACTTAAGCAATGAATGGGCCTTTTAAACAGTCAGCTCATTCATGCTAGGAGGATGGGCCTTTCAAACAGTCGGCTCATCTGAATAAGAGAAATGGACCTTTCTAACAGTTAGTCCTTTCAAAAATAGGAGTGTTATGTATGCATGATTAATTCCAATCATTATTATCCGAATTTGCAAGCAGCCAATTTAAGAAAACTTTCAAATAGATATCATTGTCCAAGGTTTATAAGCATGTATTACGTAATTATCCTTAAAGCAAAATTTAGCATGCTACATATATAGGTTTCCACAAAATAAATATTAAACATGTAATTAATTTTAATACTATCGCAAATAGCCATTAGAGTAGAGTCATTAATTATTAGGTAAAATTAGAGTTGAACTAACACATGAGTTAACATGGAAGAGGAAAGCTCAAGGGGTAGAATCCTCACATGATGGGTTGTAGCTCCTTTCTTGGTTCAATTTTTTGAGGCTAGCTAACGGTCAATGTCGAATAATCGGTTTCCTAGAGTCATTTCCAACCCAAAAGTTTGTGTTAGATCATGTTTCTAGGGAATCTAATTTATTGAAGGTGTATGGAGCTTATAGGGCTTGCTTTGGAGGAGATTGGGCCTGAGCCCAAGTGACCAGGCCCATCATACACCTGTCCAAAGAGGAGGCCCACTTGGGCCTGCTTTAGTCCAGTCATTGGGCCCAAAAAAGGTCCAATAGGGCTGGTCTACAGTGGGTGGCCCACCTGCCACGCATGTTGGGGTCCACCGGTGTTGAGTGTGGTGCGGCCCACCTGTTTTCGATACAAGGTGCGGCCCTCCACGTTCATGTGGAGAGGCCCACGGCCTGCAGGTGCGGCCCACGACAGTGAGGCCTGCTGTATCCTGAGTGAGGCCCGCCAGTGGTGCAGCCCACCCGTGTACACGGCCCAAGACTGGCTGGGCAGGCCACCTATAAGGCTCTCAAAAGGATGGTTAGCCCACTTCCAGGACCGGCCCATCACAGTTTTAGACAGGGCCCATCAAGATTTGTTTCTAGGTGCGGCCCACCTACAGCGTGCAGGGCCAGGGTTTGCATAGGCCCATTGCCCATTTGATGGCCTGGTTTGGGCCGACCTTCAGCCCCGATTGCGGTCCAGGTTGGGCTTGTATCAAAGCTCTCCTGAGAGCTCAACCCAGGCTCCTTTTAGGTGTCGACTCTCCGTCAAAACGGGGCCTAATGGAGCTCGAGTTCAGCCCAGCTGGGACCGATTCCCACCACCATTTCTAGGCCCATTTACACTTGGGTTTAGGGCCCTACTGATGGCGCCTTTCACCTGCAACGAGCAGGGACTGGACTGGGCTGCTTCCAGCCCGCTTCTAGGGCTGGTCTTCGGCCCAGAAACGCTACTGTAAGTCCGTTCTTAGCCTGCACAGGGACCTGATGAGTGTCCCCTTCCAGCTCCCATTCTGGATGGATGGAAGGCCCGACATTGGTCTGATTTGGTTCCCATCACAGCCATTGATTGAGTCCAAACCACAGCCATAGACTGGCTCAGCTCCAACTCAAAAATCATTGCTGTTGTTGGTCTGTTACCAGCCTGAAAACAGGGCCATTTGTTTGGCCTGTTTCAGTTTGCCATGCATCCAGCGACCTGCCTGGTTTTCGGCCTGAACCGGACCTAACTTCTGGCATAGCCTGGGTTCGAATCAGCGACTATAAAACGGCCCCATTCCGGCCCCCAGAATACTCATTGTTTTAGCTCTGTTCGGGCCTGAGACACAGCCATAGGTTGACCTGCGCTCAGCCCGGACTTAACCATTTGTTTCCGTCCAAACAGAGACCTGCCCCGATCGGTCTCCTCGTCCGACTTACGGCCGCTGATAGGCTCGGTACTTGGGTCTGTTCCGAAGATCTATTGAGAGCTTAAAACAACACCTAAATGGGGCCTGAAACAGTGCTCCCGACTGACTGCGTTGTAGCCTGAAGCGGGGCCATTGCTCGGCCGACTCCAGCACCCAAACGCCTCTACTGCTGGACCGAATCACAGTCATTACTGGGCCTGGTTTCGGTCCAGGCATGTGTTGCTTTATCCTACTTAAAACTACAAGGAGACGGAAAATATGATCACCTGAGGTGGGTGAACACCGTCCTCTTTACTCGAACTGAAACAGGGGGTCGGTCTCTCTCTCTCTCTCTCTCTCTCTCTCTCTCTACTCGAACTGAAACAGGGGGTCGGTCTATCTCTCTCTCTCTCTCTCTCTCTCTCTCTCTCTCTCTCTCTCTCTCTCTCTCTCTCTCTCTCTCTCTCTCTCTCTCTCTCTCTCTCTCTCTCTCTCTCTCTCTCTCTCTCTCTCTCTCTCTCTCTCTCTTCTTGCTTGTGGTGCAACTATGAGTCCACACTGACCCGTCTCAGCCCAGTTTCTCACGGCTGAGATGGTGCAGGGTGCACTGAGTTCACCCGGCCGTTCACACCTCCTATCACTCCTCCCTTTTCTCTTTGGTCCGAATCCCAAGGGCTACAGGACCCTTCTTATAGCGTCGGAGGGGAGGCTTCGACGGTCGGATTTCCACGAGCCAACGGATGGCCGCGATTTCGCCAGTCCCTGGCTTTCCCAGAGAGGAAAGTCTTCTCTGCCTCTCTCCTTCCACAGGCCGTGCCTGGCCGTTTTTGGCAACAGGAGAAGCACGCTCCCAACAGGAAAATGGATGGATGGGATCACACGATCGGACCGATCGTGAACCGTCCGACGGATTTGCTTGTGGTCCCACCCCCCTGATATTTTCCACGTGTAATGCCTTGGACGGCTTTAACTCATTTCTCACGTCCGTTTACTGAAAAACCGTGAATGGGTGGTTTGGGTTCGTCTCACACAGAGAGCTGTGATTGGAGGAGAAATCCTTACACGGATAACAACATCTGGCGGGAGAAGGTGGTGGGGATAGTTTCCATTTTGGGAACGGGTCGTGCGAGGGAGTTTTTGGGCCGGATTTCAGCACACACATGTATGCATGCATTTATGTTGGGTCCACCATCCCAAATGGATTTGAGAGGCCTGTAATTTTAACGGATTGGATCGTCACAAGGTGGCCCATATAAATCACAATGGTTTGATTTAGAAGTGGCTGGAAACACAACTGTACTTGCACACCAGCCCAGTTCATCCGGAAACTGTGTGCATAATCGTAGGTTTCACACACGAAAGTGTTGGATTTTTGTTGAACGTGGGCGCTCTATCAGATGGACGGTTTGGATCATTTAAGTGGTAGTGGAGGTGGGCCACAACTTGAATAGATGAACGGTTGCTTGACCGTTCAAAAGCGCTGAGCGCGGGAGTGAAAAAAGGAAGAAACTTCCGTCTTTTAGAAACTTTCGGTCAAATCCGGTTGACCGGTTTCTTTAGTCAAGTGCACAGCTGGGGCACCTCCCCTGATGCACACAAGCACTAATGTGGGGTCCATAGTGATGTGTTTAGCAAATCTACTCCGACCGTTCCACTTGGTGGGCCCAATCAGAGCCTCTGACCAAAGATGAGGTGAATGTAAAGCTCAAGTGGGCCATGTCAATGAACTATAGTCTATAAACATCGATTTCTATTGCTCTAATGGTCGGATTGCCATCCTATAAAAAATCAACGGTTTAAAGGAGTCCTACTTCAATACTAGAAGTCCATTGATGGTCATATATCCAGGTGGCATTTTCTATATTTTTCTTAGTAAAATATCAATTAATGTTGTTGTTAATATTCCTGCTATGCTAATCATTATATATATATATATATATATATATATATATATATATATATATATATATATATATATATATTACTTTGCACTGAATGATAAGTCATTAATTGATTTTACTTAGTTGATTTATGGTTAGATTAATCCTAAATTTGAATTATCAAGTATACAAAGGGTTTGGGCAGTTAAGTAAAGGTCCATGATAGTCTAAAGACGTGATAACCTAGTCTGATTAAATAGTAGGGTCTCTATGACTTTACGGTTGGATCAATCCTGATTTTAATATCGACAAACAAGAGACTCTACAGCTCTTTGGTATGTTCAGGTCCAACTAATTTATTTATTAGACACTCCTAATAATATTATTTATACTATTATACTCTACGTATTGTTACTATATATGTAGAGCTGTACACGAGCAGACTAAGGCTCGAGTACTCGCTCGACTTGACTCGGAATACTCGACTCGTCTGAGTTAGAGCCGAGTATGAGCAGGTTTCTCAGACTCGTTTCGATTACAAGTCTAGAGATACTCGACTCAGTACTCGACTCGTACTTGACTCGTGTGCTCGACTAGTACTCGATTCGTCCTCGACCGTATATATATCCACCTCAAAAACAAAAACCTACGCCCCCCTTTCATTTTGCCCATCGTTTTCACAGCGCAGCCCGCCCGTTCGAAAATACCCAAATCCCTTCCCTCCCAGCGCCCGTTCGAAAATACCCAAATCCCTTCCCTCCCAGCCGCCTGTTCAAAAACTACTCTCTCCCTCTCTCTCCTCTCGTTCCCCTTGGGTGTTGTCCATCGTCCGGCCCATCCCTCTTCTTCCCTCTCTCTCTCTCTCTCTCTCTCTCCCTCACTCCCCATCCGGTGGAGCTCGTCCCTACTTGCCACCCCGGTGCCGGTGCCCCCGTCCGTGTACTCTCTCTCTCGTTCGGTCGTTCGGACGTTCTCCAAAAAAAAAAACCCCCAAAACCCTAACCCGCATGGCCACAACAATCGTCCAAATGGTCCTCGTCTGCCGGTCGCCTTCTCCCCTTACCCTTCTTCTTCTTCTCTCTCTCTCTCTCTCTCTCTCTCTCTCTCTCTCTCTCTCTCTCTCAGGCGCTCACATTGCCCTGTCTGGCGCCCTTGTCCGCAGCTTGTCACTTCCCTGCCATGTCCGCAGCCCGTCCCTGCCCTGCCCGGTGCCCGTCCTTGCTGCAGCTCTTCCCTGACCTGTTTAAGGTAGAAAATTGTTATTTTTTTCCTTTTCTTTTCTTTTCCTTACCCCACAGATTTCTACTCGTACTCTAACTCGCCTCGAAAACTCGGACTCGACTCGACTCTTTTACTACTCGTACTCGGGCGAGTAGAGTACGAGTATGGAGTCCATGCTCGTTGGCCGAGTAGAGTCGAGTACGAGCAGCACTCGGGCGTTAAGAGCCGAGTACGAGTAGGGCGATACTTGACTCGACTCGACTCGTGTACAGCTCTATATATGTGTATACTTGGATGCTTATTCATTTGTCATTTATTTGTATGATCTGCCTTTGATCATGGCCGTCAACGTTGAGTCATCTATCCAACCTTAGGCACCTTTATTACTGGAGCAGTTTATGGTCGGATTTTATAATTCAATGGTCGACTTAGGAAGACAAATCATTAAATTGATTAGTAAAATGTTGTGAGTCTAATGAACGGTGGATTCACTAATTCGGGTCCTGAAACTCATGATGTTTGGTTTAATTGGCCTATTAAGGCGATTGAGATCCCAGGGACAGTGGGTTCTTGAAGATCAATGCAAATTTCATGATGAGATGATTTTTGTCCTCGAGACTCAATTGCCAGATGACCTGATATATGAATCAAGGTTGTACTAGACGGTCGAGATGGATAGATTGAGAATCACTGTATGACTACGTTACATGTGTTCCCACACATGTGTAAGTTAAAAATCAGATTTCCATGGTGACACCTGAGTACTAAAAAGTACGGGGCGTTACACCATATATCAATTGAAGTAGTATATTCGGTCGCTCCAAATATAAGCTCTGGAGCCTGGTAGTAGCGAGAGCAAATGTATGATATGTTTGCTGCTCCCTTGACCTGTTATAATAACTAAAAACACATATTTCAGAGCCAAAATGGAGAAACAAATATGCAACTAAAAGTCTAAAATGATATGTTTGCTTTCCCCTTGTGATGATATGCAGAACTTGATATATTCCCACTAGTCAGGTATCAAGCATGAAAATACACTGTAAAAAGCACAAAAGTGTGCATGTACCAGAATTTTTGCACTTCGAAAATCACAAAGCTTGACCTGGCGGGTGAGAGGATCCACCTACACAAAAATTCACCAAGTAAGATAAACAGTTGTAGTTCCCAAACAGAACAAATTCAGTAAACATCCCTAATAAAGAAAGCACATACCAGAAGATTTTGAGGCTTCACATCCCTATGACAAACCCCGGGTACACTGTGAATATAAGCTAGGCCCCTAAAAATCCGGAGAACAGCACCAAGTCAAAAAGAAAAAAAGAAAAAAGAGAAGGAACAGATTATTAAACGGGCGCAGAACCTATTAAATGCAAGAAGGATCTCATGCTTAATACGTATAAAGTTGTACCTGATTTAGAATAAAAGAAAAGAAAAAAAAATCAGTCTATATCTGTTGGGTTATTTAGAATTCATAGTGAATCATACAAATATAAGTGATCTGTTGATTGGGTGGACTTGAATACTAGTTTTCAACGGTTAATATAAGTTACTGGTTATGATAAAGGCTTGATTTGTCACTAACTAACTCTTAAGTATTGGTGGCCGGTAAGTTGTACTAGTATTAGTCGATAGTCGACGTAATAGCTTCAATTTAGAGTGTTCGTGTAACATCCTGGATTTTCACTGTTTTGGATTTCCAAAAAAAAAAAAATCCTTAAAATTTCTTTTTAATTAACTTATAAAATCACTTAATGACCATTATCACTCAATGTTAATTTATACTGGGGTGGACCAGTCTAGTTATGATGGGACCAAGTGCGGGCCGCCAAGCCAGATGGCCCGTTTACACTTAACAACAAATGTGGGCCACCCAGTGACCGAGGAGGGTCAGAAAAATTTAAAACTTTAGAAAATCATAGATCTCACTGGGCTTATGGTCCATCGCGGACTGTGGACCCAATAGACACCCAAAAGTACCATCTAACACTTGCCAAATGCGCCCCGCCAATGCCAGCATTGGAATCTGGCACTCACAAATAAAACTGAGACTCTAGGAGTTCCAGCCGTTGGATTTCTTCTAAAGTTGCAGTGACGGTTCAATGAATTTTTTCACACCCATCCACAAAATTTGGGACCCGATCGTGGATCGGTGACCGTTGATCGTAAATCGGACTCGTGCGATCAAACCCCATATCCGATCGCTCCCAAATTTTGCATGGCCCTTCATCGGGCCATGGATTATCTACCCTATAAATTTCATGGCCAGAGGGCTACCAGAAATGCTCCATCAATCAGAATGGCCCCCAAAGGGCCACTTAAAAGTCGGTAACACTTGCTCAAATCATATATCCGTTCATCCGTTCACCCTAAATTTTTTCATGGACCCTAGTCAGGCCATAAGGCACCTACACACCAAATTTGGTGGTTAGAGGGGTATTAGGGCTGCCCCAACACCAATAGGGAGTCCTAGTGGTCTATTTTAGGAAATTGTGGAAGCTTGGGGCCATTTGCACTAAATCTGGAATTATAAAAAGGAGTTTCTTTTGGGCACCCCTCTCCCATACGAATTTGCCCTAGGAGAGAAAAGAGAGAAAAGAGAGAAAAGAGAGAAAGAAGAAAGGAGGAAGAGAGGAAGAAGGAGAGTGGACCCTAGAATTGAGGTGGGGCCCAAGGAAGCAAACCCCACAACTCTCTACATCTCCTCTAAGAAGAAACCCCATTCGAAATCGCCCCTTTTCTCTCCGTTGATCGTTTAGGTAAGATTCTAATCTACCTTTCCCTTGAAACCCTTGTGATGAGAAGGGATTTGTTTCGGATTCTAACATATAAATGTTGTTTTAGGAATCCCGGCCAAACTACCCCCAAAATCCACTCTCTTAGGACGTTCCCAAGCCTTCAACGAATCCGAAGGTGCAGACTATTATCCTTAGGTTGCCTAGCATCAATTATAATTTGAGTTTAATGATTTCGTATGTATGAGATGTTGTTTGGAGGATCTCGAGGAAACCTTAGAATTTCATGTTCGTTGGAATTGTATGGATTTGCATGTTTAGTTCCCTTTTGATGTTGATCTTGCCTCTCATATGCTTGGTTACAATGAATGTTGTATGTTCATGTTTGACGGAGTTGTGTGTAATGTTCTTTATAACATGTTGTTTGCCTCTCACATGGTTAGGTAGAAAATCAAATGCTTACATGCTCATGTCTTGGTGATCCATGTATGTTGTTCCTCATAACATGTATGACTCGTTCACATTTGCGCATTTTGGTCCTGTGAGATGCGGGAAGTGCTTCACTTCCGCACAAACACACACTACATACAAGCACCTTATTCAAATGCGTTGTTAGCTTGCTTGTAGAAGAATTTCAGATGGGTGTGATGAATGTGTATGCATTATATCGGCTATGCTAGTAGATAACAATGATGAATAACATGCCATGACTGTTTGTCGACCCTTGGGTTGGTCAGGAAATGAGGAGAGTGAGGATGGTCCCGTTGGTAGGACTATCCTAGGGCTAGGCCGTGGGTTTGGGCGAGTGCGGATGGGCGGCAGTAGTTAGACTACATGGGTCGCCCGTACTCGATATTGTTTGTTGCGTGTTTGCCTGAACTTATGCAGTATAGCCTAATACTGACCAATCTTGTCTGTTAACCTTGATTGCTCACACATGTATGGAACCTAGCACACCCTACCACCGTTGTTAGCCCACTGATAGCGAACTGAACATTGATCCACCGTCTCGTGAGCCGGGCATGGTGGAATGGGACACTGTGTCTGAGCTGTCGGCCTACGCTGGGGTGACGCTGATGGGTTTTTTTGACCCGTTGTCCTTTCGCAACTGGGATGCGCAAAGTCCTTTCGCAACTAGGATGCACAAGTCCTTTCGCAACTAGGATGCGGAAAGGAGTTTCCTAAAACTATAAAAAGGGGTCCCTAGGATTTTTCTACATATATTGTGTTGATGAGAAAAATACAAGAGGGCTATCAAAGGTGAGAGAGAGGGAGAAAGAGAGAGAGGAAGCTTATAGAAGGGAGGTTCTGCTCGGGGAGGTTTTTCTACTTTGCAATTTATATCTCAGCGCTTCTATGTCCTCATAATCGGTTAGATCTCTTCATTTTCTCTATTTCTCTTATTGTTCATCCACTCCTGCGTGAGTGAAGAAGGTTGTAAACGTTCTACTTCATAGTGGATTGTTGATCTGGACGAGGTCCCGTGGTTTTTACCTCTTTGAGGGTTTTCCACGTAAAAATCTCTTGTGTGGTGTGTGATTGATGCTTTGATTTATTTCATTGCTTTATTATCCATAATTCTGGTTTGTTTCGGGAGGCTATATCCTAAGGTTTGTGCAAGGCATCCCAACAGACGCGCCTCCCTGTAGTGACCGCGAGCGATCCCTTCCTCTCAGCACTCCCCATGTGCTTGGAGTCGGGGATGGGGAACCCGATAGGATCACGGATCGCGGTGCCCTGGCCTCGCGCATTGAGGGGTCTCGGCACCGCAACTAGTTGAGGGCATTGATACGTGGGGTGAATCAGTTTCCCAAACCTGCTGGATGAACAAAATTAACTAAGAACTTGGCTAATATATCATTGCATCGCATTAGCTAGGGTGGCGACTCGGCAGTCGAGGTCGCTCTGAGGGAGTGTTGTCATATGCGATCGTAAGATGGAGTCGCTTGAGGGAGAGTTGTGGCGAGGGCATGCATCATTTCATCCATCATGCATGCACATTAATAAGATTAGTTTAGTGACAGTGAATGATTATTTTTCATTAAATCCGTAATATAACTGATGTTTGTGATAACTTGAGACTAATAGTTCACACTGAGTTGATCACTCACTTCCACTCTGGGACGGTGTTTTAAAACACCAACCATATTCGCTCATACATGCGGGGATGCAGACCGTGGAGTCGGGCGATGTGAGCCTCGAGGAGGAGGACAAGCGCTCGGCTCTACTCTTGTGGACATGATGTGTCGTTTTGTTGAGTAACGCCTTATGCGACCCGTTTATTTTCCTTTGGACCTGTATATATTGATCTCTTCATTCCAGTAAACTAGTTGTGGTTGTGCTTCATGCTCCAAGAAATTCCAAGCTGCGCATTTAAACTGGATTAATCATAAAATTATAAAATTGATGATAAGTGACACTCGGGGACTCGGGAGTCGAGTTTATGCACGACCCCCGATTTTTTCAGGGCGTTACAGATGGTATCAGAGCAATAGTTTGAACTCACCAACGTGTCCGCTGACATTAGGGTAAGCACAATAGAAACTTAGAATGGTAGGAACCCTCCTAGAACCGGAACCGACAATCTTAGATGGATGGTAAGACTTCCAAGAAATTAGTATTGGGGAGTGAGAGAGGGTAGTGGCGATAAGAAAGAAGTTCGAGAGACTTACAATACTTTGGCCCGATGGTAGGAATAAACCGAAATTGAGTGATTAGACGTCACAACCATAGATCTAGACCAAATGGGCTAATGTCGGGCTGAACATGATAGTTCAAACCCATTCGAGGAAAATTAAGTAGGGGTGAATGAAATTCTATCAGAAATAGAGAAAATGTAGAACCAAAATTGAGGGATTAGACGGTTGAAACCAGTCTTAGGCCAAATTTGATAGTTCCAACTCATTCTGGGATAAAGACTTGAGGGTGAATGAAAATTCACCAAAAATAGTGAAACTGTAGAAAAAATCGAGTTTTGACCTCTAACTGGGGGGAATCTCGTGAAACCAGTAGGCCCATTGCGTAGATCAGCTTGTTCTACCATAAATTCATATATGGTACCTTCCGGGGGGCCGCACCAGCGCCCCGAAAACAATGTTTAAAGAATGCCCCGCCGCTAGCATTACCACCCCGCCGTCGGCGTTTTCACCCCGCCGGCCAAGGCTCCAGTGGACCGCGTTGCCCCTGCCACAGGCGTTGTCACCCCGCCGCAGTTTTTGCGATTTTTAGTCAACTTCAAAAATTCATATCTCCTTCGTTACAACTCCGATTTAGATGATTCAAAACTAAATTGAAGCTTGATGAGTCTAGTTTTATATAAAAATAAGAAAAAAATGAAATAAAAATTTTAATATGGTTAAAATTAAGATGTTCTGCCAACTGTCCAAAATTTTAAATTTCAGGCAGCTGTTTTTCCTAGAATTTTAATAATTTATTTACAACTCCAAATGATATGAAATTTGGTGGGATGACTTAAAAATTGATGATAAATCATCATAAAAATTTTAAAAATAATCCAGTTGCTAAAAGTACAAGAAACGTTATAAGATGTCCTCTCTCTATGTACACCTTATACTCGTGTGGGGCCCACTTTCCTTGCAAGTAAAGGCTCCATAGCCCTATTTCCTCTCATTTCCTCCCTCTCTAATACTCCCAAACATTTAGTGAAGCCTCTCCCTTTTCCAAAAATCTCAATTCCCTCATCTCTCCTTCATTACAACCCATCATCACCTCTTTCACATCTTCACCTCTTCTTCCTCATTCCCAAACTCATTGTCTCAAGAACCCATTCTCATTCCTCCCATCCTCATTTCCAAGAACCATTACATTCTCACTTTTAAAACCTATTTACAAGCATCCCTCCCTAAAACCCATTCTAGAACCCATATTCAACTCACACTCTCTATCCCCCACCTCCAAACTCTACTCCTAAAATCCAATCCTCCAAACCATCTTCTTCTCTTTTTTTCAAAACCCATTTCTTTTGTTTATTCCCACATATAAACTCTCAACTCATTTCCCAAATCCCTCTCATCACCCATATTTCCTTCTAGACCCATTCATCAAAACCCTGATCCTTTCACTCTCTTCTCCCCATTTCCAAATTTCACTTCCCACAACCTACCTCAAGACCATCCTCAACTTTGTTTTCCCAAACACCATTCCAATATCACTTTCAAAGCCCATTCCTAAAACAAACTCCCAAAACCATTCCATCCTCATTTCCCAAAACCCATCTCAAATCCCAATCTCTACTCAAATCTCATATCCTCAACTCACCTTCCATTTCATCTTACACAACCTCATCTTAAACCCACACTATAAGAAATTTCCTTATCAGCGGCTCTCTCTCGCTGGCGGCCCCAAAAAAACGCCCGTGTAGATATAAAATGTGCGGCATTTTTACACGGCCACCCGTGTACGGATAAGCCACCGCATTGGCCGAGTAATTAAAAAAAAAAAATCCTTTCCCCTCCCGAATTTCATCCCCAAATCGCGCCCGCCTCCAAAACCCTTTTTTTTTCCCTCCTCTCCCAAATTGCCCCTCCCGAATTTTTTTCCCAAATCGCGCCCGCCTTATCTCTCCAAAACCCTTTTTTTTCCTCCTCTCCCAAATCGCCCCATTTCCGAATCGCGCGCCTCAATATTTCTTTCCCAAAACCCTTCTTCCTCTTCTCTCCCAAATCGCCCCATCCCCAAATCGCGCGCCCCATCCCCAAATCCCGAAAGTCTCTCTCTCCAACATCGCTCCACTCCGGCCTCTCTTGATATGGCTTCCATTTCCATTGCTTGTTGAAGACGCCGATCTCTCACCAGTTGCCCTCCTTGTTGGAACACGCCAAAGTTCGAGAAGGCCCACAAGAGGAAGAAGCACCAAAGAATACCACAGCCAGTAGCTCCCCTTCTCCAACAAATTTGCAGCAAGATTTTCTCTCTCTCTCTCTCTCTCCGGGTTTCATCATGTCTCGAAATATCTTGCAGAGTGTGGTGGATGATGCGCAGCACTTAGAAATTGCATGCATGTCATACATGGTGGAAAATTTTGATCTGCATCTTGCGGGTGGTTTGGTTTTGGGTTTTGTTCTGTTTTTTTTTTTTTTTTTTGGCTCTTTCCTGTTGCTTTTCCCTTTGGTTTTTGGTATGGAGTTTCGAATTTGGTTTTTGGTATGGATTAAACACATACATCCCGGTGGAGTTCACATAGCTTTTCCAACACCGTATGTCCGTCGACATCTCTCGCTCTACTTTGTGCTTCACTGCTCATTCCGAGTCTCTGCTCATCCCGGTGGCGATCTTAGCTAAGAGAGACTTTGTAGCATCATACCTGTCCCACAATGGACCATTGAAACAGTTAGATCACCAAAATGACCATGATGGTTCTAAATTAAATAATATATCTCTGCTGCATATGATGAGAGTTAAAGAAAGTCTCAATGGCAAACTAAGGGTGCAAAATGGGTCGCCCTGAAACTGAACCCGACTCGCCACGATCCAAAAATTTGGTCAGGTTGGGTTTGGATGAGACCAGGTCGGGTTCAAGCTGGCCTGTTGAAGGCTCCTAGACAAGCGGTATGAAAATTTTAAAATGAACAACTGAGATTTGAGTAGAATATGAATCACTGATTTGTTAGCCCCACCATGTCTTTGGGTCCATCAAAGCCAATTTATTGCTGATTTGGTAGGATCCACTGACATCCCTAGTGCCCAACCCAACTGGACCAATTCGACTCGACTCGACCGACCAACCCAACCCAACCTGAGATAGATAGTCACTAATTTATGTAGACTAATACATAACTACAATTAAAAGAAAAAGAAAAAAGAGATGAACTCATTTTAAGTGGTATATATCCAAACAGGCCCTCGATATTGTAATGTAATTTCCATCACCTGTGCTTAGAACTGAATTCTCCTTATAATTAAGATTAATTATCCTGATAACTAAATTCTCTTAATTAGATAAAGTAAGTTCTCTTCAATTACATAGAAACTTTAAGCTTCAAGTAGTGGAGTGGAATTTTGTCTACTTACATTCTTCAAAGCATAGTTTCAAAAACCCCAAAACTCGACTCAGCTCTGATTTCCAGCTGTCTTGGGTTGGCTCGAAACTTGAATGGAGTTGAGTTGACTTGGCTGAGTTGCAAGTCGGGTCAGTGAGTTTTTGAACTATGCCTTGAAGTAGCTCCATATATATAGGGGAATGGATCACCAACCCACAGCCACATCCCTACACACCTCTTATCACATTTCAATTCCCTTCACCTGCATTACAACAGCTCCAATACAACAAATGCATCATCATCACCTAGTACGTCTAATGCTTAACACATATCATCTATATGACATATCATGCTTGACTTATGCATTATAGTCTACTGCCTAACATTACACTAGTGCATGGCACATACACCCACAACATGACATCTAATGCCATGTCATTAAATATGTATGCAACATATTGAAGTTGGTATCTCTAACATGTTCTTCTACACGCAATGCGGAAGAGTAATTCTTGCAGTATCCATTCAAAATAATCTATAACTCTACAAAATCATGGTTGTGCATGGAGGTTTGTGGAGATCCGGAAGGTTTGTGATTGCAATGACTAGCTTGTCAACAACCCGAACATGCAATATGAATGGACATCCCTGATTACAGTCCAAAGGCCACCTCATTTTCTAAGAATTTGGATACATAACCAATGTAGCCTAACATTAGAATTTATGGTTGATTTTAATGGGAAAATACCCCAAAGTTTTGAAGTCCTGAAATATTCATACAAATTATAAACTGATCATAAACCTCGATTGAATGATTTTCTATCCTTTATCCACAAAAATAAAAATAAAAATAAAATAAAAAAATAATCGAACAAAAAGAAAGAAGATGGTAGTTACTGGCAACAAAAATCAACATGCACAATGCCACAATGATGGATATCAAATTCAATCAAATGCTCCTCCAAACAGTAACCTTCTTTTCTGAATTGTCCAGTATTGGCTATTTCCCTCTTAGTAATAACCCTTAATTTTTGTACACACATGATTTAGTATTTTATATTTGTAAATCCATATTTCAACATAAGTAATTGTTTAGTTGAGTGGTAGTATAGGTTGAAGGATTGATACCTGCTATCACATAAATTTCACTCTTTTGTGATAGCGGGTATCGATCCTTCAACCTAGACTATAACCAAGAGGGTCTCAACCACTCAGCTAAACAATTACTTGTATTGAAATATAAAGTTATAAATATAAAAAATAAAGCATGTGTGCGCATATGAAAATTAAGGGTTATTACACTCATAGCTAACTATTGCCACCCCTTACCTAAAGGGACTAGTTATAGAGTAGTCCTCATAAGCTCCATAATGGAGTCTGCTTCTCCCTCATTTATCTTTTTCTTTTCTTTTCTTCTTTTTCCCTTTTTGGTTGGATTCACACTATTGGAACCCCCCAGAGAGCAGGCTTCCATGACCTGCAGTGCTATTCCAGCAGGAGACCATTGGTAGGATTCGAACCCAGGAAATGGCCAGCACAAGTAGGCGTCATAACTAGCTGTGTTATACAGCTGGAGACTTCATTCATTTACCTAATTTCCCTCTTTCCATTGTCATTTTTGCTGTACTTATACTTTTTTCTAAAAAACTAAGATCACCTAGTCTATATAAATTCTTACAGATGCGTGTATTAGAATCTACTACTTGATCATCTAAACTCTTTGCTTTTTAGTTCCCATTTTCTGTCCTCTTCTTTGTCTTTGGAATGGTTCTAAGATATATAGCTCTGTATGGATTTTCCAGGAAGAAGATTCCAAGCTAAATAAATAAATCCAAAGTAGAGCCTAAGAGTAACCCCAATAGAAGGAGAAAAAAAATTCATAGAGAACGAATTGAGATGTTGTAATCATGTGCTACAAAGCTAGAGATGATGCCGATAATGCAACTTAGAAAGGAGGATGAGGGGAAAAACTAAAAGGACTTTGCTCAAGTTGGTGAGAAGGGATATGAAGGCTTGTGAAATTACTGAGGATAGAGCCTTAGAATGATTGGTGAATCAGGATTTGTAAACTTAACACAAATAGCTAGAACAACAGCATCACAGTGAAAATAATGAGAATCCCAAGCTAGGAACTTTAATAAAAAAATTCTTATTTTGGAAAATACTTGTAAAGTCGTAAGGAAATCTTTCACCATGCAGGATTACATTCAGTTAGTTAAGCTCAGGGCGGTATAGATGCTTATTAAGGAAATGTTTGGTATTTTCTTTCACAAAGCATTGAAATATTTCTCCCAAGAATGAGCTGCTCACGATTTCGTTTCGGAAAGCACTGAATATTTTTCCCAAAAAGTAAGCCTTGCTTACAGATATACATCACAAGATCATTCAGTTGGCTCTAGCATTGCAAGTTGCAGAAATGCTTACAGGACAGTAGTTTAACTAGTCATCTCATCTCAGATTCTCAGTACATATTTACTGTTATTTTCCAGAACTAGTGAGTATGAGAGACTTGCTTTAACTGTGGAAAGAACAGAGCAATATGTGGAAGTCCCATCTGTTAGTCGCTGTATTTAAGTAAAATTACTATCACCTCAAATGAAATTTAATATGTATTCCTAAGTGTTTCACAAACAAAGATGGTTTATAAAATATTGGCAAAGTCAGTCCCCCTGCCTTTTTGGTTCATATCTGTGAAAACCATAATTTGATAATAGCTCATGAAAGAAATGAAATGGCAATTCAAAGGCAACTTCAAATCATTAACATTTATCATTTTGCCTTCATTTAATTGAATGTTTGAGATTCAATTCACTTTTGCATCCGAACTCAAGCTATTATACTCGAATACTTATGAGAATGGAAACAGGAAAAGAAGTATGACTCTGAGTTTCTGAAAGACAAGGACAATATACAGATATGAGCATCCCATCCTTGAAAATGATATTCACGTTCAATTATATGGTGTTTCATGGAAATGTTTGGACTATATGCTGTGTGTGTGTATTTTTTTTTTTCTTAAGCAAGTTAGCGTTTTCCAGTCCTTCTAGCATGCTCAGTTCAATGTTTTTATTTTTATTTATTTATTTATTTTGTAGATAAGAGTATTAATACCAAAAACAACCCATATATGATTAACTCCAGATAAACCTCGGAACAACAGGGAATTCACAAGATTACTCTACAAAAATCAACCTTGCTTTCCTAAATCTAATCTTCCTAACTGCACCTTTTTCCTTTATAGTATCAAACCACGGAGGCAGCGGCATTTTCTTCTTTAGAATCTGCACCCATGCTAGATAGAGCAAATGCAAAACAGTTAATTTCTCTAAAGACATGGCTGATTATCCTCGAGAAAGGGCAAAGCATGTAAGCAATATGTTTCCTTATAAGATTGAGGCGCTGATGGAACTAATTCTTCCTTGAATGACGGAGACAACAGAAAGCGTATCAGATTCTAAATGAATCCTGTGACTGTTAATATCCACAGCAAGAACTCTCCCATAAGTGTGGCAATCGCGGCTTGAGAATTCGAACAAATTCCTAGAGCTTATGAGAAGTAAGTGAGAGCATCCCTTCGCAATTTCTCTGCACACCACCCAAATGTGTTCCAAGATTTCCTGGATTTTTCTTTTCGTAGCTCAGTTTTTTGGTGAATCCATGTTGAGTGCCTCTATTGGTTTCTTTATTCCTCAGGGAAAGCAAGATTCATGGAGCCCGTATGGACAAGGGCTGAAAGACATGAATTCAAACCTGGATTTGATCTCAAAGTATTTATTCTCAATGATTGGTTTTTGTAGTAGGTGTGGATTTTACGTCAATTTTATTCAATATTCTCATGAGAAACATTTTGTTTCTACAGATCTCTCACTACAAGAAATATTGTAGGAATTTGGTTCCTACTCCCAATACATGCTAGTGTGCAACATGTATGAGTTTGGGGCATTCATCAAGTGGACCCCTCCATGCAGCGAAAAATCAGGTTGATGAGGTCTCTAACGGGTCTCATGTAGAAAAAAGATGGATGATTAAAGGAACTGGCAAGGCCGGGGAACATTAGACATTCCATCTTCCGAAACCAACACTTTGGATATTATTTGACATACAATAATCTCTATATGCCTATTATAGATCTGTAGAATGGATGAATAGGATCATCAAGCTTCATTATGATTAGGGATTTTGTAGGAATTAGTAAATATAGATATTTTTTTCCCTCTTCTTCTTTTCTATTATAAATATGTACAACAAGCCCTAAAAGGCAAATGTTAATTTTCTTATACTCCATCTTCCTTGTAAGAAGACAGCCATAGTATAAACTTTTTACTTTTTCCATAGTATAAGCTTTTTACTTTTTAGTTAGTTGTTTGTTTGTACTTTGCATGCTTACACTATTATAACAGAAACTAGCAAACTGATGTAGAACATGGCACAGATATATTCCTGGCATGGTTGGACCAAAAGAAGGTAGTCCGTAAATCGATCATAATTTAATCTCTTCTCCTTATAAATGATTTTGCTGACTCCTGCAAAACAGCGAGCCTGTAACTGATGTTGCACCCATGGGCTCAGTTATTTCCTGAAATCAGCCCACAGCTAGCCCATTTAGTAGTAAAGCCTTCAATTGAATGCCCAAGCATGCCCATTAAAGTAAAAAATGGGCCTGTTTCATTGATTGGGCTGGACCTTAATATAAAATTTCTGCAAAACTTGTGCCTAGGCCTAATCCCTTCATCAGTTAGGCCTCAAATCCATCCTCAACCCACTAGCTTCTATTACAAGGCCAGAGCCCATCCCATATCATGTTGGGACCCTAAACCCAACAGACCAACCTGTCCTATTGCTAGCCTTAAAGACAAGATAGACTTTGTTTCTGAATGCAATGGGTTTGTATTGATGGCCTCTATAGGATCGTCGATAAGCATTTGAAGGCATTGGCACGAAAGCATTTGGAGAAGTTCATCAAGATGGATGCTGAGGTTTGTTCAAATATTTCTGTTCCTGTTTCACTTGAGTCAATTGATCATGCTTTGTAATGTCTGGTCAAAAGAAATGGTTTCTTGTTTGACAGTTTGACCCATCATTGGTATAGTTGGGGCAGCTTTTTTCTAAATTTTACTCTAGTTTTCAGTTTTGGACTAGTGGTGCCCACGGTCAAGTGATCATGGAGCCACCATGAATGCACTGTCTCTCCTCAGAGGAAAATGCTATTCTTTTGAGTTGTGGCCTAAAAAATAGCTAGTTAGAAAAGAGATACAACAATAACCTACATTCAATTCACTACAAAAATATAGTAAGTAGGGGCGTTTTCATCACAGGCGGCCACAGCAAACCGCCACTATAGATGAAATATGGGGCGTTAGATTTTTAAACAAAGTTCCTAGTTCAGTAAGTCCTCTAGAAGAACGGATCAACACTTCCCTGGATGATATGGAATGGACCAACTCTTCATAGGGGGTCAGACCTTGAAAAAAGGAGCTCTTAACTAACCCAAATGCCTTAGAAAGATAGTCAACACCATTAATAGAATACTTATTTTGGAAGTGAAACTCATACCTCAACCAAATGCCTTGAATAAAACTTCCTCGGTCATAAAGTTGAAGCCCCAAAAGCCAAGTTGTTGAACAACCTTCGATAGTTGCGAATCATTTTTAGAATCTATCAAATTACACAAATCATATAACTTTAGAATACGAGTCACGATATAGCGCTTTTACGCTTTTCGTGTAGCTTTCCACTTGCAACTCTACAAGTTCATTGTGATTTGATCTCAAGTGAAGCAAAGAAAGGTGATATGTCCCGAATCTTCTTCTTTATATCTTCGAATGAACTTGGGAATGTCAAAATCATTGAAGCCAACACTATATCCTTCTAAAAAGAGAATCTCCATCAGCAGTGGCTGCAACATATTAAAGAACTTAACACCCTCTTCTTTTGAGTTGTGGCCTAAAAACTAGCTAGTTAGAAAAGAGATACAACAATAACCTACATTCAATTCACTACAAAAATATAGTAAGTAGGAGCGTTTTCATCACAGGGGGCCACAAAGAAACCGCCACTATAGATGAAATATGGGGCATTAGATTTTTAAACAAAGTTCTGGTTCAAGAAGTCCTCTAGAAGAACGGATCAACACTTCCTGGATGATATGGAATGGACTAACTCTTCATAGGGGTCGACCTTGAAAAAGGAGCTCTTAACTAACCCAAATGCCTTAGAAGGATAGTCAACACCATTAATGTAATACTTATTTTGGAAGTGGAAACTCATATCCTCAACCAAATGCCTTGAATAAAACTTCCTCGGTCATATGAAGTTGAAGCCGCAAAAAGCCAAGTTGTTGAACAACCTTATCGATAGTCAATCATTTTTAGAATCTATCAAATTACCCAAATCGATAACTTTAGAATACGAGTCACGATAGCTAGTTTTACGGTTGTGTAGCTTTCCACTTGCAACTCTACAAGTTCATTGTAATTTGATCTCAAGTGAAGCAAAGAAAGGTGATATGTCCCGAATCTTCTTCTTTATATCTTCAAGAATGTACTTTGGGAATGTCAAAATTATTGAAGCCAACACTATATCCTTCTAAAAGAGAATCTCCGTTAGAAGGGTCGCAACATATTAAAGAACTTAATGTACTTCTATTCCCTTCTTGTCAAGAATGTATAACAATCTTTGAATGATGACTCAAAGAAATCTCTATTGAAATCAATCCTCACCATTTCACTTTTACTATCAAATGCCTCTCCCCAAAGCAACTAAAAATGCAGTAAAGTACTGTACTATTTGCAAAAAGTCCACAGAGGACCAGACGGTGAGCCTTAAGCAAAACAGTTCGGTAAAACAAACACACATAGCCAATTGTGGCAATGCTTTGTTTAAGAAAAAAGTCCTAAACATGAGTTTAAGTGACAATAAAGAATCATGCACCAATTGTAAATTCAGACTACCACTATGAGAACTACGGATTTACCAGAAAAAGTCCTAAACAATTGTGGCGCAGTTGCTCTGTACTATTTGCAAAACAGTCCACAGAGGACCTGTACGGTGAGCCTTAAGCAAAACAGGTTCTGGTAAAACTGGTGAAACACACATAGCCAATTGTAGGCGCAGTGCTTTGTTCAAGAAAAAAGTCTAAACATGAGTTTAAGTGACAATAAAGAATCATGCACCGGTTGTAAATTCAGACTACCACTATGAGAACTACGGTTTTGCTTTTCAACACTACACAACTCAAAAACTTCTGCCTTTGCTGCTAGAGACTGGATAAAATATACGAACACAATCCCCATCAAAATCTGCACCTAGGGGAGCACAAATAAGAGGATTGATCTTAACAGTATGGTCGTTGTGCACATAGACAGAAAATGCTTGTAATGAATGTTTATGAGTACTAGGTGGCCTATTAATGAAAACAATGTCTCCGTCCATAATACGCCTATTTATGATTTGACCAACTTTCAAATCTAATTTAGTTTACTTTGATTCTCTTTTTTCCAAATCGGTTTTAAAAATTTTGAATGTTAGAGAAGTGTTACTGTGATTTGTCTGGATGTATTTACGTGACTATTTTATGTGTTCTCTACACCATAATAAAGGACCACAACTGGTCACAGAAAGTTGTGAGGTGCCTTAGACACAGAAAGCTGAAGGAGATTTAATAGTCCAATGCTCCTGAGCTATCATAAAGACCATTTTTCCTGGAGAGTTGAAGAGCTGATTGGGAGCCTCTCTACATTTATGTATTTTGTTATATAGGACACGAAGATGGAGCAGGAATTCTAACAGGTTCACTTGCAGGATTGTCCATTTTAGCTTTAGCAGTCTAAAATAATTATATATATATATATATATATATATATATATATATAACTTGTTAGTAAAGAAGCAATTTGATTTGGATTTTTGCTTCTTCTTCTTCTTTTTGGTTTTTGGATTGTTGCAAAAGAAGGCTGCAAAACAGAGGTTTATTTTATTTTTTAATTTTTATTTTCAAGTGGTTTGATTTGGGTTTTCTCTAAAACAGAGGCCCTTTGTCTATTTTATCAGTTAAATGATGGTTAGGCCATGCTATATCCATGATAGGTCTGCAATTTAACCGCTATGCATAAGACTATGCAGTTCATGATTCTCCACCATAGAAACAGTCATGTTTTCCATTCCAACCTGGAATTTGTAAAACGGACCCGCTATCTGGTGGAACACATGTATACATCAAATGTGCTATGAATCAAGTTTTCTTAACTATCTATTCTTGTCTACACGTGAGGAGCACATGATTAGCCCATAGACCCGAGTTTTGGGCCAACACATCTAAGTTGTGGCTCCACCCGATGAACAGTCAGGATCTCAATCATGTGTGGATCAAGAGTCCCATTGGAAAATTCTGAAACAGATTGGTTATAAGTCCATGAATACATTTCTTTTTCTTCACTATTTGGAGTGCTTCATGTAGCTTTTCCTTGTTTGACTGCAGGTTTGTATTCTTGAGTTGGGAGCTTTGTGTATCATGTCTTGACATCTTGTCACATGAATACATTTGTCACATGAATACTGTGTTATAAATTTGTGGAATTTCAAATGTCCTTCTCAGCAATTTCTCAGCCAGCCAGTCCCCAGACCAAGTAAAAGGAGGGTTGATGTTATGTAGGTAGCTGGCCTGAAGTTCTGTTAAGCAGTCATGAGAATTCCTGTTTCAAATCTTGATAGAAGAAACACTATTTAAGTTATGGAACATCTTTGTTTGCTTTAAATTTATTTTATTTTTATTTTATTTTTATGCAATCTGTTCATGTATGACAAACATAATTATTGGTCTTTCATCATGGACTTGATGGGAGCAAAAGTCCAAAGTGATCATGTTCTCATACAACTAGAATGCTAAGGTTAATAACATAAAATTCCAAGTTTCTGCACGCTCAATTGACTTTCTAGTTTAACAATCTTATTATATCTCTTTCTTCAAGTCATTTTGAGTCCTTGATCGAATTTATTGAGTTTTGAAAGCTTTTGCATGATCTTATTTTCTCAACTTTCAAAGACAAGATCAAGTTTTTGAGTACTTGATTTCTCGAGTGCTCTTATCAACTTCTCATATTGCTAGTAGGAAACCTAGGAAACAACAGGTTCTTTATTTACTTGATGTTGATGCAGAATAGCCTGTGAAGACTTTTCTAACCTCACTTTCATCTTTTTCTACCTTTTTTCCTAGTAAGGCTTGCTTCTTAAAGGTGTCACCGAAGCAGTAGAAGAAGAAGCAGAAGCAGCAGGTATGGATGTACATGCTTTTCCCTTGTCATTCTTGGCTCAAATTCCTTCAGGCAATCTTAGTTGTTTGGAAAACATTACAAATGCCACATATTTTGTGTATAGACCCAGTAATGATTCGATAAATACCCCCATAAGTTGTGCTTTTAGCCATATAATAATTCTAAACTTACAGTCCCCAAAAGAAAAATGGTCAATGGCCCACATTTGGTTAGAGGAGGAGAATAAATTTAGGCTAGGATTACCTAAAAAAATAAAAATCTTTTTGTCAACATCAAATCTTGCATTGCTCAAAGTAATGATTCACCTGGATTGGAATTGCTTAAAGTTACGCATGCACATGTTCTTTTTGTGAGACTATTTTGTTGGTCTGCTCTTTCCAAATGAGCATTAGGGAAAAGAAAGACTATTTTGTTGGTCTGCTCTTTCCAAATTAGCATAAGGGAAAGGAAAGGTATCTTCTTCTTCTTTTTGGGTGGACGCAAGGTCCCCAGATTTACAGATGGGGTTTAGAATCAATGTTTAGCATATTCAGTGAACCACTACTGCTTGAATTTGTATTAACAGCCCAGTTTCTGTTCTTGCACCACTATTACAAATCATCTTGACTCATTGGTATCTCAAATATTTAAACTGACTTTTTTTAATAAATAGTTTCTACCCATGTTATGTGGGTCCTTCAAAAGTGGAGTATCTGAGTTGGATACTCAAACAGTAGGATAAGGTATGGATAAGAGACCTGCCTTCACAAGACTTGAAATCCAGATCCATTTTGTTTTTAAACTATTAAGCTATCAGTTATTTAGAATTTTAAATGAATATTACCGATTGGGTTGTAAGTCCAGCTTGCTTGATATTGTTGGGGGCATCATGTGAACTTGGCTATCTTTTTTGAATAGTAAAACAAGAAAATTTTATTATAACCACTGAAAAGAGGGGAAAATGAGAATAAGCAATGTGGGATGAAGAGAGATCATTGCATGCACCCCTAAAGATGGCATTAAGGAAGAAAAAGACCCAACAGCCCAATAATTCCTCCTTTTTACTTCTAAACTGTAGGCAAACCATTGCCCAAGATGGATCCAACTGTTTATCTTATGAAAGATCTCTTCCACAGATTCCAAGAAATTGCTGAAGTACCTGTTGTTTCTTCCTTTCTAGATTGACCACACCACTGCTAGAAAGGAGAGACACCATATAAATGTTTTCCTTTTGCCTTTCTTACATCTATTATAGGCAGGGTAGAAAGCATCAATCAAACATGGCGCAATCCATAACATGATTATCTTATGAGTTCTGATCAATCCCTTGCTGTATCTGTCATGAAAATTTGAATTTAGGGGATCTGCCGTACCTGATCCTTACTATATCCATGCTGTATCCATACTCAGGTACTGTATTTATACAATTTTCTCCAAGAAGATAGTCATGCATGTGATTTAGTAGTGGTAAGAACTTTTCTTTGGCTTACTTCACCAATTTGCTACTGAGCCATTGAATTGCCTATGGATGCGTTGGTAACTTTGAAATCTTTTGCCAGAGAAGAAGAAAAAGAAGGAGAAGTTTTATTCTTTTGCCAGAGAAGAAGAAGGTGACAAGTTTTATTCTTTTGCCATAGAAGAAGGTGACAAGTTTTATTATTTATAGGTATGGTTAAGATGTGTTTGGATGATGCTGTAAATGGGGTTAACTGTAAATGATTTACAAGTAAATGGTTTATAGTCTGTGTTTGGATACTAAAAATTGCCTGTAAATGTTTTTCTATGGCTTGCAGGTTTTAAACCTTCCACTTTCATGCCTGATTAAAGTTCTCCTCTGCCCTTTGATTTTACAGATGCGGATTGGCTTGTTACCCAAGGTAGATGGTGGAAAAGCTATTTTATTTGATTTTCTGTGTTGTACTAATGTTCTGAATTTTTGGAGTCATATCATTTCCAGTAGGCTTATGTTTTTTAATGCTATAAATTTCACATTATTTCCATTGCTTTATGATTATACAATTCCAAAAAAATGAGAACCAGAGGTTAATAGTACACAGACTGCTGAAATAGATGTTTTACTAATAGATCACTACTATGATGCCTTAAGAGGGCCTGAATTGGATACTCTCAGGGTACGTGGACTTTTGTTTTTTTGGTTTGTTTTTTTTTTTTTTGCTGCTACTGTTGTTGTGCTCCATTTGCTTCGTTCAGCTGATAGGATATCATCTCTATAATTATAAATGTTGTTTCAAGGCAAGTGTGGAGTGCTACTAATTTGGAGAGATCTGACATAAATAAAGTGTTCTATTGGTACGAGAGCATATCAAGTTCTCAAATCTGCACTTGATTGAGAAAGATCTTAATGACATTAGTGCTAACATGGAATGCATATGCAAGTGAATGCAGGTATCGTGGCACTTAAGTTTTTTTGGGTATGCTTATGTCTTTTGTGATAGTATTCAATTAAGTTTAAGTTTAATACACTCATAAAATGTTTCTTCATGGCAGCCTTACGTTGACTTGGCGAATAGCTATGGCACTGGGAAAATGTCAGAATTAGAGAGTTGTCTTGAGACAAACATGGAGAAGTTTAAAACTGTGAGTTCTCTATCTTGTTCTGCAAACATCACCATGCAGCCAGGTTTTGTTCATATGGTGTGTATCATGGAGATGCGGCTTGGTTAGTGACCCAATCACCAGTCAGTTAGCCGGTGTCAACGCTCCATGGACCTTACCATAATTTGTGTTTTTATCTAGGCAGTCCATCAATTTTGCCAGCTTATTTTAAGGCATGTGCCTGGAAGCAGAGATCCAAACCTGAAGTGGGCCACACCACAGGAAACAGTGGGGATTGAATGCATCCAAAACTCTAGTGGGCCACAAAACAGTGGGGATGGAAAAACTCACCATTGACACTTACTTGGGCCCACCATGATATTTATATGACATCTAAACTGTTCATATAGTTTCAATTATACCCTTAAGGATGAACAGAAAACACAAATATTAGACTGATACAAAACTTCAGTGACCCTAGGGAAGGTTTCAATGATAAGCGTTCAATCATCACTTTTTCCTATGGCATGGCCCACTTCAGTCTAGGGTCTGTCACATTTTTGGGTGAGCTGGCCAAAGTCTTGGCCCACTAAGGTGGCCATCTAGATGCTGACAAGGATTCGGTCCTTTCAGTGTCAGCTGAGGTGGTGTAAAATCTCAGATTGTGATCTGATTTCTGTAGCAGTTGTTGTAAATGTTCTAGTTCAACTCTCTTGAACTGAAGTCGGCATTGCTGAGTTCAATAGCAGGAGCAGCAGTGGGCAAGAGTGTAACTTATGTAAGTGTAATCTGGTTAAAATGGACTAGGCGGGATGATTGATTTGTTTGGGATGTTTGGACAGTCCAATCAAAATCTGAGATTGCAGCCTGAGATATTTGTTCTATGTTCAAATCTCAAACTTTTGGAATTAAAGTTAGTTATTTATGTGCAAAAAAAAAGAAGAAGAAGAAGAGAATGTGGTCCCGACCCAATTGAGGAAGCTATGCCCAAAGTGTAGTTAGCGGGTTTGCATGGCAGACTCTTCATTGCATTCGTCACAGCTAGAGGGATTAATGGGCCTTGCAATCTAAAGAAGTAAACCTGCTCTTAATGGTGAAGTAAGCTAATGTAGTATTTTCTCAACACAAATGATGCACTTGTTGTAGTTGGCAGGAACTTGAATACTGCAATCACATCCCTCCATTTCTTCTCCCCAAGAACCTTTTCAAAGCCACCTCTTTTAGTCACCTCTCCATATAAAAGACGCAAATTAAGCTCTTTCCCTCCAATAATAGGAATCATGAATCTTGTTCCAAGGGTAGAATGAAAACATCTTAGAGTGTCCATGAAAACTCCAGGCTTGTTCATAACCTCTTCATGTAAGGCAAGGGGCGGGATTGAATGGTATTAGGGTGGATGACATGGATTTCTAGGTAATGATGGTGTTGTCAGTGGATTGTCTTGAGATCCATGGGATTGCTATATCCCTGGATTGCTATATCCAGTCTGTTTGGCATGCCTGGCCAATCCGGGGATTAAACCTTCCCATCCCTTCCAATCCCACGAACCAAACATGTCCCAGGCAAATTTGAACAGATTAGGGTGGATTGGATGGGATTTAAAGGTAATGATGGTGTTGTCAGTGGATTGTCTTAAGATCCATGGGATTGAGATCAGATTAACGACTGCTGTTTGGCACGCCCGCCAATCCCGGATTTAACTTCCAATCCCATTCAATACCATCCAATCCCTTCCAATCTGACCGGCCAAATGGGCCCTAAGGTAAATTAATGGAACCTTACGAATATGAATGAACTGAATGAATCATATTTATCATCTACAATCTGATTGTTGAGTTTTCTTATTTCTTCAGGTTTTGGATGCTTCCTGTACATGCCTGACTGGCAACGAAACCCACTTCAAGAATATCAGGAGATGACTTTTGTTTGCTTTTTCTTTCTAAACTTTTTCATACTTGGTGTGATTTTTTTACTGGTTTTCTTTTACAAGGCCAATTTTTGTTTCCTTTGTTGCTTATGATTTGCAATACCTACCAGCAAGCAATTGAGTAGGGGTTGTATTGTGGTGCTTGTAAGCCTTGTAGCACCGTATAGTTTGATACAATGACAATTTATTAATGTGATTGAAGTTCCAATTGAAGGCAAATCATTAAGAAAAAAGGAAATGAAAAAAGAAAGAAAAGAGAAGAAAAGTTTCAATTAATACAATGACAAATTTTTTTTTTACTGTGATATTTTCCCAAATATAGAGGTGACTTGTGAAGCTGATTGTCCTTTTATTTTCTCAACTATAAAGGTTCAAGTCTTCAACAAATAGAGAGCCTGGTTTTGTAGCACTCTACAGCTCCAAGCAGTATAATCTCAATGTTGTGCCACTTACCGAATCAGCTATGCTTCTCACCCATTGCATAGAAACTTCTCAGGAGGAATTTGAGCTCATTGCAAGAAAAGGGCCTACATCACACATAGTGGACACGTGATCACCAATGAGGTTGGTGTTGTAGACATTTGTCGAAGAAGTAGAAAGGAAGACATTTGTCGAACCTTAGATGTGGCTATGTGGAAGGCTAGAAAGGAAGACATATGATCGGTCCAGAAGGGGACCTTACTGAAACAATTCATGTGGAAGGCTAGGAAAGGAAGACATTTATAGTTTGTTTTGAAACTTTTAAATAGACCATTAATTGTTTTGTTGATATTGTGCTAATTGTTGTCTTGATGAATGTTAAATTATTGGGTAATTCAAATTCTTGTCATTCAATCATAAGTTTTTGATAGTTATGTAGATAGAGATTTGATAGTTAGATTGATGGAGATTTGATTGTAGGATAGCAATTATAGGAAAGGATTGGAATCAACAGGAATTTGTGTGAAAGGATTAGTAAAGCAGTAGTAGAAGTTTCTATTATCGGCACTATAGCGGCGTTTACAAAGATTTTGGCGGCGTTTCTAGCATCAATTTTCAGCACTCGTTTGCTCCTTTAGCGGCGTTTCTAACAGTTTTACGGGCGTTTTTAACCCCTTTTGGCGGCACATTTCGCGGCGTTTTTGAGTTTTTAAGGATGTTTCGATACTTGCACTGGCGGTACGGGGAATTTTTTACGGCGCTTATATAAGGTCTGTCAGCGCTTTAAGACTTTCTAGCGGCAGCCACAGAAGCGCCGTGCAAGTATTATAAGCGCCGCTAAATCTTTCCTTTTAGCGGCAAACTGCCGGTAAAATGGGACGACCGCCGGTAAATTATACAGCGACGCCCCCTTTTAGTGGCACGCGCCCGACCGCCGGTAATTCCTTTACCGGCGGTTTTTTGGCCTTTTAGGGGCGGTTTTGGCCACTGGTAAAGGTCGGTCTATTTTCTTGTAGTGCTATTTCCAAATTTCATTTTTCAAACCCTTCTCAAATCCATTCACACTCAAAACTCATTTTTATTTCTCAACTCTCATTCTATAAGTCATCCCTAAGACCATTCCTCCAACAATCCACCCACATTTCTCACACCCAAATCCTTCCTAGCCTAGGGAAATGTCGTTCCTAGCGACAGTCATCTCCTTTTTCACCATTCCGATTATTCTTTCCCTTATGGGGAGGAAGCGCCCCCACTTTCGCCCGACTCAGGCGAGTAGCCCCACGACCTTACTAACGACTAGTTGTTTGTTAATGCGGTTAGGTCTAATGCATGTACTGAAGGATGGTTAGGACCTTTGCTTAATTAGCTTGTATTTCTGTTGCGTCTAGCTTATCTAGTAATGCTTGAAATCCATGTTGTAACATGTAATTGGCCATACCTATGGCATTTTGAAATTTATGTGAATGTATGGATTATTTCAGAATTTTCTCGTTGTCTTGTGAATGCATGTATGAATAATTGTCTTATTGCGTCCATCTTAGCATTATTAGCACTCTAAACCACCAGAATACCTTAGAACTTCCGATTCTTCCTCCCCTCTCAAAATTAATGAAAAACAAGGCATGCTTTGCACATAACCTATTAGCCTTAGGATCGAAACTGCAACATACAAATACAATCTTAGGCCATTGGAAACCTTTCTGAGATAATCGTTTGACCATAAGCATAGTGAAGGATTCATTAATCACTAATTTGGACATGAACTAAAACGAGAACAATCTTTGACCAAGACCCGAAGGACAACCTTATGAATAAGAGATTTAAACTTTCCAATGATAGCTAAACAATTAGATTGATCGGACTACGGAATTACGGAACCATACATCTGCGAAGTACACGTGGCTTAACCCAATTCTCATTCCTGGGTGAATACCAATGGACTCACTGCTTTGACCGAGCAGAAGACCAGGATCTACCAGGACTAAGAAGGGATACAACGATCTTTCTGCCCTGGTCAGACAGAGGATCGACGTATGGGATCAAAGTCTACCACAATTGTCTTTCCGTTTTAGCCCTATCATAAAGAGAAGAATATACCACCATCAAGTAAACTTTACCAACAACCACTTAATACGATAATAATGATTTTGACATTTGTTTCAAACCTCAAATGTGAAAACTTTTAAGGGGGGTAGATCATAATGAGCTAGGCAACAAAACGTACATAAACTAGAAACCAACAAAACTTAAGCAAATGAAATGATAATATCTTTACTTATTACCCTTATGCAATTTCGGGGACGAAATTGTTTTTAAGGGGGGTAGATTGTAACATCCTGGATTTTCACTGTTTTGGATTTTCAAAAAAAAAAATCCTTAAAATTTCTTTTTAATTAACTTATAAAATCACTTAATGACCATTATCACTCAATGTTAATTTATACTGGGGTGGACCAGTCTAGTTATGATGGGACCAAGTGCGGGCCGCCAAGCCAGATGACCCGTTTACACTTAACAACAGCCCGTGTGGGCCACCCAGCGACCGAGGAGGGTTAGAAAAATTTAAAACTTTAGAAAATCATAGATCTCACTGGGCTTATGGTCCATCGCGGACTGCGGATCCAATGGACACCCAGAAGTACCATCTGACACTTGCCAAATGCGCCCCGCCAATGCCAGCATTGGAATCTGGCACTCACAAATAAAACTGAGACTCTGGGAGTTCCAGCTGTCGGATTTCTTCTAAAGTTGCGGTGACGGTTCAATGAATTTTTTCATACCCGTCCACTAAATTTGGGACCCGATCGTAGATCGGTGACCGTTGATCGTAAATCGGACCCATGCAATCAAACCCCATATTCGATCGCTCCCAAATTTTGCATGGCCCTTCATCGGGCCATGAATTACCGACCCTATAAATTTCATGGCCAGAGGACCACCAGAAATGCCCCATCAATCAGAATGGCCCCCCAAATCCGTTCATCCGTTCGCTCTAAATTTTTGCATGGACCCTAGTCAGGCCATAAGGCACCTACACACCAATTTGGTGGATAGAGGGGTATTAGGGCCGCCCCAACACCAATAGGGAGTCCTAGTGATCTATTTTAGGAAATTGTAGAAGCTTGGGGCTATTTGCACCAAATCTAGAATTATAAAAAGAAGTTTCTTTTGGGCACCCCTCTCCCATACGAATTTGCCTTAGGGGAGAAAGGAGAAAAAAGAGAGAAAAGAGAGAAAGAAGAAAGGAGGAAGAGAGGAAGAAGGAGAGTAGACCCTAGAATCGAGGTGGGGCCCAAGGAAGCAAACCCCATAACTCTCTACATCTCCTCCAAGAAGAAACCCCATCCGAAATCGCCCCTCTTCTCTCCGTTGATCGTTTAGGTAAGATTCTAACGCACATTTCCCTTGAAACCCTTGTGATGAGAAGGGATTTGTTTCGGATTCTAACATGTAAATGTTGTTCTAGGGATCCCGGCCAAACTACCCCCAAAATCCACTCTCTTAGGACGTTCCCAAGCCTTCAACGAATCTGAAGGTGTGGACTATTATCCTTAGGTGGTCTAGCATCAATTATAATTTGAGTTTAATGATTTTGTGTGTATGAGATGTTGTTTGGAGGATGTAGAGGAAACCTAAGAATTTCATGTTCGTTGGAATCATATGGATTTTCATGTTTAGTTCCCTTTTGATGTTGATCTTGCCTCTCATATGCTTGGTTACAATGAATGTTGTATGTTCATGTTTGATGGAGTTGTGTATAATGTTCTTTATAACATGTTGTTTGCCTCTCACATGGTTAGGTAGAAAATCAAATGCTTACATGCTCATGTCTTAGTGATCCATATATGTTGTTCCTCATAACATGTATAACTCGTTCACGTTTGCGCACTTTGGTCCTATGAGATGCGGGAAGTGCTTCACTTCCACACAAACACATACTACATACAAGCACCTTATTCAAATGTGTTGTTAGCTTGCTTGTAGAAGAATTTCAGATGGGTGTGATGAATGTGTATGCATTATATCGGCTATGCTAGTAGATAACAATGATGAATAACATGCCATGACTGTTTGTCGACCCTTGGGTTGGTCAGAAAATGAGGAGAGTGAGGATGGTCCCATTGGTAGGACTATCCTGGGGCTAGGCCGTGGGTTTGGGCGAGTGAGGATGGGCGGTAGTAGTTAGACTACATGGGTCGCCCGTACTCGATGTTGTCTGTTGCGTGTTTGCCTGAACTTGTGCGGTATAGCCTAATATTGACCAATCTTGTTTGTTAACCTTGATTGCTCACACATGTATGGAACCTAGCACACCCTACCACCGTTGTTAGCCCACTGATAGCGAACTGAACATTGATCCACCGTCTCGTGAGCCGGGCATGGTGGAATGGGACACTGTGTCCGAGCTGTCGGCCTACGCTGGGGTGACGCGCCTCCCCGTAGTGACCGCGAGCGATCCCTTCCTCTCAGCACTCCCCATGTGCTTGGAGTCGGGGATGGGGAACCCGACGGGATCACGGATCGCGGTGCCCTGGCCTCGCGCATTGAGGGGTCTCGGCACCGCAACTAGTTGAGGGCATTGATACGTGGGGTGAATCAGTTTCCCAAACCTGCTGGATGAACGGAATTAACTAAGAACTTGGCTAACATATCATTGCATCGCATTAGCTAGGGTGGCGACTCGGCAGTCGAGGTCGCTCTGAGGGAGTGTTGTCATATGCGATCGTAAGATGGAGTCGCTTGAGGGAGAGTTGTGGCGAGGGCATGCATCATTTCATCCATCATGCATGCACATTAATAAGATTAGTTTAGTGACTGTGAATGATTGTTTTTCATTAAATCCGTAATATAACTGATGTTTGTGATAACTTGAGACTAATAGTTCACACTGAGTTGATTGCTCACTCCCACTCTGGGACGGTGTTTTAAAACACCAACCAGATTCGCTCATAGATGCAGGGGATGCAGAATTCGTGGAGCTGGGCGATGCGGGCCTCGAGGAAGAGGACGAGCGGACTCAGCTCTACTCTTGTGGACATGATATTGTTGTGATTTTGTTGAGTAACGCCTTATGCGACCCGTTTATTTTCCTTTGGACCTGTATATATTGATCTCTTCATTTCAGTAGACTAGTTGTGGTTGTGCTTCATGCTCCAAGAAATTCCAGGCTGCGCATTTAAACTGGATTAATCATAAAATTATAAAATTGATGATAAGTGACACTCGGGGACTCGGGAGTCGAGTTTATGCACGACCCCCGATTTTTCCGGGGCGTTACAGTTCGGATAGCCTTACCTTTAGCTTCAATTTAGAGTGTTCGATAGCCTTACCTTTTTTACTGTCGTAGGGCGCACTCTGGTTCTCGGGGACCCGGTGGATGGCTCTGATGCCAACCGGAATTTCCATCCTGTATATGTTGAGTTCAGACTATTTGGTTAGTCCAATCTGATTTAGGTAGATGTGGGTTTGAAAGGTAACACCCGTGTTCCAAAAATATGGGGTGTTACACGACCAAAATCATAAGAGTTATGGTCAAAACAAAGATTACAAACCAAAAAAGTTGTGCCCTATATAATATGGATGCTAATAACTACATATTTCTATTGGGTTATTTAGAATTCATAGTGAATCATACAAATTGTAAATCCAACTTGTCATATTGGTACAACTATAAATTGCAAAGATAAGATTGAGACTCATATGGTTTTGATTCAATCTGAACCTCCAAAAAAAAGATAAAAAGAAAGTTTAAGTATAGCAAGAAGAGCTTATAAAAGAAACTGAATTCCATGATGGTTTTGATTTTATATGAACTTCTAAAAAGAAAGAGAGCTATTATGAAAGAAACAAAAATAAAAAATAAAATAAAAAAATCATTCAGCTACGTATTTGTGCAATGGTAAGTTTGTTTTGGCTTCATCCAACTATGTATTTGTCTTTAACATCTTGTTTTTGCTGATGTTTGGTAAGTCTTCATTTGTCTTAATCCTCTATATGATATTTCCTGGATCTTTGGTTTCTCATAATGCCTGTTGCCTGTTGGTATATGCTTGCAGGTCCACCAACTCAGATGAAGGCTGTTGAAGGTGGTATGCAATTTTTTCTTTTTTGGGTGGTGTGGGCTTATTGGAACTCCAGGATCAATGGTAACCCTTGGATTGGAGGTCTTTTAGGGGGAAAAGGACACACAGAGGAACTTTGATAGATCTAATTTAATTCATTTTCCCTTCTGTAAGAATCATCCAATAGAATGGTTAGGAGTCTTTAATCAGTGTGATTTCCAATCATCCAAAGTAGAGTCACATGTTCCCAAATAAATATGCAACATGTAAATGAAAATCTTCCATGATTTCTAATCAAGAAAAAGCCTACAGCAACATCTCAACAACGACTCAACATTATGTCCTCTCTAATTGTTTTTGGTCTTCCAAGCCAGGGGTGGGATGCTTAGGATAGAATTCACTTTGATTTAAGCACTGAATTTTTAGAGCTTAGGAGAAATCGTTGAATGACTAATTCAAAATTTCAAAGTGACGAGTGCTTGCAGAAATGAGCACACAATCAACCATGCCAACTCAATGTAGTACACATCAAACCAATTTATGATGAAGTATTTAACCTTTTAGAAAAACCAAAGGAATGAGTAGAACAGAAAGCTCACCGTATTCAAGCTGAAATGTTCGATTGAGAGAAATGGAACAATAAGCCCCCAGAAAATGATGTTCGTTAGCATGACAGCACCTACACAAGTCTTTCAAATGAACAGATCGACTTTAGTACGCAAGTTTAAGACAAATTCACCAGAAATCTCACCAAACAGCACCCAAATGATAAACAAGACTATATCACAAGTGGCGAAGAAGGCTTCCTAATGGTGCACTTTGCAGCAATGCACTCCATAAGAAATCAAATAAATAAAAACTTGTACATGGTATATGTAAACCAAGAGTAGCTGAAGTTTTTTCTGTCAATAATGCCAAGGCGAGAAGATCCTTGGTATATTTATGCTGGCTGACCAGGATCCCACGTTTAGAACGTGAAATTTCAAGCCCAATAAAGTATGTGAGAGGGCCGATGTCCTTCATCTTGAAGGAGGATTGCAAAACTTCTTTTAAAGCCGAGATGTCAGTAGCATCGCTACCAATCAGAAGCAGGTCATCAACATAGACGAAAACAATGACAATTCCGCGAGCAGTGGTGTGCAAAAATAAGGATGGGTCATGACCACTTTGAGTAAAGCCAGCACCCGTGATAACATCACGAAGGCGTTGAAACCATGCCCTAGGTGCCTGTTTGAGACCATATAGGGCTTTCCTTAGGCGACATACCATATTATCATGGATTACTGAGCCAGGAGAATATTTCAAATATACTGTTTCTTGGAGGTCTCCATGAAGAAAAGCATTTTTCACATCCATTTGAGTAAGTGGCCAAGAGCGAACGGAAGATATTGCTAGAAGAGTACGAACAATTTTCATTTTGGCCACGGGAGCAAATGTGTAACGCCTCGAAAAAATCCGTACAAAGACCCGAGTACCACCTCAGGCAGAAATCACTTAGGACCAAATCCTTTAGAAATTAGACGAGAATTAATTAAGTGCTAAATTAAATTAACTGGCAGATTAGCTTGAATCACTTTAAATACGAACTGCAAGACCGAAACCCAGTAGAATCGTTAGCGCTAAAAGCTTAGGGTCCATCTTAAAACCTAGTTGCTCTCAGTAGCGCATTGAAACTCCGTATCTGACCTGGACCATACATCGAAAGTCCGATTCCCGCGAAACTATACAATTATGACCGCCTTACTGGGCTTGACAACTATCTCGGAAATCAAATCTAGATAATGTCCAAAAATGCACAACTTGAACCCAGAGCGAAGTGTGTAAGAAACGTGAATATCTTTAAAAAATGAACTCAAATTTAAGTAAACTGGACCGTTCGCTTGCAGGCCAAATTTAAGTTTTCAGACCGCCAGAATCTGACCCAATTACACCCTCAAGTAACCATGACCGTTGAACTGAAATAGGTCCGCCGCGATTGATCTGTATATCCGATCGGACTGAAAACTTAACTTGACCTAGATCCAATGCTAAGGAGTTTACTCCCGACTGCATATAGAAAAGGGGCCTCCAGATGTGCTCCGTTGGATCGAAATAGTTATCTTTTGGCTATAACCTAAGTATACAGAGACCTTGGGGCCATTTCCATCAAACTTGGGCCTATATAAGGACCTTAAACCCTCTCTCTCATTCCATACGAATTTAGAAACTCTAAGAGAGAGAGAAAAAGAGAAGGAAAGAGAGAGAAAGTGAGAGAGAAAGCGGGAGATTGTTCCTGAGATTTGATCCCACCACTCCACATGTGTAATCACCGCTTCCGTATCGTCATACCGGCGATTCTGATCATGTTCTTGGGTAAGAAATCCTAACCCTAATCTATTGTAGGGATTCAAATGAAGTGAATGGTGAAATGGCTAACCTATTGAAGAGACCAAGTCATCAATGATCTCCAAAAACAAGTGGTTGCTCTTATATCATTGGTTCAATTCACAACTACGGATCATAACGCTGGTAATTGTTTCATATGGATAGACATAGTAGGAAGCGGATTGCATCCTACCCCAGCCGGACAGTAATCCGTACGAGCAGAACTCTGTGGGGCTTACAGTGATGTAAGTGTTTTATCCACGCAGTTAATTGCTTTTATCGGACGATTTTATGATATGATACTAAAACTGAGGCAATCCCACAGCTCCAGTGGACCACACCAAAGGAATATGCAGTGATAATGACAACCACCGTTGAAACCTTTCTAAGGGCCACTATGATGTTTTTTTTACCATCAAACCTGTTAATAAGGTCATGTAGACGTGGATGAAGTGAAAACACAAATATAAGCTTGATGCAAAGCTTCTCCAGCTCGCAAGAACTTTTTAATGGTGGAAGTTCAATCCCTATTGTGTGGTTCAATTAAGATTTGAACCTGCCATATTTTTCAGATTATACTTTAAAATGATCTTAGAAAAACGATTAACGGCGTGGATAAAACACTTATATCACGGTGGGACCCACAGAGCCCTGCCCAGACGGATTACCGTCCGGGCGGGGGTAGGACGCAATCCGCGTCCGACACGGTATAGGTAACCTTAGGTGTAGGTAGGGAGAGGATTAGGTGTTATCCGCACCGTGTGAGGCTAACCTCAATAAATATATCATATATCTAAGGCCGTTCATCCGTTTTTAAAGACTATTCTAGATTGTGATACCAAAATATAAGAAGATTCAAATCTTAGGCAAACCACACCCCTGGAAACAACGGTGAAGGAACGATAATTAAAAATATTTTGTGGTGACCTAAGTTTTGGAAAAAGACTGACCCTTGTATTTTCCTTTCATCCATGGTAGGCACTAGAAAGTTTTTAATGGTTGGAGTACAATTACGACCGTTTCCTGTGATGTGGTCCACCTGAGATTTAGATCAGCTTAATTTTTAACACTCCAGCCTAAAATGGGTTGAAAATTGGATGAACGGTGTGGATATAATAAAATAATAATAAGGTGGGCGGATGGGTCAAAGGTAACACTAACACCTAATCTGCTACTCCCGGTACGAGCCGCGATTGGTAACCCGTGCTGCGCACTCACAGGGGACGCGAATTAGCTACTAACAGGTTGTTTTTTTTTTTTCTTTTCTTTTCTTTTTATGGGGGGGGGGGGGGGTTAGCTGGTTAGTACACACCCATGTCAGTACACACACGCCACTGTTAGGTACCCCCACTAGGATCGGTACCAAGACCTCAAGTGTGGAAACGAGGTATGTCAACTGAGTCTACCAGCTGAGCTATGGATATGGGTGTAGCTACTTACAGGTTGAGTAGCCAGACCCGCAGGTGATGTCACCAAGTTTTGTGGGCCCACTATAATGTATTTGTTGTATCCACACCGTTCATCCATTTTGAGATATCATTTTATGGCATGAGCTAAAAAATGAGGCAGGTAAAAATCTGTAGTGGACCCCACCACAGAAAACAGTGGGGAGAGTGATTCCCATCGTTGAAACTATACTAAAGCCCACCATTATGTTTATTTGAAATCCAACCTGTTAAAACGTTTAAAAAGAGATGAAGGAAGGGAAAACACAAATATCAGCTTGATCTAAAACTTTTGTGGCCTTTCGAAGTTTTTAACGGTGGGCATCACTGTCCCCATTGTTTTCTGTGCTGGGACCACTGGAGCTTTGGATTTAACTCATTCTTTTTATCTTGCCTTAAAATGATCTCTCCAAATGGATGGACGGCGTGGATGCAAAACATACATTATGGTGGGGCCCACGGAACTTGGTGACGGCGTGGATGCAAAACATACATTATGATGGGGCCCACGGAACTTGGTGACGTCACTTCAATATTTTATTTTATTTGTCACACATGCGCGCACACACACACCCCCACACACTCATGCTAGGGGAATTTCACCACCTATGGGTACAAGAACCCTTGACTGGGAGTTGAAACTCCTAAAAAGTCTATCACCGGAGCAAGAGTAAGGCCCCGTTTGTTAAATCTGATATCTAAAGCCTGAATCTGAAATCTGAAACCTGAATTTGAAATCTGAAGTCAAAAAACTTGTTTGGTAATTATGGCTAAAGTCTAAAAATTAAGTACTGAATTTGAAACAATATGTTTGTTAACAAATATCTGAAATGTCTGAAATATGTTAATTTGACACATTTGCCCCTATTTCCTGTTTGGAAATATTTTACATTATAAAGAAATTATTTTTTATTAAATGAAAATAAAATTATTCTATTTAATTTAAATAAACTACGGTATGGTGCCATAAATCTTCTTGTGTGAGTGTAAGCAGCAATAACCAAATAATATTTATATACATAAAAACAAATGACATTTTAGCAAATTTCAAATTATAATTTTACCAAGCTATATATATATATATATATATATATATATATATATATATATATATATATATATATATATATATATATATATATATATATGAAAACGCTCACCTGCGAACCAGTTCGTACGTACTATGTACGATCTTTTTTGAGAACCTATCATACATGATGGGGATCCAAAATTTGAACCGTTCATGTGAAGCAGCACATCGTGAAACCCCTCGGGCCCAAGTTTTACTTTGATATAAAACTTTGATGGGAAATGAAAAATGAAAACAGTTCTCTCTTGATTTTCATTTCTCTTTGCTATGGCCCAACAGAATTTTAGATCGGGGTGAAACTTTGTCACATGGGGTTTCATGGGATTCCAAATCACATGGACCGTTCAGATTAGACACCCATGGCACGTGTGCAAAGGTGCGCACGTGCGTAGGTGCGCAGGAGAGCATCTCTCTCTCTCTCTCTCTCTCTCTCTCTATATATATATATATATATATATATATATATATATATATATATATATATATATATATATAGGAGGAGGCAACATAAATTTCTTTGTTGGATCAAGCTCAGCATTCATAAGGACCCTTGAATCATGTGCCACTCATTCTCATCCGGCTATAACATATGTAAAAATCATATTAAAGTCACATATGGCCATAACATTTTGAGTACATTCACCCCTTCTTCTTCCTCTATAAGGTATTTGTTTATCTGTCGGGATACATGCAGGAAACAATGTTGAATGAGCTTTATCCATTGAAAACACTTCGGGGATCATAAAAGTTTTGAATCAAGCTTATTTTTATTTTTTCACTTCATCCGGGCATGTATGACCTAATCTACATATTGGATGTCAAATAAACAGTACAGTGGGCCCTAAGCCAATCACAAGAGGAAGCGGATTGGCAAGAGGAAACGAATTGGCTACTCACAAGAGGAAACGGATTGGCTACTCCCCCTGCTACAAGCCCAGTGGCTGATGGTCACCATGATGTATGTGTTTCATTCATGCTGTTCATCCATTTGTACAGATAATTTTAGGGCTTGATTCCAAAATTGGGAGGGATATAAATCTTATGTGGACCACACCACGGGAAAACAATAGTAATTGGATATCCACAATTAAAATCCTCCAAAGGCCCACTATATTGTTTATTTGAAATCCAATTGTTGATTGGGTCATAGAGACTTAGATGAATGGAAAAAACAAAGATCAGCTTGATCCGGAACTTTTATGGCTCCCAAAAGGTTTTTAATGATCCACGTTCACTGAACATTGTTTCCTATCATGTGGATCACTTGAGATTAGGATATACCTAACTTTTGGTCTCATACCATAAAATGATTTTAAAAAATAAATGAACAGCATGGATTAACACATACATCATGATGGAGCCCGCAGAGGACTATTCCTGTGGATGCACGTAATCAACCGAGACCACGTGCATCGGGTAATGCCGGGCAGGGACTCAAACCCACCCCTAAAGGAAGCAAACCCAAGGTGCTATTGCTGCTGCTGTCGCCGTTGTTGTCAATGAATGAAACCATGCAAATCTTCATCTAGGCCTAACCATTTCCAATATAAATCCACAGTTTATACCCGGTCTTTTGCAATTCATGTATTTCAACATCTCAATAATTTCACCGAGGCAACATCTTTTTTGATGAGTACATTGTGGTTGGCTCCGTTACTACTAAAATCGAAGACGGTCATCAGCCTGTGTACTGATGGTAAGCTGCGTGTTTATATGAAGCAGTTATTTGTTCTTCAGTTGTAGGAAGGAAATTTACAAATAGATGTATATTCCCATCTTTGTGCCACTGATACAGCTAAGCTCATGTAATGAAATGTTGGAGAAGTAAATAAAGAAATTTTGTATTTGTTTTTTTTTTTTTTTTTCATCTCATTTGCCCAATGACAGGCCATATTTGACATGCACGTGTGGCCCACTCGATGAATGGAGTAGCCTGACTTTTGTGCCAGTTCATTTGCATGGTAGGTCCACCTGACACTGTACACTAGTGAGCAGCACTCCTAGCAAAAAAAATTTCAAGAACATCACCAATAATCCCCGCAAGAACAGGACCCGTCTTTAAAATGGTGGAACCTATTTGAATCCCTGACAATGATGCCCCGGTCGTAGATCTTTGATAGAAGCTTGAGTGCGGAATGACAGTCGCTGCATACAAGAAGGTTCTTCACCACACGTATCGTCGTACCAGAGCTCGTGCTGAAGAATCCACAGGCAATCGCCAGCTTCTCGCTATGATGACTCAATGAAGTCTGCTTCACTTCTTCCTCATCAATATCAAGCAATACCTGTTCAGTATAAGGCTCATACCCATCAACCTTCAATCTATTACCCATTTCACCAAGCATTTCATAAATCTCCTTTTTCCGAAAATGGGTTGCGTCTCCAACTACAGATTCATGAACAACGCCATCCACTTCGATTGAAGTGCATCCAAGGTAACTTCTTTATCCCTCTTTCAAACATCATCTTCCTCACCTTACAAACTCCATCCTAATTATCTGCCATCGCATATAAGTTTGATAACAGAACATACCCTGCATGATCATCTGGGGCCAATTCAATCAACTGAATGCCTGCATACTCACCCAGCTCGAAATTCCTATGGATTCTACAAGCACCCAACAAAGCCTTCCACATAACAGCATCTGGGTCCATTGGCATATTTCTCATAATCTCCTCTGCCTTATCGAACAGACCTGCCCGGCTGAATAGATCAACCTTACATCCATAATGCGCAATGTCAGGTTCAACACCATACATCCATAACTTTGTACTTCATAATTTCATGGGGATAAGATCCACACCATCTGTTAGATGCCCCACCTTATATTTGGATTGATACCCAAAGATCAGAACGATTCAGGTTGGGCCACTCTAGTTCGGGTTGATCCAAACCCAAGATGCAGCCCTGGTACAGGATTAAAGAATAAGATTACATTGCATGCTAAAAAACACCAATGGGAAAAAAAAAACTGCATTGATTCAAACCTGGAACATTGCAATTTTAGTTTGCTAGCTTCAAACTATAGCTTCTGATGCTTGAGAGTGGCGCTCAATTATACTCTCGACCCTCTGCAGCATTATGGATAATAATGCAAATCCTATGATTAGAGGAGATAAACACAAAAAAAGGGAAAGGAAGGAAAAAGTATTATACAATACTCAGCATGAGTTTGCTCGGGTTTTGAGTTCATGCAAGTGAACACATGGTTTAGTGCTCCAAACCATTGGTATGAAGGGCTTCACCATGGATCTGTGCACCAAAAAAAATTACCCAGATTGATGATGCCAGCCGTTGGATCTTTGGCCATTTTTCAGTTGAATATGGGCCTTTGCTGCATTTCATTTGTTAACCATTTTCTTGCTGGCCACCAATTGACAGGCTAGGATTTTCCCATCTGGGAGACTTTTGGTGCATAGTGAAGTCCATCAGAGCAACCATTCGGATCACTAAATCATGGACCCACTTGTACAAACTGAAAAGCTGAGGGTACAGTAGTTATTCCCAGGTCAACCGTTGTATAATACCTCAAAATTGAAGCCTCGACACCAATTTACCTTCACCGATCTTCCAACCTCCTCCAATTTCTGCAATAATAGATTTGGAGGATTGATAGAATCCTGCCGGAAATATCTTGACGGAGACATCTGAAATATACAAAAGGAATTAAGGGAAGGATTCAGCAGGCACAAACTGTGGCTGTAGTTACTAGAATCAGAAGCATGCATGGCAAAGACATTCATAAACTCTCCGCTTGAGTCATAACTCTGCTGAGTTGACTCAGTTTGGCCAAGTTTCAAATACATTATCTCTTTCTTTAAAAGGCAATGAAAATTTATTGAAGAGCACAAAAGGCTCAAAAGAAACAAAACAAAGCTACAACCAGGCAAAAAATGACTACCCACTTTGGGCTATGTAGTTGGAACACAGTACCCACCCAAGTACATCAAATTTAGCCCTCTTATATACAGACTCTTCCAATTATCAAATACATAATCTGATATACTATTTATAAAATCTCAACCAAATCAAATTATTGTGAAATCAAATCAGAGAGTTTCTTATTGCCTCAGCCAAGTTGGACTCAAAAATTGAATGACCAATTCTAAGTCAAGCCTGGGTTCTTGAATATCATTATAAAAAATAAAAATTTAATTTTTTTTTTTTAAAAAACAACAATAATTTAGAATTGTATTTGAAGGAATGCTCACATGAACCTCAATGGATAGTAAGCTACCATCCACCTTGCACACACATGCCAATGTGTCAAGTGTATATGACATCTGAGATTTCCAATAGGTGGCCCCAGCATGAAGATCATCTGGCCCAGAAATCAGGCAGATGCTGCACTCATCAGGTTGAACACATCATCTGAGAAGAAAGGCTGGCCAAAAGTCTGATACAGCACCACATGTTTCACCCACCAAACAAGTGAATAGTCTCAATTTTTGTGCTGGGTGTTCTTCGTTGTGGGTCCACCTTTTGGATGGCTCAGTTGTCCTAAAGACATGATATGTTGGCATGTGGGCACAACATGGCTGGTAACTTCCATCCAATGAGGTGTATGTGTACATTCCTCCATATAACCAGTGAACAAGGATGCTCCACCTTTTAGAACTGTCATGTAGAACGCATGTGTGACGACATGTTGAAAGGGACATTTGGAACCTTGGACATAACCTTATTTATCTTTTTGTTTACACTCTGGAATTACTTGGAGACTTGTCTATTGTTTAATGTAATTTTGTTTGTTTACAAATATTTTATTTTTAAGCAATCTAGTATTTATATAAGAATTTTGCCAACATCCAAGCTTTTAAATGACACATGAGAATTGGGTTGACCTATAGACAATTTGAACAGGTCATTCATTCATACAGCTGGGATAGCCATGGTACAATGTGAATGATCCTAAACATCTAATCGATAGCATGGAAAATGGACAATCAAGATTGAGCAGAGAAACAAAATATGTTTAATTATTATCCTGATAGATCCCACTTTGCAACTTATGATTCCAAAGTAGCACTTTGGTTTGATTATTCTAATCATGTGATATATTGCTCATAAACAACAAATGGTAGTTGTAACAAATTGGCCCCACTCAAACGGCTAGGATCACATGATTAGCATGATTCTTGCACTGTGGCTTGCACCCACTAGTACTATTGAATGAACCATCCCGATTGATGATTGGACATACCACATGTCATTCAAAAAGGTTTGAGGATGTTGCTAACATCCCCATAAAGGAGGGACACTAGCAAAAAACCTTTATATAATGATAGGTCATTCAAATAAACCATCATGAAATTGTTGCCTCAGGGTTTGTGTCGAGAACTCTCATTTCCTCACACATTGTTTGCAGGCGAGTCAACTGATGCCATACTTCTGGTTGTAGCAAAAGCTTAGGAGCAAAACAGCGCAAGGCAACAAAAAAAAGTAATAAATTATCGGGCCAAGCATTCATACCAGCTGGGATGTCAAGACTGTTCCAATACTGTGATGCCCCCACGCTGCGTGTGGCGATGAGTAAACAGCTTCATAATTTGACTGATCTTCACTGGTGGAAACTTGCTGAGCAAAGCCCTCATTCCTCAAGTTTGAAATATGAGACAGGGCAGCCTAGACAAACAGCATTGTAAAAGTGATTATATGGAAAATTTTCTCCAATGAACCAGTTCTCACGAGAACCCTTTAAAAACTCATCCTACTAGTGTGTAGGCAATCCAGGCCCATACAGACCCTTCATTTGGCTTGGATGAAGGGTCATGCAACATATCAAGCTGTTTTGCAACATAGGTGGCCCAGTGAAAATCGAGGTTAGGTGTCCCCTCCCACTTTGTTCCTTTTTGTGGCCCACCTTTGGATTGGGCTGATTTATGGGCCCTAGTTTCTCATGAAGTGATACACCTGATGGACAGGTTGACTGTTGTGCACACATAGTGTGGGATGAGTTCTTGCGGACCAGTTCCTAGGAGATCATTACTTGTGATTATATATACTCTAAAAATGGAATTGCATAATCGAAGCTTTTGTTATTTAGACCACCTTCCTAAAATCACTCGGATGAGAAACTCCTTGGATTTGAACGTCATCGCTTGCCGGCCTTCGAACGCCTGCATTCTTGATTCTGACAGAATAGATACCGAAAAGGGACTGAAAATATCCTGATAACAATGGTGAAGGTTTTCTAACTGTACTGAAGGAGGAACACAAAACAAGAAACAACATGGTACATTTCATAGATGAACCATTGCAACAAGTGTTGGAACCAAGCAAAATTAGATTTAAATTATATGAGAATAAAGAGCATTGCTTAGCCCACATGCATGGACAAGTCATCTAATGCAAACACCATTACATATCCCAGCATGGCAGACTGGTGAAATATCCAAGCAACAGTTAGGTGACCTCATCGGGTAGATGTTACTACTCGAAGATTGAGTTTGTTGATTCAGTAGGTGAGCAATGCCATTAGAATTAACTTGACAGGTTAGAAAGCTTCGGCTGATTTTGTCCACAACTCTACATCTATTCGGTTTTGTAGCCCATCTCACTGGTGGACCGACCTGATGTTTGAGATAGGGAATCTACATAGTGGTATCCTTCTGATGGATGGCTTAGATATTGCACCTGTCTGCCACACCAGTGCATATTTGGTGGGGTATGCATTAGCTGACTTGTACAGGTGTGTGAGCTTAGCAAAGCTTGATAAAAAACTGAGTACATAACAAACAATACGGTCGCAGAAGCATCAGGCAAGCACAACTGTATCTGCAAAATATTCTTCATTTAGGAGTAAAGAACCTTGAATCCAATAGAAAACCTCTTTTGGCGGACTAATCTTTTAGGGAAGGCAGGATGTGACAGTATCTCACCTTCCACCGATATATTTTGTTTGGTGCAGATAATAAGATATATTTTGATAGTTAAAAATGGCATAAATAAGCCATTCAAAAAATGGTGTAAATAATAAATCAGCAAAATATTCCACCATTTTGATGATTTTTCTGCTGAATTTCTTTCCCCAATTTGGTAAGATGCCACAGTAACATCTCATGGGAGTAAACATGAGATAGAATACTACACTCTTTCCCAATGACCAAATGGTCTCTTAATTGAAATGCTATTTTACGAGCAGCGAATGTTAAATACAAGTTAATGAATAATTATATCAGGAAAAAAAAAAAAAGCATTTACAGAGCACAAATCATATATGTTTGGAATGCATTTCTAGCATTGAATTATTTTCTTACCTTGTTCAACAATAATATCTGTCACTGATGGTTATAAAACATGCCTTTCTTTCTTCAAAACCCCAAAACAAGGGAAAGGTACAAGTCTTACATACTGCACCAGAAAAACACATTCATGATGCAAGTTCAGAGAATTTATGTATCAGTAAAAGCTCTGTCATTCTTATTTCAAATCCATCAAATTTATAACTATACAAATGAGGTTGCAATTTGATTAGAGTAGCCAGTGTCCACCCCTAGCTTAGCCCATTTTGGGCTTCGTTGGGGCTCTCCCCAAGGCCCACTGGTTACACCCGGGCAGATTTGTCCGGCCCAATAGCTAAATTACAGTAGTGGCACTAGCAATTGATGAAAATTGACAGGAGCCATAGGAGTTACCTTGTAAACTATGGCCTTAGGAGTGACATAGAGCTTTCTAGACTGGAACTCTTTCTGCGAGATGTATCTTCGCACGGGCAGATAAAGCAACATGAAAAATCCAATGCCCCATGCCGGAATTGAAAGTAAAGAATAAAGAATCCACAGAGTTGTTTGGTACTTAACATAATTATCTTTCATCTCTTGGAAGGATGCATCATATACAATTGTTTCATGTTCGCCCTCACCATCATCATAAGACAGTGTGTGACAAGCACCTCTCCGAGACATCGATTTCCATGTCTGTGGATCCCTCCATGGCCTCATCTGTGGATCCCATCTAAGCCATTGAATTCATGCATCAACATGACAAAAATTAGCATCTCATGCTGTTAAGCTCCACAAATGTTGAAATGATTTGGAACATGCATGTCGATTGTCACAAACATGTTCAGTTGCTTTAACAAAAAGAAAAGATAATAAAGCATGTTTGGTCCTAGATTATTGGAAGTCACCACTGTACACATTAATATGGCTAGTGACTCCTGACCATTGATGAGTTGGGCCCGACATCGAATGGCCCATGGTAGAAAAGCCACACAAATTGAACGATCCAAGCTTTCTAATGGATCGATCTTGTCCTTTGAATGGGGACAACGTTCTGTTTCACCATTCATTTCCAGCTACAAATTGGCCAGCTATGACTGCCTAGCAAACTTTTCAAACCAATGGTCATCCACTAGTGGACAATCTAGATTGATTGACCATACAGTCACATATAGAGTGGTAAGCAAGATATTCCACAGTGGTAACAAATGCCATAATGACCACCACCATTGCCGTTACAATACCGGCAGTAACAGTAACTATTTGGCCCCATAATGGACTGTTATAGGGCCGTTACAACCCCGTATCGTGTAACAGTTACCACCTTTACAGCTACATCATGACTGGTACGACTGGCACGTAGCTATTTTGGGATACCTTAGTGGTAAGTGCCAACCAAGACTACTTGCTCATGGTGAAACCAGAATCAGCCTCATGTATGAATATACATATTTTCCGTGTGTGACATGCATATTATGTATCCACGTAATCAATCTATTTTGCCCATTTCATGCACATTCAAGGAAAATGACTAACTGGGCACATCTAACACATTCACATACAAACAGATGCATTCTATCATAGGTTATATTTCTTTCCATATAATCTGAATTAACCTAGTTGTGACATGCTCACATGCCCACCAATCTCCCAACCCCTATAAAACAGGGTTGATCTTAGGCAGGAAACCGGTCGTTGAAGTTTTGCTAAGCAAATCCCGAGGATTCCTTAATTGTAAAGCTGACACCAAATAGCTTGGAGAAGGTGGCCACATTGACGACAGCAAGGATGATGATAGGAACAAACAACAAGAAAAACAACATATGGCACTCTGTGGTGTTATTTTTGCCACCATGCTACTTGTCCATTGCACAAAATTGGCATATATCTTACATCAATCAAATACCCAAACAATGGACCTCATTGTGGAATAATTATAGCCCAAAATCCACAGTGATTGGATGATCTTAACAAATCTGACTTCATTGTTGCATTCAACCACATTGCATAATTAAACAACTGCTTAAATGACAATCTCAAATACAATCATGTATAGTGGTTCAGTTACGTGCCTACTCCACTCCCGATAGACTGACTCTTTCCTAGAGTGTACCGGATTTCACTATGGAAGGTTTTAAATCAGGTTGACCTCAAACCTTTATAGCCTTGCACAAGGAATTTACAATTTATGCCCTACACAAGGACAAATGTCCTACACAAGAACCTAGACTTTATGTCCTATACAAGAACAATTGTCCTAATCTCGAACCCAACAATTTAGGCTACTGTAACACCCCATATTTTTAAGACTCGGGTGTTACCCTATGAACATATTAGGATCAACCTGATGTACTGTCGAGTCATATGTCCAATTTAATTGCATGCAGCATACATGGAAAATGACTTACAAAACATAGGTAAAGAACAATTCTATATAAATAAACACAAATGAATCCATGTAATAGAAAATAAAACATACCGCTTTCTCAAGCTTCAAAAGCTTTACCTATAAAGATAGCAAACAAAAGCAAGTTAATGGTTTGAAAAAGGATCAATAGGAGACTTCCACTCTTTAACAACAGAATTAAGGAGAACATTATAGATAGTTGGGAGGTTTAGGTCTTATATTTATTTTTCAGGCACTGTAAAATAATTTTTTAATTAACAATAACAATAAATAATTAAAAATATAAACTTACCTTTTCCAACCTCACCCATTCCAAATACTTCACATTCCATGAAAACTCCTGCACAAGAAAAGTAAATATATTATAAACATTTTAAATAAAAATAATATAAACACATGAGTTATTAAATCTTAAGAAAATTATATTCTTAAATATAGTTTGATTAGAATCTAAAAATAAATAAAAATCTATGAAATCAAACAAACACAATAATTAGGTGGACAAAACCTATAAATCGAGACAAACACATGTGTACTGCTTTCTTTCGTTTTTAATAGATGCATTCACACCCCCAAGCACTCACACTATACCAATGTGGGAGTTTACCCCAATGGTCACTTGAACCCATGACCTTGAAACTCTTGCAAACTACCTCTTTAAGCCTGATCACCTCTTTTTAACGTATCTAATCGTCAAAACGCAACACAATGACCTTGGGTCAGGTCCACTCAAGGGACAGGTCAGGCTTCATACTTATTATGGTAAATATAAAACTAATAATAATTGGGCCAGCATCAAGGTGACCGGGCCCACCGACCATGGCCTGATCAATGGGGCCTGGGCTAGACTTGAAATGTCCCCAAAGGTAGGGCTGTACATCGAGCCGAGTCGAGTCGAGGTGGGCCAAGCTTGGCTTGGCTCGTCCATGCTATACTCGAGTTTAAGCTCGAGCTCGAGCTCAACATTGAAGCTTGGCTTGTTTGCCAAAGCTTTCGAGTTGAGTTCGAGTCGAGCTAGTGGTTTAGAGCCAAGTTGAGCAAGCTTTTCAAGCTAGCTTGACTCATGTACAGCCCTACCTAAAGGTGAGGCCTGAACTGGGCCTGGACATGACCCTACTAGGCCCAACAGTTGACCCGAACTGGGCCTGGCTCAGCCCACATGTGTGGCTGGTCAGACCGTCCGGCCCATCAGTAAATACAGCCCAAGGGCTGGCTGGGCTGGCTGTCTTAGGCCCAAAACAAATGGTCCACCTTTCAGCTGGAACTAGGCCTGATCTCAGCCTTTTTTCTGAGGCTGTTCTCAACCCAAAATGTGGGCTGATATCAGCTCAGCACACCGATGGGCCCAGCACTCCTTCCAGCTATTCTTTCGGCCCAACTGGAGGTCTCATTTTTAGTTCAAATCAGGGCCCTGTAGAGGGCTACTTTTGGCTTAGTTTCGGTCCAAGCTTGGCCCAAAACGTTGCTGGAACTCCCACGTCAACACGTCATTGGATGAAAGGAAGAAAGACAAGGGAAGTTAGGCCGTTAACTGGTCTGCTACGACGCCGTCTTAGTCAGCTTAACTCGGTTGCAGCTACAGCAACGAACCCGGTGAAGGTTCATTCCTACGTTAGCAAGGAATTATGGTTTGAAGAACTTAGCCAAGGCAGCGTACGTCCTGCCTGATGAATGAGTAGGTCACGAATCAATGCTCACAAATGATGGTGTGGTGGGTGGCTTCTGACGAGGAAGATGAGCGCCTCTAATGGTGAAACTCTATCCGACAGATCCTTCTTCAATCTGAGGTATGGGGATGTCGAAGACCGGTCCAGGGAGTCTAGTAGGAAGGAGATTATAAAGCTTCCAGTTGGTTTTGGTGGTGGGTTAAGCTTAGAAAGAAATCGCCGAGTTTGGGAAGTGCGGCTGCAAATGAATGGAGCAGCGCACCCTCAGTAATATAGGCTCCCTGTTTTGATGCCCTAAGTCTCCCTAGACCATCGGATGGAGGGTGGATGGCCTGGATTGCGCCCAGCTTGCAACGGCCTTCAAGTACATCCGGTAAAACCGAAACCGGACGTGGTTTTTCAGCCTGGTAAGGAAGCCCTAAACCAGGGAAAGATGGATGGTTGAGATTGCCTGCACCGGACGGTCGGGATTGGAGGAGAAAGCCCTCATGCGGATCGCCAGCGTGGAGGAAAACCGGATTTTCCGATTTTGGAAGGAAAAGAAACACAAGCGGCTCTCTTGCGCTGGCATTTGTGGTCTCACGAGTGCGAACCATGTCTCGATCCAAAATTGTTTTGGTGAGATCCATGCTACGCACCAGATGGACGGATCAGATCACTCATACAGGCCATGATGGTGGGCCACGATTTGAAAGAGAGGAACGGTCCTGCGTCCGTTCAAAAACGCGCATGGCGCGGGAGAAGGGAAAGAAGGAATTTCCTTCTTTAGAAACTTTTCGGTCAGAGCAGCTCTGACCGTTCTCCAAGGTTCAGTGCACAGCGGGTGCACGTTCCTTCTGTGCATACGCAACAATTGTGGGGTCCACAGTGATGTCTATGATCTGATCCAAACCGTTCATTAGTTTTAGAAAAAATAATATATTTTAAGTAATACAAATTACATTATAGTATATAACATAGTATGACGTATAATATATTGTATTTATTTTACACTTTATATAAATAATTATTTATCAATTAATAACGTATTTAATTTGAAATATTATCTATACGTGTATTTATGTATTTTTATTTTTATATATATGATGTAATACAATAATATGTAGTTTAAATTACAAAATGTAATTATTAGTCAATATACATCAATTATATGATAATGTGTTGACATACAATTTATTTTATGTAAGTTCAAATAATGTAAAATAAATAGTATGCATAATTTGTATAATTCAGGTAAAAAATTATTTCGTATTATAATATATTTATACATTTAGAGTGAGTTATTATGGATCAACTTAAGATGGGCAACCCATCTGACTTTGAGTATAGATTTATAACTTTCAGATTAATTCTAGATACGTTAGATCGTGGGCCTCATCTGTGGTCGGTCGGTTCATGTTTGTCTTCCAACATTTTCACAAATATAGCTAATTCTAGATACACTTAGATCGATGCTCACTCTCGGACATGCTATTGCATAAGTCTAATGAGTTTAGAGTTGCTCTATTTCCAACAAAGGTAACAGAATCACTAAATCGGGTTTGTGATTCTAATTTAGGTCATCATGGTAATATCCGAGGCATATTATTCTCGCTAATATATTATTCTCCCATGGGGGGTCAGGAAAATCATGTATTGTCAAAATATGCACCCTATATTAATATAGTATTACATTCTAGTAACCTTTTAGCAATATAAAATACCTTCCGTTATTTTCTCTAAACTTGATATGATTTTTTCTCTAGAATGACCCCACAAATGAAATTAAGCCCGGCCTATTTATGGTGTAATCCTTGGACCCTCCACCCATGTCCACGTAAGCTTAAAAGATGAGGTATGTTCCACACCATAGAGAAGAGTGATGTGCTTCTAGGGCCCAAACCGTACTACCTACCATAGTTTCATTTTCCACCAACCTATCCGTGCGTTAGGTAGTCTGATTGGGAAGTGATAAAGTCCATCACCACTGTTCTCTTTAGTGATATAGATCTGCCTTATTTTTAATTGATACACATGATTAAGCATTGACTAATCTCTAATAAATGTCAACAACAAACACATTGAAAGTTACATCTTTTGAATCATACATCAGAGAGAACCAACTAGTAATTTCATTTATTCACAACTTGTTTGACATCCGTTAGTTCTTCTTGCCATTTATCTCACCCACTCACCGTTGAAAGGAGACCCAACTCCATTTGGTTGGTCCACAATTGGGGATTTTCTGTATTTTCCAGCCTCTTTTGCTATCAAGGATTATTTTTTTTTTTTTTTTTTAGAATCGGCCATCCACAACAGCGCTGATCAAATAAAAGATTTCGACCACTAAACCATGAGCTCCGGTTCTACAGATAATTTAGAAAAGCCAGGTTTAAAAACCCAAACGTGTTGCTGAAAATTTAGGAACATTTGAAAATCTAATAAAAGAAAAACAGCAAATCAATTCTGAGATAAAATTACAGAGAGTGAGAGATTTGCCAATCTCTGAGATGGAAATGAAGAAATCAGAAGTGCAGACCTGAACCAAAAACTGATATCTCCATCTGTCACAGGCCCAACAAGGTCATATCTGCATCTCTGATTTGCCTAGATCAGACCCAGTTGCACCCCTAGAGAATCAATGGGTTGGGTTGATCCCATGACCCACAGACCTGGTCCAACTCATACCCAGATCTGGGTCCAATGAATAATCCAGTTGGGATCAGGTCTCTGTTTACAGCTCCAGCAGAAAATCATGTAGTCTTCTAAAGCACAATGTAGGATATTTTGATTTTATAAAAGAAAAGCTTATAAAAGAAACTGAATTCCATGATGGTTTTGATTTTATATGAACTTCTAAAAAGAAAGAGAGCTATGATGAAAGAAAAACAAAAATAAAAATAAAAATAAAATAAAAAAAAATCATTCAGCTATGTATTTGTGCAATGGTAAGTTTGTTTTGGCTTCATGCTATGTATTTGTCTTTGACATCTTGTTTTTGCTGATGTTTGGCAAGTCTTCATTTGTCTTAATCCTCTATATGATATTTCCTAGATCTCTGGTTTATCATAATGCCTGTTTTTTGTTGGTACAGGCTGGCAGGTCCACCAACTCAGATGAAGGCTGTTGAAGGTGGCTTTGTTGGAAGGGTATGCAATTTTTTTCTTTTTTGGGTGGTGTGGGCTTACTGGAACTCCAGGATCAATAGTAACCCTTGGATTGGAGGTCTTTTAGGGGGGAAAAGGGCACACAGAGGAACTTTGATGGATCTTATTTAATTCATTTTCCCTTCTGTAAGAATCATCCAATAGAATGGTTAGGAGTATTTAATCAGTGTGATTTCCAATCATCCAAAGAGTCACATGTTCCCAAATAAATAAGCAACTTGTAAATGAAAATCTTCCATGATTTCTAATCAAGAAAAAGCCTACAACAACATCTCAACAATGACTCAACATTATGTCCTCTCTAATAGTTTTCTGTCTTCCAAGCCAGGGGTGGGATGCTTAGGATCGAATACACCTTGATTTTAGCACTGAATTTTTGGAGCTTAGGAGAAATCGTTGAATGACTAATTCAAAGTGACGAGTGCTTGCAGAAATGAGCACACAATCAACCATGTCAACTCAATGTAGTACACATCAAACCATTTTATGATGAAGTATTTAACCTTTTAGAAAAACCAAAGGAATGAATATAACAGAAAGCTCACCATATTCAAACTGAAATGTTCGATTAAGAGAACCCCAGAAAATGATGTCCATTAGCATGACAGCACCTGCACAAGTCTTTCAAATGAAAAGATCGACTTTAGTACGCAAGTTCAAGACAAATTTACCAGAAATCTCACCTAACAGCACCCAAATGATAAACAAAACCATATCACAGGTGGCAAGGCAGACTTCTAATTGTGCACTTTGCAGCAATGCACTCCATAAGAAATCGAATAAATGAAAATTTGTACATGGTATAAACTATCGGGAACTAAAATAAAGCAGTGATGAGAGCAATCTATATCTGTCGTTGTGAATGCCTTGTTTTGAGCCTACAGCACTTTGGAAATAGTGTCAAACAGTTTCAACCAACTAACCTGATATACAGATTGCATCAGATAACCCTAAAACCTAGCTCTTTGCTCGATCTCCTCTTTCTTATGACGGCTTTGCAGTTTGATGGTAGCCCTGATTTTATTTGTCCTGAAAATGCGGTTGCCGATTTACTTTCTAAATCAGTTTTCAAGAATCCACCACTTTCCTCATTCTCCATGAGATGGTTTGAATACATCCAGCATCCATGAGCAGATATCACAGTGCCAAGCTACAATCAACAATCGTATATGTAAAGCTGAAAATGGCTTGAATATTGTATTCAGCTTCAATTGAATTCATTTGCCATTTTAGAAATAGACGTTGCACATACAAATCCATTATATTATCTAGATAATAAATACCTATGAAAATTTCAATGCTACTTTTATATATATATAAAAAAGGGCCTGACTGAATGCATTGTAACGCCCCGATTTCCAGAACCCAAGTATGAGACCCATTCCAGAAACCCGAGTGTTAATAATTCAAGTAACTTGTGAAATACTAAAATCAGAGTGCGATAGCATAAGCAGGCAAGAATAACATCATATAATCCAAATATTTGGCCTACTCAGCTAGGGGCCTTAATTATAAAATTCATTTTCAAAGTACCAAACAGCTATAAAGAAATACTGTATTTACTGGTTAAGCCCAAAATATTTAGTCGCTTCCTGCTGCGGCTCATCTTCATAATATCCATTTATGATGTTGAGGCCCAAAAATGGGCCAGCCGCCTAACAATCCAGGGCCCAATGAGACCGGCTTGGCCCATCTGTGCGGCCCAAATGGGAATGGTCTGACCGGCCTGGCCCAGCTATGCGGCCCACTGTTGTGGCTAGGCTCAGCCCAGATCCATGGTCGGATTGGTCCAGCCTTTGGCCCCAGTCAGCAGCTGGGCTTGGCCCAAACCACTACCCGAGCAATGCCTAGATCCCGGCCCAATACTGAGGCTGATTTCGGCCCAGTTCATGTGGCTGCTTTCAGCCCAGATCGTGTAGCTGATTTCAGCCCAGTTCTGGGCTGATTTCGGCCTAAATTGTGGCTCAAATCAGGGGCTAAAGGCAGGTGGGTCCTACAACCATAACATATTTAAATGTATATATTATTACTCTACATTACATTTTATTATTTATTTATATTTTATTTATATTTTTCTTTTTGCATGCAATGACGTCCAGTTGCCGGACGTCCATTGATGGATGGTCTGGACACATTGTCCATAGATGGACAGTCCAGGGGCAGCGTCCACAGATGGACAGCCCAGGTATGTGGCTCATGGACGGTGTAGATACAAGGCATACTGCACGGTGTGCCCCATACGTGGATGGTGTGGAGAATACATACATCATGGTAGGGCCTTACAAGGCACCGTCCATCAATGGACGGTGCTGATGATCACACGGGTAAGACCATGTGTGGCCCCACAATCTGCTGATATCAAGGGCAGTGGCCGTCCTACAGATGGACGGCCCAGATATAGATTATATTCATGAGGTGGGTCAACAGGTGTGGGATCCACCATCACTAGCTTTTTCAAACGTCCAGGGTCGGACGTCTCTTGGTGGACGGTCTGGATACGTGGCAGGGTGGGGCCCAGCTGCAGATGCAGGGCCATGGCTGGTGCAGCCCACCTGCATTTGTGCAGGCCCAATGGCTGTTACAGGCTAGCTAACTCAGCTGAAAACGTTGGGTCTCCGTCCATGCTTCTGGGCTGATTTCCAGACCACCACGGGGGCTGATTTCGGCCCGCTGCTTGCGGCTGGGACCCAGCAATGGACGGCTGGGATCGTGCAACCCCCAGGTGGTTGGCCACCGATCTGCGGTGCCCAATGAGACACATCTCAGGTGCGGCCCGCAGCTTAGTGAGGTCCATCTGCTGCATGTAGTTCACGGTAATGAGGCCGTTGATTGGCTCGGGTCTGGACTGAAACAGAGTCGTTTTCTAGCCCGATACAACCATTGTTTCGGTTTGTTCCCAGGGCCTGTTTCAAAGCTCTACTGAGAGCTCAAAACAGGGTCCAAATGGGGCCCGAAATAGAGTTCCTGGTCGACTGTGTTGTGGTCTGAAGCGGGCCATTGCTTGGCTCGATCCAAACACCACTACTGCTGGACCAAACCCAGCCATTGCTTGGCTTGGTTTCGGTCCAGGCAAGTACCACATGAAGCTACAAAGAAAATGAAAAAAAAAAAGAACAAAAGGAAAAACGTTTCACTTGGGGCAGTTGCTGCCTTCCTCACCTATGCTGAAACAGGGGGGGTCGATTTCCCTGTTTCTCTCCCTCTCTTTCCTCTCCTCTTTCTTCTTGCTTGTGGTGTAACTATGGGTTCACACTGACCCGACTCAGCCCAGTTTCTCACGGCTGAGACGGTGCAGGGTGCACTGAGTTCACCCGGTTGGCTCACTCCTCACGGCCACTCTCTTTCTCTTCTCTACACTCACTTTCCTCCTCTCTCTCTCTCTCAGTGCGAATCCCTAAGTCCACAGCGCCCTTTATATAGAGGGAAAGAGAGGGAGAGGAACGGCTGAGCTTTGCTCTCACAGTGGACGGCCGAGATTTGCACCAGCCCGGCTTTCCTGAAGAAGAAAGTCTTATCTCTGTTTTTCTCTTGCAGGACCTTTGCTTCGCCGTTTTTAGCAAAGAAAGGGCACGCTTCCAACGGGAAGATGGACGGATGGGTTTGCACGATCGGGCCGATCGTGAGCCGTTCAGGCAATCCCATCATGGCCCCACCTCTCGGACGCCTTCCACGTGCAATGCATTGGACGGTGGTAGCCCATCTCCTTCATCCGTTTACGAGGGGTGGAATGGCTATAGGGATTAGTTAAGCTAGGCCCACGGAGAATTTGAACGGCTCAGATGTCCCGGAAAGTGGCCATGGTGGGCCACCTAGGAGCTCAAAGGACGGTCGTTCGAATCTCTGTTTTGACGGGAGGATTCAGTTTCAGTGCACTTCGTGTACAAGTGCATGAGATGCACGTGCACGCTGTATGAGTCCCACCAGGATGGTCATGATGATCCGTTCAAACACCTTATAAGTAGTCATGGGGGAGTATTGGCCTAATTTTTGGGCGGACTCGAGGCCCAGGTGGGCCGTACTAGACGTCTTGGGCTCTGTTTAGCCCCATAACTGCTGACCCGATGGTTGCATTGGTTTGGTATTAAATTTCAATGGTTTATTGGGGTCTTAGAGTGAAATGGATGCTTGCTTGGCTATTTACTAGCCCCCTAAGATTGTTTCACCGCCTATTGCTATGGTTAGTTGAGTTGGAACTGTTTTGATTTGAGGTGTCTAGGCAAGGTTACCTTCTAGATTGTCATGGGGTGTATTCCAGCTTCTGGGGCCTGATGAGTGGCCCTTTAGGGGTGCAGTGGAAGTCCCATCCTACATAAGTTATGTTCAAGCTATTTTTCTTTTAAAAAAAAAAAGAAGAAGAAGAAAATTTCACACACACCACTACACACTCACGCCTTAGTGGGATTTCACCACTTATGGGTGCTTGAACCCTCAACCAGGTGTTGAAACTCAGAGTCTACCACTGGAGTAAGAGCAAGGACCCATTGATTAATCTAATCTAATCTAAGTTCAAGCCAATTGATTAATCTAATCTGATCTAAGTTGAGGTGGGTTTAAAAGGTAACACCCTTGTACCAAGGGTACGGGGTGTTACACTTATTTAATTCATTTTGCCTTCTATAAGAATCATCCAATAGAATGGTTAGGAGTATTTAATCAGTGTGATTCCAATCATCCAAAGTAAAGTCACATGTTCCCAAACAAATATACAACTTTTAAATGAAGATCTTCCATGATTTCTAATCAAGAAAAAGCCTAATTAGTACAACCAGATCCATAGCTCAACTTGCAGACCGAGTGGAGATACCTCGTTTCAACACTTGAGGTCTTGGTATCGATCCCTAATGGGGGTGGCTAACATGGAGTGTGTGTACTGACATGGGTGTGTACTAACAAGCCAACCCAAAAAAAAATAATAATAAATAAATAAATCCTACAACAACATCTCAACAATGACTCAACATTATGTCCTCTCTAATAGTTTTCTGTCTTCCAAGCCAGGGGTGGGATGCTTAGGATAGAATTCACCTTGATTTTAGCACTGAATTTTTGGAGCTCAGGAAAAATCGTTGAATGACTAATTCAAAATTTCAAAGTGACGAGTGCTTGCAGAAATGAGCACACAATCAACCATGTCAACTCAATGTAGCACACATCAAACCAATTTATGATGAAATATTTAACCTTTAGAAAAACCAAAGGAATGAATAGAACAGAAAGCTCACCATATTCAAGCTGAAATGTTCGATTGAGAGAAATGGAACAATAAGACCCCAGAAAATGATGTCCATTAGCATGACAAAGACTTTACTGGTCATGATGAATCTGATCACAAACACCACAAGTCTTTCAAATGAACAGACCGACTTTAGCATGCAAGTTCAAAAAAAATTCACCAGAAATCTCACCTAACAGCACCCAAATGATAAACAAGACTATGTCACAGGTGGCAAGGAAGACTTCCTAATTGTGCACTTTGCAGCAATGCACTCCATAAGAAATCGAATAAATGAAAACTTGTACATGGTATAAACTATCGGAACTACAATAAAGCAGTGATGAGACCAATCTATTTCTGTCACTGTGAATGCCCTGTGTTGAGCCTACAACACTTTGGAAATAGTATCGGACAGTTTCGACCAACTAACCTGATATATAGATTGCATCAGATAACCCTAAAACTCAGCTCTTCGCTCGATCTCCTCTTTCTCATGATGGCTTTGCAGTTTGATGGTACCCCTGATTTTATTTGTCCTAAAAGTTGTGGTTGCCGATTTACTTGCTAAATCTGTTTTCAAGAATCCACCACTTTCCTCATTCTCCATGAGATGGTTTGAATACATCTAGCATCCATGAGAAGATATCACAATGTCAAGCTACAATCAACAATCGTATATGTAAAGCTGAAAATGGTTTGAATATTGTAATCGGCTTCAATTGAATTCATTTACCATTTTAGAAATAGACGTTGCACATACAAATCCATTCTATTATGTAGATAATAAATACCTATGAATATCGCAATGCTACTAAAAAAAAGAAGGGCCTGATTGAATGCATTGTAACGCCCCAGTTTCCAGAACCCGAGTACGAGACCGTTCCAAAAACCCGAGTGTTAATAATTCAAATAACTTGCGAAATACTAAAATCAAAGTTCGATAGCATAAGCAGGCAAAAATAACATCATATAATCCAAATATTTGGCCTACTCAGCTGGGAGCCTTAATTACAAAATTTATAAGTTTCAAAGTACCAAACAACTATAAAGAAATACTATATCTATTGGTTAAGCCCAAAATATTCAACCGCTTCCTACTGCGGCTTATCTTCATAATATCCATTTACGATGTTAAGGCTCGAAGATGGGCTAGCCGCCTAACAATCCATGGCCCAATGAGACCAGCCTGGCCCATCTGTGCGGCCCAAATGGGATCCAGGTGACTGGCCTGCCGCCATGCCCTTTGCCTTCGCCCAGTTAGCCTGGCTTGGCCCAAGTCGCCATGGCCAGATCCCAATACCAGGCGATTTCAACCACGACCCGAGCTATGGCAGTGGCTCAAATCGGGAGACTCTCGGCCCAATCACATGCGAGGCTGATTTCGATCCCGATTCCATCTGAAGGCTCAGGCTGATTTTAGCCCATCACGGCTCATGTGGTCTCGCCCCATTATTTTTGGCCGTGTGGTGTTCAAGCCCATTTCGCCCAGGTTGTGGCGTTCTTGGCGATCCCGCCCGTTCTAACATCGGGGCTACATCGGCCCACATCAGGCCGGTTTGGGCCCAACGGGCTTCGAGGCTCACTTCTGCCTCTATCGCTATCGAGTCCGTCATCTAACCCATTTTGGCCGAATGGGCGAGCTTCCTATTGGAAGGGCCTATGATCAAGAGAGCCAATGGGGTTCTCGGTTTACACCGGGCTCCTTCTCACACTCCTAGAAATCACGGCTGCATGGTTCGACTGCACGGCGATCTCGCACCCCAATCATCCTCTTTTTCCCGGCTCTTTTTCTCACGTGGTTGCGTTCACCTGACCGGCAACTCGATCCAACTCGAATGGCTCGACTCGGTGCAATTTTTACGGTCTAGGACTTCTCTGTGGTTGTTCTTGGACAAATAGTTTGCTTCTTATAGATCCCGTGCCGCCCTATTAAATGCTTAGTTGTTCGGAATAGCGCGACACATTCTGTGATCTTGAGCTTTATGCATGGGGCCCATCCATCATCAGATGTGATTCGCCCATGCCCACCGGTAAATTTACCCATTATGGAGCCCACCTCTCGGCCTTTGGATCCGGATCACAGATTCATCGATTTTTAGATCGCCCGGTTTGAGTGCCGGTTTCCAGACAGGGCCCTGAATGGGTTCTCGGCTTAAATGCACAGCGCCATTCGAGTCCATCTCGGATCGATCCCATTTTGGCTCAGACTCCTTGCAATGGGCAAGTTTCACACCGTGTACCGAGGTTTACTGGCGGCGGTGGCCATGATCAAGAGAGTCAATGGGGTTCTCGGTATTATACTTAGGGCTCCTTCTCACACTCCCGAAAAAGAGGGTCCACATAATAGACACCATTTATTTCTCGAATTACTCTGAGCATGATATTGTTTAACACCTTCGACTCTATGGCCTGATGGGTGTAAGAGCATGGATTGTAGTGGACTTTCAATGCGGTGCGGCACGTGTTTGCACCTAATCATCCTCTCTTCTTCCCCAGTTCTCTTTTCTCTCACACCCTCTCATGTCTTTGTCTACTTTTCTCTCTTTCTAAATGGTGTCTACACAATTACGAATCATGATTGGGCCCACTAATCTCTCGGATTTGCCTACCTTATGGAATCGATCCGGACTCGAACGGCACCTCGACCGTTCCTTATTCGGTGCATGCCATTCATGGACTTGGTTGGTCACCATGGTTTTACACCCACAATTCCAGACCCGACTTCTCTCACTATCTGGCTCTCATCTCATGCGTGGAGAGAAATCCCATGCTTTCGCAAATCGTCGGGTCACGGCACTCTATTGACTCTCAGCGCTTAGTTAGTCTGGTGCACCGTGCGTACACTTCCTGTTGTGCACGTGCACTCAGGTGTGGACCTCATCATGATAAATTCATGAAATACGCGCCGTCCATACTCCTTAGTGGTCCCATTTGAGGGCCCAAGCCAAAAATCCGGATGATCCATATTTAGGTGGCCCATCAGGCATGATCACAATGTCCCCCTTATGGCTTTCCACTGATCTGATGGTCAGATTGCCCCAGGTTTGAGTGTCAATGGTCTAAAAAGAGTCCTAGGGTCCCAGGCGTGCCCGGCCGGGTCTCATTCTCTCAGTCTATCAACACCCTTAACATGCACACCCTCTTTCCTAAGAGACTCTAGTGTTGATGGTATGTTCCTTGCATATGTTTAAGTTAGGTTTGCTTGAAAATTTGACTCCTTGGCATGCCGAAGCGAAGCTTAATAATAACACTCGTGTACTAAAGATACGAGGGTGTTACACGCATACTCTTACGGAACAAAGAGAATGAAGAGTAGGACATGCTGCAAAATAGACAATGACTAATGCAAAAGTCCACCTGCAGATCAATTATCATTAAATTAGGAGAAGATCCTTATTTACAAAGCATCTGACTTTGAATTTAATACCATTTCATATAAAAATAAAAGATATATATATATATATATATATATTGCAAGAAAAATACATAATTGCACATAAAAAAAAATACACTATACTACAAGAATCTTTTTGTAATTTTTCAGTTACGGAGTATGCATCTCATGCATTTTCTAAACTACTTATGTACATTGCGTTCACGAGAATCTACTCTTCATTAGATGGTAAACTAGAGCACAAATATCTATTATAATCATCATGGTAGCGGACAACGATGCGATATTATGGATGTCTAAGAGATTCTCTTGCTCTTACATCTATGGATGTCATTGTATCAAACACATCATATGCACTTAGGTTTCAAGCCATTCATGCACAATACTAGAGGATCTTTCGCTTATGGGCCCACATGAATGAATTGGAAGGATGATGTGGAGCTTCCATCTGATAGGAGGCACAGATGGCACATTGGTTGAATGATCTCATCCATTCAATCAGTGGCCTAAAATTGCTCATGTTTGGTCCATCATCCAGACTGTTCATATGGTGGATCACACCATGGATGGAGTATGGACCAAAACTGTAACGTCTCCGAAAAATCCGTACAAAGACCTGAGTACCACCTCAGGCAGAAATCGCTAAGGATCAAATTATGTAGAAATTAGACGGAAATTAATTAAGTGTTAAACTATATTAACTGTTAGATTAGCTTGAACCGTTTTCTATACGAACTGCAAGACCCAAAACTAGTAGAATCGTTAACTCAACATTACCTAAAAACCTAAGATCAATCTTTAAACCTAGTCGCTCTCGGGAGCGCATTGAAACTCTGTATAGGACTTGGTCCGCGCATTGAAAGTCCGATTGACGCAAAACTATACGGTTATGACTGCCTTGCTGGGCTTGACAACCAACTTGGGAATCAAATCTAAATAGTATCCAGAAATGCACAACTTGAGCCTGGAGCGAAGTGTGTGAGAAACGTGAATATCTTTAGAAAATAGACTCAAACTTAAGTGATTTGGGCCGTTCGCTTGCAGGCCAAATTTAAAGTTTCGGACCGTTAGATTCTAATACAACTACACCCTCGGATCAAGAAAAATTTTCAATACATGTCAGTGTACTTGTGGCCCTGACGAGTGACGATAGCCGTTGAACTGAAACTGGTCCTCCGCAGTTGATCCGTAAATCCGATTGGACCGAAAACTTAACCTGACATAGATCCATTATCAGAAAACTTTCTTTAGACCGTATACAGGAAATGGACCTCCAAATGAGCCCCATTGGACCGAAACAACCACCCTTTGGCTATATCCTAAGTATACCATGGCCCTGAGGCCATTGGCTTCAGTTCTGGGCCTATTTAAGGGCCTTAACCCACCCCTCTCTCATTCCATATGAAATTCCATACCCTAGGAGAGAGAAGAGAGAAAAGAGAAGGAAAGAGTGAGGAGAAGAGAGAGTGAGTGAGAGATCGTTGTTGGGATTCGATCCCACTACTCCACGTGCCGAATCGCCTCTTCCGTGTCGTTACACTGGCGATTTTAATTCCGTTCTTGGGTAAGAAATCATAACCCTAATCTGTTTTAGGTATCCAAGTAGAAGAATCAGCGAAATAGCTAACCTCTTTCGTGATTCAGGTAGCCGTTGTGCCGTAGATAAGGGCATAGTGTACAAACTGAGTTCGATACGAGTTTACCGACGGAAGTTGCAGACTATAAGGCTTTCAAGGCTTTCAATGTCAGTTAATGATTTATGACTGACTTGATTGTTTTCACATGTGCTTAGATGCAATGTTTTCCGTGTTTTACACATATATATGAACTATGTTGAATATAGTGCATTCCATGTGTTTGTTGAAATGTCTGAATGAAAATGGAATTATGATTTGTGCTTGCCATGACTATTGATTGAGAATATATGATTGTTGTACGTGTGGCAACTCCTCTGTGAAAGTATTTGCTATAATATACGTTATAACTAATTTATTATATGTATGTTGATATGTGTAGTTTAAGTGTTTGATAAAATGCCTAAATGAGAAAATACTTGTTGAAATGTATTTAATGAGGGTGTTAAGATGAGATTCTCAATCACCTTATTTATAGCTACAGTTTCCTTCATATAACTTATCTTACTACTACATGATTTATGGATGAAATGCATATGTATGATAACATGTACACTATGTGTTTGTTGAAATGCTCAAATGAGATTTATATTTGAATTGGCTGTCACATGCTATTTGACTATCACATATGAATACCTATTGTGTTTGAATATTATTGGGACTACTGCGTAGTCCAAGCAATCGGTAATGATTCCCAAATTAGTGGCTGAGGTCGTTTCACCACACAAGACACGTTCGCTGAATCCTATTCGTACGCTGTTTGTCGACAGTGGTTAGGCCACGCGGAGGGTTTATGCACTTCATGTCGATTAATTCAACGTGCGCTCATACCAGTTGAGCTTGTCAAGTAACCCAATTGGCCTAATGTATATTTCTACTGCTTGAATCTAAGGTACCACTTACCAGTGCAAAGCCCGTTTAACCTTGGTACCACGATCCGCTAAGACTCATGAGCTGGACATGGTGGTATGGGACACCGTAGTCGAGATGTCGGCCTACGCTGGGGTGACGAGCCTCCCCGTAGTGTCCAGTGAGCAAACCAAACTCGTGAGCTGAATACGGTGGTATGGGACACTGTATTCGAGCTGTCAGCCTACACTAAGGTGACGAGCCTTTCCCGTAGTGACCTCGAGTATATAGGCCTACGATCAGGTGACGAGCCTCTCGTAGTGACCTCGAGTGTAAATTAAGCCTACGCTTAGGTGACGAGCCTCCCTTAGCGACCTATAGTGTAAAATAGCAAACTTGCTTATCGTATGTAATTAACTAGGATTGATGACCCTAGATGGATCATTGTTTGGGTCGATGATATAAAGGGAGGTACCTTAGCTTCCCAAACCTGCTGTATAAATAAGTCTAATTAAGAATTTGGCTAATCACGTACATGCACCGCATTGCATGTACCTTTGGCGTTGGAGTTGAGCACAGCGGGAGTGTTGCATGAGCTACCGGGAGATGATGTCGCAGAGGGAGTACAGGAGAGGGCATACATCATTATCGCATCCCATCCTTACATTAACAAGAGTATTTATGGCATGATTGTTGTACTACTTTATCATTACTGCTTGATTGAATTGATAACATGTTAACCTTTGCCTTATAGCTCCACTGAGTTGATCACTCACTCCCACTCTGGGACGGTGCTTTAAAACACCAACCAGACTCTGTTGTAGTTTCAGGTGATGTCGAGGTTTGCGAGGCGGAGCTTGACTTCTATAACGATGACAAGGAGTTCTCCTACCTGCAACTCTCTGGTAGGTCTATGTAGACCTGGAGTTACATCACCGGGGCTACAAGGATATGGATTAGATGACATTACACTTTATCATTTTGTATATTTTGGAACTAAACATGTAATTATTTTAACATGGTATCATGTTCATACTTCGGGGACCTACAACCACTTATATGCTTTATATACTTATCACAGTCTTCCGCTTGCGTAACCTAATTGTCTCTGGAGTATGATATGCTGATTTGGTATAATCTCATTCATGTTTAATGCACTAATACAGACAACATTTAATCATCATTATCTATGTTGCATAGGTGATGTGCTAGAACTCGGGAGTTGGGCATCTGCTCGACCCTCGATTTTCAGGGCGTTACAAAAACACTTCTCGTCGAGTAATCCCATCCATCTGATTGGTGAATTTTTCATGCTGCAAATTGCTAGGACTGTCCAATTAGGAAATTTTCTGCAGAATCGTTCATTTACAGTGGACCCCACTCGATGAACAGTCCAAATGACTGCCTGAAAGTGAACTCCGAAATTCAAGCCTAGAATCTCTAATTCCAAAGTAAGATAGCGGGGATCAATCTCACTGCGTGTATAAATAGAAGGCGAAAGCTCCATCGACCATTTGATACAGCAACCAGACATGGAAACGAACGTCGTGGCCCAATATATCAGAAGCCATAAAAGATGGAGCTTTCTCCAGCACGGAATCCAGAGATCTAGGGCGTTCAAACGATCTCTCTTCCGTTTGGAAATCAAGACCATCGATGCCGTCGTCGGGACGATGAAGATTAGAGTGCAGACGGGAACCACCGTCATATAACAATTCAAAGTCTCTAAGACAGTGTTGTTTACAGCAAGTTCATGGAGCAAATTGCCATCTCTAGGATTGGCAGATTCGTCGCTGGCACCACTTGAGACTCCCTCCATGAAAATTGGGAGCTTAGATCTGATGCAGCTGCGGTGAAACTAGGGTTAGGGTTTGATCGATTCGAGAGAGAAATGGCGGAGAAGACAGGATTTTCACGTCTCACCGTTTTTCTGTCTTTACTTAGAATCCAGAGTTGAATCACTGCGGAGTAGAGATGGGAAGAAATGGGAAAAGAAGGGAAGAGAACAAATCGGAAGAAAAGAAAAAGGATAGTGGGTTTTAACTTTGCCCGTGCAGGGGATTTCCATACTTAGAAATTAGAAACGACTTAAAGACGTATCTGAACAAAAAATATGGCCATTTCTGATTAGCGATTTTGGTGTAGTGTTGCAAAAATGCTTATAGGGAAACCATTGTTCCCTAGAAAGAATGTGGTACATCAATTGGATCTCATGACTGATTTGCCTGGAACTCCACCGAAATCCATCGCCAGGGTCACTCTTCCCTTTCTTCTGATTCCAAATTGCAGTTGGCAAGCATCAACTATGAAATTTATTGGGAATTTTAGGTAGTAGTTCTAGCAATCCCAGTTAATAACATGTTAGAGAGCTTTGGGCAGTTGGTTGAACCGGATTACAAGTCTGCTATATTGCAATGATATATGTAGAAATTCGACCATAATGGAGGTGGGACATAGCGACAACCAAACTCTATTTGCAATTCCATGTTTCACATCCAACTTGAAACTATGGGCATTGTTGTGGGTTAACCCCACTTACGCCATCTCCTCTTTATTGAATTGATTAGTTGTTAGCAATTCAATTGAACATCAAATGCAGCCTTGCCATTAAAATTGTCGTACGTCGCCGTTTGAGAGTTCATATATTTAAATATTCTCATGATACTTTATGAGCACCGTTGATTTGCACTGCGCCAAAATCGTCATTTAGGGACGGTTTAAAACCGTTCCTAAATGAGGCATACAAAAAATAGGAAGGGTTCAAAACCATTTTAGGTACCATTTCAAAAATTAGAAACAAAATATTAGGAATGGTTTTAAACTATTCCAGTGCCAATGGTCAAATTTTAGGAACAGTAATTTCAGAACTTAACGTTGCCAATAGTCAAATTTTAGAAACGGTATTTTTCCTTATTTAGGAATGGCCAATAAAGTTGTACAACTACGGGCTTTTGCCAATAATGTTTTTTTTTTTTTTTTTTTTTTTTTTTTTTTTTTTTACAATTGAAAGTAGTATTTGTTTTTATTTTTAAAATCCAAATAATATTAGATACAATTAAAAATTAATATTAAACAAATATTGAACAACTTTTGTAATAAAAATTATGTATATTTATAACAATAAATTTACAATGGTCCAAATACATGAAAAATAAATAAAAAATCATCTATGTTCCACTCCTTGTGAAGCATGCATGATGCATGGCCCAAACCTGACTTCTCTCACTCTCTGCGAGCTTCTCGGTGAGAATCACGAGACAAACAGTTCGCTTCTAACAGAGCTGGGACACGTGCGAACAAACCATCTAATGGTTGTGAATAAGCGACCATGCTCTCGTGCGATCTTGAGTTTTCGCATGCATGGGGCCCATCCGTCACTAGGGATGTGCTCCGGCTGCTAGGGCCCACCAGAAAAGTAAATTTTTACCCGCTATGGAGCCCACCTCATCAAGATGGTTCTTTCGATCTAACGGGGAAGATGACGGCTCGATCATGGCAGATTTTTATCTGCAGAATATTAAGGTGATCGGGACCGTTTGGATGGTTCAGATAAGTACCTTGATCACTGCAGGGGCCACTAATTTGGCCTTTCATAGGCGTTTTGATCATCTCGCGAGAATTTCCACGACTCCACGGTTTTTCTCGCGAGATGAGAGGTTCCTCAGAGAAAGCCGTTGTAACCCTACAACGGGCGGCGGAGATTACTCCGCGTGGACTTCTGTGAGGTTCGGATCGCGCTAGATGGGGTTTCCCAAAAAGGAAGGGTCTCCCCACACCTTTTGCTAGAACAGACGGTTGCCTGCCCATAACTGGCAGTGGATGGAAAGCAAGGATTCAAGCTTGGAAGAATAGCAAGGATGGAGGGAGAGTGTTTGGCGTGGATTGCCTACGTGGAAAAATCCTGCAATCATCTGTTTTTCCGAAAACGCCGCAGCCCGTCAAGCCGCCTACAAGACGTGCACATATACGTATGTATGGGATAATTCGGATGACTTGGTACTGGTTGTACTGGGCCTTTCTACCTTATGGACGGTTCAGATTGTCTGAATGGTGGGTCGAAATGGGCCACAATACGTCCAAAGCGGACGTCTCCCTGTCGTTCCTTGTTCATGCACGTGCACGTTTTCATAGACTTGGTTGGTCAACATGGATCTGGTATTCTGGATCATGCAATTCCTATGAACGATCTAGATTTCACATTTGGTGGCCTAAGGTGGGCCACATCTCGTACGAGTGGACGTCACTCGGTCCATCTCGCTGCAGCGGGAGAAATCCCGTGCTTTCTCGCAAATCGTCGGGTCAGCACTCTATTGACTGCTTAGTCAGTTTGGTGCGCTGCGCATACACTGCGTGTGGTGCACGTGTACCCTAATGTGGACCTCATAATGAAAAATTCATGAAAAACAAGCCGTCCATCCTCCTCGGAGGTTCCATTTGAGAGCCTGAGCTGAAAGTCAGGATGATCCATATTCCGGTGGCCCATCAGGCATGATCACAATGTCCCCCTTATGGCTTTCCACTGATCTGAGGGTCAGATTACCCCAGGTTTGAGTACAAATGGTCTAAAAAGAGTCCTAGGGTCACAGGCGTGCCCGGGTCTCATTCTCTCAATCTATCAACACCCATAACGTGCACGCCCTCTTTCCTAAGAGACTTTAGTGTTGATGGTATGCTTCTTGCCTAGGTTTAAGTTAGGTTTGCTTGAAAAATTGACTCCTTGGTGTCTTACGGAAGCTTAATAGTAACACCCGTATACTAAAGATGTAGGGTGTTACATGCATACTCTTACAGAACAAAGAGAATGAAGAGCAGGACATACCGCAAAATAGATAATGACTAATGCAAAAGTCCACTTGTAGATCAATTATCATTAAATTAGGAGAAGATCCTTATCTACAAAGCATCGGACTTTGAATTTAGTACCATTTCATATAAAAATAAAAGAAATATATACATATAAACCTCGAAAAAATACACTATATTGCAAGAAAAATACATAATTGCACATAAAAAATACACTATACTACAAGAATCTTTCCGTAATTTTCTGGTTACTGAGTATAGGGGTGCACATCGAACCGTTAGAACTGTGGAACCGGACCGGAACCGACCAAACGGTCCGGTTTTGTCTGGTTCTAGAGTGCATCGGTTCCGATTCCAGTTCTAAAAATTAAAGAACCGTTTAGTTCGGTTCCGTTCCGTTCCGGTTTAGGGGTATGTAGAACCAAACCGAACCGTGATCTGAACCGTGAATCCGAACCGTTGAACCGAACCTAAAACCGTGAGTTTACAATATATTTTAGTTGTATATTTGACTCATGATTTATGGTTTACAATGCACCTTTTGATTGTTTTCATAAATATATTTTTCACACCATATACAATATCTAAACCATTCATCAAATGGATCACAACGCGAATGGACATGGGCTAAATTATAAAATAGAACATGCAATTGGGCTGGATTATAAAAAGCCCAGAACCGTGGAACCGATCTGGAACCAAACCGGTTTTCACAGTCCGGTTCCAGTTCGGTTCTAAAGTGCTAACGATCCGGTTTCGGTTCCAAAAATCCTATAATCATAAGGAACGGTTCGGTTCTGATTTCACCCCGGAACCGGACCGAACCGAACTGTGTGCACCCTAACTGAGTATGCATCTCATGCATTTTCTAAACTGCTTATATACATTGTGTTGGTGAGAATCTACTCTTCATTAGATGGTAAACCAGAGCACAAATATCTATTATAATCATCATGGTAGCAGACAACGATGCAGTATTATGAATGTCTAAGAGATTCTCTTGCTCTTACATTTATGGATGCCTTTGTATCAAACACATCATATGCACTTAGGTTTCAAGCCATTCATGCACAATACTAGAGGATCTTTTGCTTATGGGCCCACATGACTGAATTGGAAGGATGATGTGGAGCTTCCATCTGATAGGAGGCACAGATGGCATATTGGTTGAATGATCTCATCCATTCGATCAGTGGCCTAAAATTGCTCATGTTTGGTCCATCATCCAGACTGTTCATCTGGCGGGTCACACCATGGATGGATTATGGACCAAAACACTTCTCACCGAGTAATCCCATCCATCTGATTGGTGAATTTTTCATGCAGCAGATCGCTAGGACTGTCCGATTAGGAAATTTTCTGCAGAATCGTTCATTTACAGTGGACCCCACCTGATGAACAGTCCAAATGACTGCCTGAAAGCGAACTCCAGAAATTCAAGCCCAGAATCTCTAATTCCAAAGTAAGATAGCGGGAATCAATCTCACTGAGTGTAGAAATAGAAGGCGAAAGCTCCATCGACATCGACCATCTGATACCGCAACCACGACATGGAAACGAACGCCGTGGCCCGGTATATCAGAAGCCATAAAGGATGGAGCTTTCTCCAGCACGGAATCTAGAGATCCAGGCCGTTCAAACGATCTCTCTTCCGTTTGGAAATCAGGACCATCGATGCCGCCGTCGGGATGATGAGGGTGGCAATGGCAAGTTTTCGTCTACGGTATATTCCCATGATCTGATCCATTTAAACGGATCAGATGAGACCCTTGATCACGGTAGGGTCCATTTTTGAGGTTTTCATTGGCGTTTCACCACACCGCACGGGATCTTCCGCCTCATGCGGTTATCTCGCGAGAATAGCTATTCTCGGTTTGCAGACGGGTGCTGCCCTAGTGGGTGCGATGGAGATGATCCCACGTGTCCTGGTAGAAGGCTTGGATTAAACCAGCTGGGGTTTCCAAAGAAGGAAAGTTCCCAGCGCCGTTTGCTTCTTCAGATGGTTGCCTGTTCATTTCCGGTAATGGGTTGGAAGGCCCGGATTTTCACTCCCAGGGACGGCTGGGATTTAGAGAGGATGGTGGATGCGGATCGCTGACGTGGAGAGTCATGTAACGGCTTTATTTCCGGGAGATGCAGCTGACCGTCTGCGATCGGCGTTGAACGAGCATATGCACGTGTGCATGGGACCCTTCGGACGGCGTGGGTTTGGTCTTCCGGACCTCTCCTGCTTAATGGTCTGTTTGGATTCTTCATATGCTGGTCGATGGTGGGCCACAACGTGTCCAAATGGAGGGCTCTCGGTCCAGCCCGCCGTTTGGTGGAGACGGAAGGACAACTTCATTTTTATTTTTAGTATCATCGGGTCAGCACTTGTTTGACTGACCGATGGTTTGGCGCACGTCGTGCACTTGCATTTATAGTGCACATGCATCTTGTGTGGATCCCATTGCGTTGGGATTTTTCGATCCGAGCCGTCCAACCTTCTTGGTGGTCATACGAGAGATGTTTAGCTGTCAACCCAGATGATCAAATTCCCTGAAAGATCCCCGAGTTGTGATTGAAGTGTCATTTGGGTTTTCTTGGGAATTATGAGGGTCGCATTCCTCTAAGACTTATTTTCAACGGTTGAAAAAGGGATCCAGGGTGATAGGTACGTTCAGGTTTAGTTATTTGGCCTGGTTAGTGTGTGTCGTTGAGTGTGAGCATTTAGTTTTATTTTTATCTTAGTTCAAGTCGTGTTTTGTTTAGCGTTATGCTTATAGTCATGCTAGGGCAGTTTTTAATGGTAACACTAACGAACATAGTGACAACCAAACTCTCTTTGCAATTCCATGTTTCAGTCCAACTTAAAACTATGGGAATTGATGTTTGGGTTAACCTCACCTAGGCCATCTCCTTTTATTGAATTGATCAGTTGTTAGCAATTCAATTGAACATCAAACGCAGCCTTGCCATTAAAATTGTTGTAGTCGCTTCTTGAGAGTTCATATATTTAAATTTTCTCATGATACTTCATGAACACAGTTGATTTGCACTACACTGAAATACTCATTTAGAAACAGTTTAAACCGTTCCTAAATGAGGCATCGCAAAAAAAAAATAGGAAGACTTCAAAACCGTTTTAGGTACCATTTCAAAAGTTAGAAACGAAATATCAAGAATGGTTTTAATCTATTCCAGTGCCAATGGTCAAATTTTAGGAACGGTAATTTATAAACTTATGTTGCCAACAATCAAATTTTAGAAACAATATTTTTCCTTATTTAGGAATGGCCAATAAAGTTATACAACTACGGGCTTTTGCCAATAATGTTTTTTTTTTTTTTTTCAATTGAAAGTTGTATTTGTTTTTATTTTTAAAATCCAAATAATATTAGATACAATTAAAAATTAATATTAAACAAATATGGAACAACTTTTGTAATAAAAATTATATATATTTACAACAATAAATTTACAATGGTCCAAATACATGAAAAATAAATAAAAAGATCCTTCATGCTCCACTCCTTGTGAAGCATGCATGATGCATGGCCCAAACCACAGAACATGTCATCATGCATGACCAAGAACTAGGATCTCTGGCTTGTTAAGAGAGGCGAGGCGTTTTGTAAGTTCGAAGTTTCTTTGTTTGAATTACTTTAAGAGAGTCCACTCCTTATATGCTCCAGATAACCTGATGGAAGTGAACAAAATAAAATCTCATTATTTCAGTACCAAATAAACCTAAGTAGCAAACTAAAATGCACAAATCACATTTTGCATTATGAAATTTTAAATTGCAACAGTCAAGTATACCTACAAAATCAAGTTATGACCAGTATTCGAATTATTGATATCGCTACAAGTTTCGCCAGGGATACGAAAACAATATCGATATCGTTGATAATATTGTTGATAACCGGAAATGCAGGGAAACATGAGAAAAACGATGGAATTTTCAGCAACACTTAAGAATATGTTAAAATGTACATATTTGCATATTTATAAATTAAAAAATTGGAAAAAGAATACATACATAACAAGTTTCCATTTGATGGGGCCTTAAAAGCATGTACTATTAAAAGAAATCAGTCCAACCATCCCATCCAAGCCTATTTAACCATCAAACCTTTCATTCAAATATCCATCGATATTGGAAAATATCAATAACACATAATATTTCACCAAAAAATCATCAATAATTGGAAAGAAAACGAAAGATTGTGATCTCAATATCACACATGTTGCGATATCAATAATATCGAGATATTATCAATTATCAATGACAAATTGAACACTACATGCAACCATGTGCCAATGAAAAAAAAAATTGAAATAATTTTTTTATAATAAACAAAAATTTGATAATATCAATACGTTGCCGATATTGTTGAAATATCGTCAATACACTTATGATACAAGCATTACCTAGAATTTACATGGTCGAAAATATTGGCAATACATTGGCGATATTTATGCATTGGCAATACAAGTGACACCTATAATTTACGTAGTTAAATATTGGCGATTACATTGGCAATATTGATACATTGGTGATACATTGCTAATACATGGAATTTTCGATACTACCAGCGTTATCGGTATCGCTACCAGTGTTATCGGTATCGCTGAGCTGGAGATAAAGATAATATCGGAGATAATTCGAACACTGGTTATGACTACTCTCCAAAATGTCTGAGAAACCCATCAAATATCCAAAAGCCCACAACTTTAACAAAATAAAAATAAAAATAAACCAAAACCTGAAACCCCCTGTACAAAACATGCAAGAACCAAAAGAAAAAGATGGCCACTAGAAGACAAAATGAAAGTAAACACAAAACACAACAAAAATTTTCATAGAAAACCCCAAACTAACAAATTCAAGAATCTTAGAAAAAAATAACTTTTTATATAAAAAACCAATAAAAAAATCCAAAGGCATAACCTCAAGAAAGGTCGTGTGAAATCACCATTCAATGATTTCAATACTGCCCATTTACAAAAAAAAAAAAAAAAAAAAAAAAAAAAACAAAATAGTACAACTGATTAAAAGCGGGCCAACAAGAAAGAAAGAGAGATGAAAGTGCCTGTCATTGGCAACTTTCAAAGACAAGGCTATAATAATGATGATAAATAATGGATTATCAAATCCATAAACTAACAAAAATAACAACTCACGAAAAAATCAACTCAACTCAGTTAAAGTTTTTTACTCGAGAAAAAAAATCAATGGAAATGAGTTTCTCAACATGTTCACTAAAAATCTAATTTAGGCTAATCAACTAGAACAAGCTCTAAATTAATTAGAAATTGAACAAATATGATCAATCGAGCATAACAACTCCAAGCAAAATTTGACCTTGCAGCTAGAAAAACCCCCATCACTTGATTGAATGGTTTGAATGGAGAACCGAGTTGAAAGCTTATGCTCAACTGATCTAGATCCTTGAGATTAGAAGCAAAAGGAGCATAATGACAGGGATAAAACCTGAGAGGGAAAAAAATAAAAATTAGCACAAAAGAACACAGAAGAGAGATCCATGAATCAGAAAGGCCTAAAAGGCATTAAAAAATCATTAGCATATTAGCCTTCTTCCAGCAATTATAGATAGGCATTATGTTTGTAAAATTTTTGCTACAGGATATGACATGAGAAAGTAATGTATGGCCCCAAGGCACAGGGCATCTCTGTCTTTGAATTGAATATGTGCTCTCTTTTTGTATCTGATGATTGAATCATGTATGCCCCATTGTTGGGCAATGTATCTCAGCTTAGTAAACACCCATTCTCAAAGCAAACAACAATGTCAGGAACCTAGAGAAAGAAGCCCTAGCAGTTGCATTGTTTAAGGAAAGAGGCTGCTATTTTGACAGATGCATCAAAACATCAATACACAACACTTGTTTAAGCTCACCAGGACAGTTGACTTGATAGGCAATCATGTGGATGGATCATATCTCAAAAAATCATGTCCAGTTTACCCTACACATTTCTACTTTTTTCTTTTTTTCTTTTTTCTTTTTTCCTGAAAAATGAGTGTTGTTCAGTTTTCACAGGAAAAAAAAAAAAAAAAGATCTTCTGAAATATACAAACTTTTAAATTTAAAAGCAATTATATGAGTATTTCTCAAAGTTATAAGTTTAGAAAGGAGTTCTGCTAACTATGATTATAGCAGTAGACTCTAGAACATTTACAGTGAGTGGATCTGGAAAGGTACAGAGCCATCTACCATGTTCTTCTAATAATAAAGATATACTCCAACTCACTCATTGCAGAAAATGCAGATTTCTTAAGTAGCAATATTGAGATTTAAATCTTCATCTTCATCCAAGCCATGAAATTGCTGCTGCAAATTCTGCTCATATTGAAGGGAAGAATGATCCTACCAAATTTCCTCCCAGCATCACTATGGTAGACCGTAGACCCAAGAGACCAAGTCATTAATGATCTCCAAAAACAAGTGGTTGCTCTTATAGCATTGGTTCAATTCACAACTACAAATTAGCAGCCAGGTACATCTACTTCAGGAAATTATTGAAGATTATCAGTTAAAATCATTGGGCAAAATGAGATGTGTGTGTGTCTGTTTGTGGAATCACACCGCATGAAATGGTAAGGACTCTCGCAAAGGGGTTCCTACGTGAATCACTTTGATAGGATTTAGAATCCCATCTCAGGAAACTAAAAGAGAGAGAAATTGCAATCACTTGAATTTGTTTCAATAGCATGCCCTAAAATTTCATACGCATCTCTGTATATAACCATGATCCCAAGGCTTTAAAGCCTATTGACCCATACATACCCCTGAATTGTCTCAAATGTGCTATAAAAGTCTAAGGAATTAAAGAGGTCAAATAACACTAGGAATTTGTATGTATCAACCATATGAGGTTTTGAATACAGCCATATGGTATGTATGGACCATATGGTTTACAGAAAAGCCGAAAAGACTAACGGTTTATAAATAAAGGCATAAATGGTTTTTGATTGGACTTGTGGGCCCCAGTTGGATGACAGATTTTAGCCTGGTTTTCCACCAGCCAGCAATAGATTCCACTGGTGGACCTCAATGGGTGGTCCAACAGTCCTGCATCATGCCAATTATTACACAAAAAAAAAAAAAAAAAAAAACTTTTAAAGTAGATTTTCCATTACCCAGTAGGCAAGTACCGACATGATTCCTGATGTCATCTAGCAATCAGCATCTTCATGCAATACAAAATCCACAAATACTACACGTAGGTTCACAAAATATAATCACTTAACTGCCAAGTAATCCTTAGTCATTACCTCGCCAATGCCACATTGTCATTGCTTGAGGGGGCTGACCTATTGAAATATCAAGGGATTTATATATATATCTTACTACATATAAATTGTTTCTTTTGTTAGCTATGATCAATCATTGAGGGTTAAGGGTAGGACTGAGGAGGGTAAGTGCTGAAATTAACATTTACTAGTAAAAGAGACGGAAAAGAAATCAATGAAGTCATACCAGATCGACTTACACGATTATCAAGTAGACTGAAATCTTTTTTTAACATACTTGTCCTCATGGAGTCCATCTCAAAAACTTGCTTTGCAAGCTGCAAAGAAGAGGTAGAGTAAGCACGTCTAGGTGATAGTTGGTGATGCCATTCTTTGCATGGATTTCAAGGTTGAAACAGACTAGTCCTGGGAATACCAGATGAGCATTATTAAAGAACTCCAAGTTGTTCATCAGGTAGGCCCCATTTTTCAGATGCCTTGACAGAAGAATGAATGGGTCCATTCATTTGATGGGCCACAATTCATGAAACAAGTGAATAGATAAGATAAACTAGGCCAAGTCATGTGCAGCTGTGCATATGGGATCTGAAATATTCATGTATGGAAAAGGCCTGAAAAATAATATGCACTTACGAAAGGCACAAAGTGCTTCGAGATCCGATCGGCAAACTTTTGCACAGGAGCTCTGGCCATCTGCAATGATTTAACAAGGCGGAAAATTTGAGAAAGAGCACTCTCTGAGCCAACATGTGTGGCCTGAACATGCAACACCCCGTTGAATTACAGGAACAAATGGAAAAGAAAGTTTTATGAAAGAAAAGGTTGAACCCACTCTACAATGAATTTTTTTTTTTGTCTTCAGTTGCCAATGAAGCATATTGTATAAAGATGGCAAGTGTTGTTGGGTAAGATATTAGCAAGTGCCTAATTAAAAAAGCAAATTGAATGAAAACAAACAGATGTACCTGTACAGGACATCGAAAGTTAGTAGACGCAAGCATGACCTAGACAGCTGAAATTGTAGGGGCTGATGCCACAGACAACATCTTCTCGACACACACCATTCACCTCCATGTACTTATTTACAGCCTAATCTATTTAGTCACATGCTCAAAGCCAAGAAGCAAACAGAACAGAATAAAAATTTTTAGGACTACTACAACAGACAGGAGTGGTTTGTGTAAATAGAATCCAAAATCTATTCTATTTAAACGAGTGTCAGAATTTAAACCTGTTATGTCTCTCTCTCTACTTGTTTGAATTTGGTTGTGATTATTAGTAAACATCACCCAAAAAAGAAGATTGAGAGTTTCTTCCAGCTCCCCAAATTCATAGGGGAAGTTATCTACAAAACTGAAAATTAGATGGAAGGTATGCCTAATTGCCATAGAGCAAGATGAAGATAGATTCACTAAATTCAACTCCACTTTTATATAGGTAGTGCAACTGAGTAAAGAAACTATAGTAATTGACAACTAAACCCTACCTTTATAGATTTCTTATTATAGAGTTACTTGGTGTTACCATAGAGCAGTACATGGTCTGATTGCACAATTGGTACTATGCATCAAAAAAGTAATGACAAATCTCGAGAAAAGATTTTGATTAAACGATTTTCCTCCATCATGCCTATGTGGACAGCTGAAACCATTAATGGCTGGAAAGGTAGAAGAAAAGCAGATGCTGCCATTAGTAATTTTGGATTCTCATTCCTGAGGGCATTTGAAAGACACTGCAGAAAAATGCCCATTTACGGCTTAGAACTATTGATCTGGTGGACCACCATGCATATGCCCTGCCCTGTAAGCCAATCTGACCACACATTACCAATATGCATTTACGTCCACTATGTATCTAATGCATAATTGGCATTCTCTTCATCTTTTTTTTTTTTTTTTTGAGTAAATCTGGGTGCTAAGGCCGAGAACTGTCTGTAGAACTGCAAATGCAGCTTGGAAGCAGGGCAAGAGTCAATCAATTTTCTTTCTTTCATCAACTTAGGGAGAACCCCAACTGACCAAAATCTTTTTCATATGCATGTTTTATGTCCCCGTTTTCTACATACTACTGAGGTAGCTTAAAGAAGCTTGGTACTCTCATTTTTTAGTGCTTTCAACATAAATATGTATGGACTCACTAATAACAAAATGGTGTTAGTGTAAGAGCAATTGGCAGCCAAGAATAAAGTTGCATTAGGTCTTGCGTGATGATCATGTAAGAGCAATTGGCAGCTAAGTGCAGTTGACAAAGGAAATCAGAAGGAATTTTCCGAGAATGAGGAACCACCAGTCAAGAGCCTCCTGGAATAACAAGACTAGGTACTGGTAGCAATTTGACCAAAGGTGCACTTGCTCCATATCTTGACTAACCTTTTTAAGCCCTCGAGAGCACAACAGGGCACAATCTGCCAAAAATAACAAAACATGCTGTCACATGGATGATTCAAGATAAACCAGGTTTACAAAAAAATAGATAAGGCCCCAGATCGTCCAGTTAGAAACATGGACAATGAAATTTCAGATCATATAACACAAGTGCATGCACGTACAACAGTTTAAATCGATATGCCATTCAAACATCATTGAGGTTCCTGTGATAAGTTACAAACAATCTGAAAACATGCCCCACATGCATTCCCGTCATTGAAGAGAGCTGAGTTCAACACAGCTTTATTCATCTCATAACCACTGTACAGATTCCCATAGTTACAAGTACCATCTCAAAAATGATTCACATCCAAATCTAAATGAACAACACTAAAAAAAGCAGTTGGGAGAATGATTCTCACCAGTTTGGTGGTGTGTGGTACACCTGCCAATCCGCTTCTATAGTTGGTGCCAGTGAACAGCCATCCCATAAACCTTCAAATTCATGTGGTGGCTTCCATGGTTATTGGACCAGCGGAGCCTGATTTACAAATGGGAGACTAGGGTTAGATCAGCAATGCAGCCCACATAGATTGGGTACTACCCCCACCAGGACCTAGCTAAATGGACAGTTCATGTGGTCCATCCATTTTGTCATATCATTTCAAAGTATAATATTAAAAAAAAAAAAAATGAGGATTGTTTGGACCACCAACAAATTACTCCAAACAAATGGCCACCAACAAGCCACATAGTCGACTGACCATTGACATCTGATTGTTGGAGCCCCGCCATTCAATTCACAAATGATCCCGGACCAGCAGTGCCCTTTCGTGCCACAACAACCTCAGCAATTTTTCGCCAGCATCCAAATGTTCCCTCTGTTCAGCAACAACCAACAAACGTGCATTTTTTTAATTGAGCATTCAAGCATTTTAAAAAAAATTCTCTCAGAAAATGAAAGAAAAGTACACAATTCACCTTGACGCCCATTCTCCCTCCTCCTTTACCCGGGCTTGGGACCGGCAATGCAACGAGTTGCATTGGCGGAGTTAAAAAGGGGCTTAGGCTCCATTTGGCTTGTGACGACCAAATGGAGCCTAATATGTTCAAATATAGAGTACAAAATTCATTCAAAATTACAAAAACCAAACCAAACAACATATAGAGTAACTAGAAAAAACATGCAGACTATCAATATGTTGAACTATAGAGTGCATCTATGACTATCATTGGAGTTTAGTCTTTAAATAGCTTTAACTTTTCAAGGGGCCCACCATGTGTGGAACAATTGACTTTATTATAACATGAAACTGGTACATCTGATCATTAATAATCAGCATTGATACATGACTCATTACCATAAACAACATATGGTTACATTGCCATGATGATTAGATTATAACAGAAATGTTAATCCAAACCATGATAACCATGGGTTAGCTAGACTCCTATGCATGTATAGCACCATTTTTAAAATGATGGTGGTGAGTCAGCTCCTACATGGCATGCAAGTCAATCATGTTCTCCATATATGGTCAGACCACCCCATAGTATGGCTATTGTTGACCAGTTATAGATGGAAAATCACACTGATCCATCATAGTCATCCAATTAGAGACTATTAAGTGGACAGTAAAAAATAAAATTGTTCAAATTTAAGGGCCCTAATTAGATGGTTAAGATTTTTAAATTTACTGAGATGCATGGGCATCACTTAATCCATAAATGCATGTATTACAGGGTTGTTTTCTCAAGAGAGATTATTGTTTTACTCTCACAGAAAGAGATGTTTCACCTAAGGAAAAATACTTGAGTTTCTCATATGAAAATTATGGGCCAGTGTGTCTATGTACATGAATTGTTAGGCCCAACAAATTACAACTTTCTGGCAGGCCCAACAAAAAAATTCGGGCCATACTTGATTGACACATTGAAATAAGGGTAGAAATATTAGAATTTGGAAATAAGTTATTTGGTTGATATATTTATAAGAAAGACGAATAGCCAAGTCCACTCATAATAAAACCAAAACAAACAATAACCCCAAAAAAAAAAAAAGTATCTATAGTAGGGGATCAGATGGCCACAGAACAACCATTAAAGATAAGGAAGCCTTGGATAGGAATGCAAGTGGAGCTACCCCTCAGGTGGGTTTGCCCCTTAAGCTTCATATCTAGCCTGGTTTTGAGTGAGGCTTGGGTTGGCGTAACAGACCCAATGGCAGTTATGGAGGACTATTTTTTAGTATATCCTACACATGCAATGCAGTTCATATATATTTCATACCTTTTATAAATATCTAGCTCAACTTATAATTGAATTAGCCTATTTTGAGCCACTGTATATGACCAATCAGGCATATATACATAATAAATATTCCATATATTGTACAAATGTGAGTGGGTGTTAAGCTCGGGCGTGGGTCTGTTTGTTTTGGCCCATCATCGCCCAAACTAGGTTAGGCTTGCTTGCCTTAGACGACCTTCATTATTTGGACTGGGCTCTGGCCTATCTGTTTCAGTCCTATGTTTTACCATGCAGGTATCCAGGCTTGGAAAGACCTCAGCTTGGCCACTTGACTACCATAAGTTCATAGACCATCAAGCCAAAGGAAGCATGATGAAATGGTATAGGAGCATTTTGCAGGTCTCAGTGCAGCAGAGCTGATCACAGATGCTCAAGCAGTTTTTCTCTTATTATACAATTTCATGCTTGTTCCAGAAAAAAAAAAAAAAAAAAGAGGTAGCATGATGAAATGGTACAGAAGCATGGATTATATGCATTCCCAACCTAAAAAAAAAAGTTCTTCAAACTAAAAAATGATGGTGGCTCTTTAAATGCACAAATAGCATAGTTTTGCAGCCATTCAAACAGACTTCTATAATGCCATTTCATCAAACAGATAACATGCCATTTCATCAAAAAGTTAACATGCCATTTCATCAAACAGATAGAATGCATAAAATCTAGCCATTTCATCAAACAGATAGCATGCCATTTCATCAAACAATTAGCTTGCATGGAATCTGAAAGACAGAAAAAGAGACACGAAGAGAGGAAGATATCAAACCTATGGAGAGGAGCCTCAGATTCCTTTGGTTCAGTGGGCAAAGTTATGTCTTCTAACCTTAGAAGGTGGCCTTGGGGTTAGAAGTTTGGTGGAGGTTATGCAGAGCTTCCAAATCAATATGTGCTAGAAGCTTTTGCCGGGCAACTTGCTTTGGGCAAAATTCTTTGGCTCCAAGTACCTTGCTGAATTCTGAGAAGGCAGGGTAGCTCTACTGGGTTAAAACTTTAGAAAGACATGGCTCCGAATCTCCCGGCTACAATACAAAACTCCACATGGTTGGTGGGAAGAGGAGCGATAAATTTCTGGACTCAGAATTGGATCGGGGCTGGATTGCTAGCTGTGGCTCCTGGGGTTCACATTCCCCGGCACCTCAGAAATGCTTTAGTCTTAGACTTCATGTTATAGGATGGGTTATGGAACTTTGATATAATTAAGGAATCAGTTCCGGCATCTATTCTACATAATATTCGGAGCAAGAATGTTCAGATTTCGGATAGGGAAGATTACATTATATGGTCGTTGGAACCATCTTCATGTGGAAAATTATGAACAGGGCAGTGCCTGTCGATGTGGCTGTCAAGCGGCTAGGAATTCAGTTAGCATCTAGATGTTTCTGTTGTGGGAGCGAAGATTCAAGGAATGCAGAACAGATACCAGTCTCCGAGAGCAACATTGATGGACTTCAGGTCGGCTCCGGGCTTCAGGAGTCAGCTAGTCACTCTCAGGGGCAGAATTTTGCTCCCAACTCGGTGCCTTTTAATAGCTATCAGCAGGAAAATTTTCCAGTTGTGTCGGGCAGCACCTGGCCTTGTACAGAAACTGCTCTACCTTCTCAACAGTTGGAGAACTCTTTTACTAATTCTGGTAGAGGGGTGCCTTCTCATCAGGTATCTAGTGAGCAGCAAGGCACTACAAAAAATGTTGCATTTGTTTCTGATGCTAGAGATGGTCGTGTAGGGATGTAAGGGCTGAGTTCCTCTCACAATGGGAAGAAATCGGATGCTTCATGCAGGGGAGGATTCTTCAGTTAGGCATTTGGCCCAGGGACATGTATCAGGAGACTTGCAGAAGAAGTTGGTGGTAGGGATGGTGCATTGAAGCAGGGTGTAGGGTTTTAGATGTCCATGGACATGATGCAGACTGGGTTGGGGAATGTAGAGGAAGACACCACTGTCCTTGCATGTCAGTTGGAGAGAATGCAGCTGAATGTAACATTGAAGTCTTGCCCCATTCCAGTGGAGACTGTCCCTACACTCTAGCCTCATGTTACCAGGGAAGACCTGACCCATTTTACTGCAGATGTTGAGTTTCGCCAAGAAGGGACATTGTCGACAATACTGTTGAAACGTCCAAACCAAATGGACGGTTCAGATGCTGCAGTTTCATAGCATTTGAAACAGCCACAAATTTCACATTTTCCACGTGGTGTGGCTGGTGAGTTTCAAAACGTTTGGAACTACTATAGTAAATGTAGTTAATGTAGTAAGGGTATTGTAGTCATTTTACAATAGGTGCAAAAGCCTATAAAAGGCATACTATGTATCCTGTCACAGCAAGTGTGTGCAGCAACCGTGTAAGCAAAATGAAAAAGAAAAAGTAAAAAGAAAATAGCAATACAAAAGTTTTTTTTCTTTGTGGTGTGTACGGTCCGAGGCTTTGTAAAGCCGATAAATTTGGTTTGTATAGCCAACAAATTGGTATCAGAGCAAGATGATCCCGTGGGACCGGGTATAGTTTGAAAGTTCAGATCGTGTGATCCAGGTGTTGCCACTATTACGTTAAAAAAAAAAGGCGTTGTTGATCCGTAGTGTGAAAAAGTGATGGCGTCCTCGATCCAGTCGCAGATTCCAAAGTTATCTAAGGATAACTATGAAAACTGGTGCATCCAGATGAAAGCACTATTTGGGTCACAAGATCTATGGGAGTTTGTTATCGATGGGTATGTAGAACCCACAACGGAAGAAGAAGCTCTCTACACCGTTGATCAAAGGGCGGTCCTCAAAGATCAAAGAAAGAAGGACAAGAAGGCTCTGTTTCTTGTCAATCAAGGGTTGGATGAGTCCACCTTTGAACAGATCGCTGAAGCAACAACATGCAAGCAAGCATGGGAGATTCTTCACACAATCTTCAAAGGAGTTGATCGTGTGAAGAAGGTTCGTCTCCAAACTTTTAGAGCCGAATTCGAGACCTCACACATGAAGGAAGGTGAGACCATTTCTGATTTCTTTTCAAGGTTACTTGTTATTGTTAACAACTCGAAAAGAAATTGTGACAAGATCGAAGACGTACGGGTTGTTGAAAAAATACTTCGATCCCTCGCAACCAAATTTGAACATGTGGTTGTTGCCATAGAAGAATCAAAGGACTTAGAAAATCTGTCCATTGAAGAATTGATGGGCTCGTTGCAAGTGCATGAGCAACGAATGCAAAAGAATGCCGGTTCAACGCTTGAACATGCTTTAGAGTCTAAGTTGACTCTAAATGAACAAAAGAATGACCATATACAACGAGGCGGTCGTGGCACTAGCAATCGTGCAAGAGGCAGAGGGTGTGGATCTCATCCAAGCCAATCACAAAATCAACAAAAGACTATCAATTTCCGTGGAAGAGGAAATGGTAGAGGTCGTTCCATGCGTGGACGTGGAAATACAAAAAATATTCAATGTTACAATTGCAACAAGTTCGGCCATTATGCTTCAGACTGTTGGAGCAAACCAGTAAATCAAGATGAGCATTCTAATTATGCAGAAGCATCAAATCATGAAAAAGAAGACTCCACACTTCTTCTTGCACAAGAAAAGGCATGTGATCAACATGACGTATGGTATCTCGACTCTGGTGCGAGTAACCACATGTGTGGAAAGAATGAGCTGTTCGTGGAACTGACAAAAGATGCTCGTGGCAATGTCAGTCTAGGAGACTCATCAAAAGTTCCCGTGAAAGGTAAAGGAAAAGTTAAAATCTATCAGAAGAATGGTGTGCCGAATTTTATCTCCAATGTGTATTACGTACCAAACATGAAAAGTAACATCCTCAGTATCGGCCAACTCCTTGAGAAGGGGTATGTCATACACATGGAAAACCATTCTCTCTCTATAAGAGATGCACACGAGAGACTCGTGGCTCAAGTCCAAATGGCGAAGAATCGCATGTTTCCGCTCCATATTAACACAAAGGCTGAAAAGTGCCTCTATGGACTCGTGAAGAATGATTCATGGAGATGGCATCTTCGCTTTGGGCATCTCCATTTCAGTGGCCTTAAACTCTTATCCTCATCAAGCATGGTGCATGGCTTCTGACTATTGAAGTTCCGAACATATGTGTGAGGCGTGCACACTCGGCAAGCAACAAAGGAACTCCTTTCCAAGTGGAGTGTCTAGAAGAGCAAAGGAACCACTGTAGTTGGTTCACACTGACATCTGTGGACCATTCGAACCAATCTCTCTTGGAGGTAATAAATATTTTATTACCTTCATTGACTTTCAGTAGAAAAGTGTGGGTGTATGTAATCAAAGAAAAGTCTGCTGCTTTTACTATTTAAAAAAATTTTAAGGCCCTTGTTAAAAAAGAAAGTGGTCTTAAAATCAAAACCCTTAGATCTGACAGAGGTGGAGAGTACACCTCAAATGCCTTTCGAGAGTATTGCGGGAACAAGGCATCAAACAAAGAACACACATGCTGCCTTCACTACACGCCATAGCGAGAATGGCATTGCGGAACGAAAGAACCGCACCATCCTCGACATGACAAGAACCATGCTCAAAGAAAAAGGCATGCCAAAAAGCTTACAGGCGGAGCGGGTTGCATGTCTTTGCCTACTTGCTCAATCGGTATCCAACAAGAGCGTAAGAAACATGACACCACAGAGGCATGGGTGGCTACAAACCGAGTGTGGCGCATCTAAGGATCTTTGGGTGTATCGCCCATGCTCTGAGTTCCAGTAAGAAGAAAGAAGCTTGATGATCGTGGCGAGAGTGCATCTTCATCGGCTACGGTGAAGTATCGAAGGCGTATAAGCTCTACAACCCACTAACTAATAAGGTGGTGGTAAGTAGAGATGTTGTGCAATCCTTCTGCGAGGAAGAAGCTCAATGGAACGAGGAAGATTCACCAAAAGAAAATCAAGTCGATGTTGAAGAACATGAAGAAGATAAGCATGAGAACCGAGAACAGACACCTGCAACACCCTCTTCTTCAGTTCAGAAACATCTCGCACACGAAGTCCGGGAATACGTTCCATCTCCTCTGGAAGTATTTCATCAAATCAAAATTCACCAAAGTACATCATCATCCAGGTTCTCCTTCACCTTAGCTCCTATTAAAATGAGGAGCCTTAACGATATCTATCTTTGACCGAGGAAGTAAATTTGTTTGCTTGTATGCGGACCATGAGCCTCTTACATTTGAGGAGGTCATGTAGAAGAAGAATGGAGGACGGCTATGGAAGAAGAGATCCAGGCCATTGAGAAGAACAATACATACATGGGATCTAACTTTAATACCTCAAGGTCAAAGAACTATTGGCGTCAAATGGGTGTACAAGATCAAGTGAAATGCTGATGGTGAGATCGATCGCTACAAGGCAAGGCTCGTAGCAAAGGGTTACAAACAGAAGTACGGAGTAGATTATGAAGAAGTCTTCACTCCTGTTGCTCGCCTTGACAACAATGTAAGATGATTATCTCCTTATGACCCATCACAGTTGGATGATCTACCAACTGGATGTGAAATCTGCATTCCTGAATGGAATTCTGGAAGAAGAGGTTTATGTTGACCAGCCTGAAGGTTTTGTTGTTCAAGGGGGGAACACAAAGTGTATCGACTAAAGAAAGCCCTTTATGGGTTGAAGCAGGCTCCTCGTGCTTGGAATGCACGCATCGACAACTATCTTCAAGAGAACGGCTTCACCCAATGTCCGTATGAACATGCAGTCTACATCAAGAAAAATGCTCATGGCGACATCCTCATAGCATGCTTATATGTTGATGATCTGCTGTTCATAGGAAACAGTCAGGTGATGTTTGAAGAATTCAAGTATGCTATGTTCAATGAATTCGAGATGACTGATGGTGGATTGATGTCCTTCTTCTTGGGCATTGAAGTAAAACAACAAGTCGACGGCATTTATATATCATAGAAAAAGTATACCAAGGAGTTGCTTGAAAAGTTCAAGATGACAGACTGTAATGCCGTGAACACGCCTGTAACAACAGGCCTGAAGCTGACAAAAGAAGGAGAAGGAAGAAGCGTGGACTCGACTATATTCAAGAGTCTGATTGGAAGCCTAAGGTATCTCACAATCACAAGGCCGGATATCGTCTACAGTGTTGGACTTCTAAGGTATATATGGAAGCGCCAAAAGAATCACACTGGCTAGCCGCAAAAAGAATCCTGAGGTACGTCGAAGGAACAATGGAATTCGGTCTTTTCTATCCATACGAAGATGAAGCAATACTGTATGGATATTCAGACAGTGATTGGGGAGGTGACCAAGATGAAAGGAAAAGCACCACGGGATATGTTTTCTATCTTAGATCGACTGCTTTCACATGGAACTCAAAGAAGCAAAATGTAGTTGCTTTGTCCACATGTGAAGCAGAGTACGTGGCAGCATCGTCCACCGTCTGTGAAACAATATGGTTGAAGAACATGCTAAAAGAGTGAAACATCCAATGAGGAATCCACTTTATATATGTGGATAACAAGTCGGCAATTGAACTTGCCAAAAATTCGATCTGACATGGAAGGAGCAAGCACATTGATACTAGGTATCACTTCTTACGAGATCAAGTAAAAGCGAGAAAATGGTGAAATTGAGTACTTTGTCACACCACCTTTGAATGTCGCGGACATATTCACCAAGGCATTACCGTGATACATTCGACGACTAAGGTCAATGCTTGGAATGAAACCGGTTTTGGTTTGAAGGGAGTGTTGAAACGTCCAAACCAAATGGACGGTTCAGATGCTGCAGTTTCATAGCATTTGAAACAGCCACAAATTTCACATTTTCCACGTGGTGTGGCTGGTGAGTTTCAAAACGTTTGGAACTACTATAGTAAATGTAGTTAATGTAGTAAGGGTATTGTAGTCATTTTACAATAGGTGCAAAAGCCTATAAAAGGCATACTATGTATCCTGTCACAGCAAGTGTGTGCAGCAACCGTGTAAGCAAAGTGAAAAAGAAAAAGTAAAAAGAAAATAGCAATACAAAAGTTTTTTTTCTTTGTGGTGTGTACGGTCCGAGGCTTTGTAAAGCCGATAAATTTGGTTTGTATAGCCAACAAATACTACATACTCATGGTACCCAGTCCAATCCTCAGAGAATATTAGGAGTTGTTCCTGCCCCACCTCAAGACCTTAGTGGTGCAGGTAGGGAGCTGGCCCATCATTCTGATCCCATCGAAGACTTGTTTTTTTTTTTTAGAAGTGACGATTGTATTAAAGAAGAAAAAAACAGGAAAACAGCAACAAGATAATCCGCTGAGATAGCAGATGGCTAAGACAGCGAAGACGACCATCAGACGGCGAAGACGGCCACCAGACGCTCAGATGATCTCATAAAAAAACAGGAAAACCACCAGACGGCGAAGACGACCATCCTCCAGAGTTCTGTTTTTTTTGTTTTCCGATTTGCACCCGGTGCCAAGCTTGAAGCAGAAAGTCAGCCTTCTCAGGGAAGCACCAACTGATGTTGAAGGAACGAAAAAAGCCAGCCCATATAGACGAAATAAAAGAGCAGTTGACGAGGAGACCTGTTGGCAGCATATTTCCACAGGAAGGGAGCATGATTGGACTGAGAGAGAGACCTGTTGGCAGTTAAATTGCTGTCCAAGTTGATGTCGAAGAGCTTAGATTTTGCCAAGTTAATTCTCAGCCCAGAGACTGCCTTGAAACATCGGATTGCTGTGCGGAGATTGTCTACCTTTTCGACACAAGCTTCCGAGAAGCTAAGAGAATCATCCGCATATTGGATATGGGAGATCGGGCATTTTTTATGTTTATCTAATCCTGAACCAGTCAATTCAGCAACATGCATCTATGTGGTCTATGAGAGCTTCATTTTCCTCCTTATTTAAATTTCTTCATGGCATGGTAGCATGCTTTATTGTTTGGGAACTTTGGCAGGGGCAAAATGCCCAAAAGTACCAAGGGAAGATGATATTGGCGAGGAAGTTATTGCCAAGGTTTCTTATGATAGGACTTAATTACTAGTGGGATGAACAAAATAAAAAGGCCATTAGAAAGCCTTCTTTCTTATGATTATTAATCATCCAAGGTTGTGATGATGGTTATGATGAGTAATGGTAAACTTGAGCTAAGATCATGTGTGTGTGAATACACATACTGAACCAGAAAACAAAAACAAAAAAAATTTAGCAAAGTATTGGGAATGTTATTATGGATCACAATCGACGAAATTAAAAAAAAAATTTGGAGAGAAAGCGCCAAATCATGGAGAGTGGAGATATAATGCATGAGTGCGGAGAGATTGAAAAGGATGTTGCCTGTTCAAGCTAGGTGGAAGAAATGGATGTGTCTCTGGAGTTTTAAGTGATCACCATGTAGCACTTAACTTGAAAGGAAATTTTGATAGGATAGTTATACGACCAGACATGCTTTATGCCAGAGTATGTTAGGTGATTAAAGAACAACATGTTTTTACGATAAGCGTAACTGAAATGAAGATGTTGAGATGGATGAATGGCGGGACAAGGAATGACAGAATTATAAATGACCGCATTTGAGAAAACTTAGGAGTAGCACTTGTAGGTAATAAGAGGCGGGAAATTAGACTTAGATGACTTAATCATGTGTAATGAAGACTAAGAACCATGCTAGCTAAGATTGACTTGGTGTAGGTTGAAGGCTCTAGAAGGATGAAATGAAGGCCCAAAAGGGTGTGTATTGAGGTAGTAAGAAACAACTTGATCACCTATTGTCTAACTAAGAGCTTGCTCTTGATAGAGTGGAATGGTGGAACAAGATTCATGTAGCCAACCAAAATTAATTGGGATGAGGCTTAAACGATGACAATGATGACGATTACGATGACAACAATGATGATGAGAGGCTAAAATCCTTTATACAAGTAACTTTTTTTTTTAAGGGTAAGCAATATAAAACTAGGTTGAACATCCACATCTAGTGGACCAACCAAATCCTCTCACGGAGGTTTAATATTTATGTCCAATAAATACAAGTAAAAAAGCAAAAAAAAAAAATATCCAACGATGTAACAACATATCTTAGAATGAAAAGAAATTCACAGGATATCCAATGGTGCATACTTTCTAACCAGCTTCCATGCCTATAGAGATTTCGAGAGGTATGAGTATCAGTTCATCTTTTAGGTCAACAACTTGTAAAACAGCAACATCTATCTCTTTCTCATATCTAACAACCTTTGCCTTGTGGCGTTTTATGTTGAGAAAAGATATATTGTACATAATCAAACAATAAGAGTTTAATTGCAAAATCAAAAAGCATAGTATTTTAAGTATTACTCAAAAACATAATTAAGTATGGCAGCAAAATATTACATTAACGTAGCCCAATATGAAAACAATAAGGCATATAAAATAAATCGAAATATAAAAATCAAGCACTAAAGCAATAGAACTTAATATTCTTTAAAAAAATCATAATATTTCCTAACAATGTGTTCTTTTTTAAAAATTTTTATAAATAGTCTAATAAAATGAAACAATAATTTTTTTTGTAAAGTCTATAAAACATTAAATATAAATTTAAAGTAAAAGAAAAAAAACATTAACTCGATATCTAATGAGCCGTTAATGACACGATAATTCGTGATGATCTATCTATATTTGCGTAATACGCATCCTGTCACAAACTTTAATCACCGTGTGTTCTTCGATGTCGAAGCATCTTACCTTAGTAAAATAACAAAAAAAAAATAATCAAAAACGTATACAATTACCAAAGGATCCCATAATGCTTTGGTAACTATGTAGGTTTTTGATTATTTATTTATTTTTTACTAAGGCAAGATACTTAGACAATGAAAAATACACGACGATAAAGGTTTGGGGCAAGACGCATATTGAGCAAAGATGGACTGATCATAACAAATTATCATGTCAATGACGGTGCATTGAATATCGAGTTGGTATTTTTTTCTTTTACTTTAAATTTATATCCAATGTTTTATAAATTTTACAGAAAAAAAAATTATTATTTCATTATATTAGACTCTTCATAACATTTTTTAAAAAAGAACATATTGTTAGGAAAAATTATAATTTTTTTTAAGAAAATAAAGTTTTATTGCTTTAGTGCTTAATTTTTATAGTTTGATTCATTTCATAAGCCTTATTGTCTTCATAAGGGGTTACGTTAATGTAATATTTCGCTGCCATACATCATTATGGTCTTGAGAAGTCCCTAAAATACTATGCTTTTGGTTTTACAATCAGACTTTTACCTTTTGGTTATGTACAGTATATCTTTTCCCAACATAAAATGCAATAAGGCAGAGGTTGTTGGATATGAGAAAGAGATAAATATTATTGTTTTACAAGTTGTTAACCTAAAAGATGAACTGATACTCATACCTCTCGGTGTCTCCAAAGGCCTGAAAGCTAGTCAGAAAGTATACCCCATTGAACATCATGTGAATTTTTTTTTCCTTTTGAGATAATGTTGTTACATTGTTGAATATTCTTTTTACTTTTTTACTTGTATTTTTTGGACATAAATATTGCACCTCCGTGAAAGGATTTGGTTGGTCCAGTATATGTGAATGTTCAACCTAGTTTTATACTGATTACCCTTTTAAAAAAAAGAAAAATAAAAAACAGTATAAATAAATAAATAAATAAAAATACTAAGCATTGTTTCATGGAAATGAAAGGAGTGGAATAAGACATGCAAAACCATCAATCTATGTGCATGAGAAAGGTTTCCAAGATAGTTCCTACCTTTCGCATGTCACGAAAAATTATTGCTTGTACTTGTAAAGAATCACATCCCAGGATAAGGAGATGCTTCAAGTGATATGTCTGACTCCAAATGTACGAACCATTGAATAACCTATGCCCCAACTTGTAAGTGTACTTGCACCAATATCAGGTTATGAAAAAAGATTTTGAGGCAAGGCATAAACAAAGGTTTCCTGACAAGCAACTTCAATTTGAATGCCCTACCATTAAAGACTTCCTAAAGCCTAGTGTAATGTTTCTTAATGTTTATTTATCATCCAACCTATGCATAAGATCATGTTAATCTGGATGAAGGAAAACAAACAAGTATCATCTTAGCTCATTAAAGTTCAATCACCACTGTTTCCTATTGTATGATACACTTAAGAAATGGATTTGCTTCATTTTTTTGTATCGACTTGCCCCGAAACCTGGCAAAACGTATGGACGGTGTGGGTATATAATATATGCATCAAGGTGGGTCCCATGGTGAGGGCCATCTGTTAGGTGCTATGGAGCCCACCCTAATGTAGACCCACGGTAAGGGCCACACCTTCTTGGGTGAGGCTGGGCCCCACCTAATTCCCAACTATGGTGCATGATGTGTTGGGTGCTATGGGGCCCACCCTAATGCATGTGTTTTATATCTACATCGTCCATCTGTTTTGCTAGCTCATTTTGAGATACTACGTAAAAAAAAATCCAAGCTCAAATAAACCACACGATAGAAAACAATAGGGACAACATCCCATCCCATGTCAATGAAGAGTATGGATTTTCATTGTGAGGAAACTAAAAAATACATGATAGAGTCAATAGACCATTTATCATAGTTGTCAAAATCCTACTATTTACAATTTGAGTCAAATCTAGATTAGGATTCAAATTATAATTGTTCTCTTCGATTTTTAGCTTTGCTTGACCAAAAGTTTACAAATCCTACGATTTAGGATTTATAATATATTTGTAGATTGTGCTAAAGGCTTTACATTGGAAAAAAGTATGAGAACGGTTTGGAAAAAAAGATCATTGGGTTTCAACCACAAAGCCTGATTGTCCACAAGCGCCAAAGTTAGCATCTCTGTGCAAAACTGATCATCGGGTTTCAACCACAAAGCCTGATTGCAAAACCAACAAAGCTTCTAAATATTGCTCAATTGTGAAGTGCAAAACAAAATCGGGCAAAAAAATTCAAAGTTGCATTGACTTAATTAATTTATTTTCTGCCAAATGAAAAAAAAAAAAAAAAACTAAATAATAACTTGCAGTTCAAGATGATGATGATGATGATAAAAGGAACAAATACTATTAGATGAAATGATAGAATGCGTAAATTGGAGTTCCCCTATAACACAGGAAGGAAATTTGGTCATATTCTGTTTGATTCCAAGGATTATACAATTTAAACAAACATGCAAATTTCAAGCAATGCAATAGCAACAAAAATGGCTAGTAGTATCTGACCTTATGGTAATATGTAATTGCAGAATTGAAATTATCCTGAAAAGGGAAACAACAATCATCAAGACATTGGAATTATTGGACTGAAATGGAATTCGTCTACACTTGAGAGATAATTGCTTTCTAGGTACAAAGGCAAGAGTAAGAAGCCCTTCAGAATTTGGATTCATCCAGAGAGAAAAGGGCATAACACATTGCATCCACCACAAAAGGCATAAATACCCAAATGCACTAAAAAGAATATATAGATTGGTGTTGCTGATATCCAGCACTCAATATTGCAAAACCAGCTTAAGTACAAAAGCAGGGAACAACAAAACCAAAACACCTCCCTCCAGGAGTGAGGCTTGATCAATTGGATGCCACTCGCATAAGCTCTTATTAGAAAGTTATGAAAGTCTCTTCTGCTCAATACGGTTGGCATAACGTCGGGATTATCAAACCACACACAATCATTGACCTATTTGATGCTTAAACACTAAAGAGATATATGCCAACAATACTATTATTATTTGGAGACTGCAAAAGGTACCAAATGCATACGGACTGCATTAACCCCAAGTGCATTCCTCAGAACCAGTTTTGTAGTTTTTCACTAAGTAGATGCTTCAAATATTGTTTCTACAATGCTATTAAAAGAAGAAGAAAAGACTTCTTTATACAAAGGAAATAATTGGAAAGACCAAAAAGATTCCAAGGCTTAAAGAGTATTATTACCTGCAAATGATGAGTGTACACCAGACCTGCATAGGTGCTCAAACTTCTGGTCGAAAGGGCAAGTGCCTTCTCATAATATGAGATCGCCTCATTGTACATCCTGACAGACAACAGATTTTTTTCCTTTTCAGTTTTTGGCATCAAGGCTAATGAAATATGAACTTCATTCAAATTCCACAATTAGTCATGCTGCATGGTAAGCAATAGTTCCTGCAAGGAGCGTCCATTATATGAATAACACCAGAACAAAAATGAAAAAAGCCCCCAGTCAACTTCAACTCATTCTGTAATAATTCAATAGCTTTAACGCAAAGCAGTAGCCACCACTGAAGTTTTTAAGCTGAGAGTCCATAGAACGAAAATGGCAATTAATGTTATTAGCTTACTCATTCTGTAATAATTCAATAGCTTTAACACAAAGCAGTAGCCATGACTGAAGTTCTTAATCTGAGAGTCCACGGAATGAAAATGGCGATTAATGCTATTAATACAGTTTACAAATCTGCAATTACAACAGTAAGGATATATCATGACATGTTCAGCAAGATGCGTTAAGTTTTAAAAAGTGCATGCTTGTATGTATGTATGATGGATGGAGCAGATTCAGCGGGTGAGTTTGCGACTTCCAAAAGGTCAGAATCCTCCTTTCAAGAAGCCCCGTGGTTTGATGAAGTTGTGGAAAGTCGGGTTGCTGATTGCCATAAGTAGATTAAAAAGGGAAATGAAAAGCCCATAAATTCAAGCAAGTTTTAAGTTTTTAGACATAAGTTCATAAAGGTCCTTCATCAAAAGGATACTTTGGCGTTCCATGGTCTAAGCAAGGGGATCCTTCATATCCTTTCCTCCTTGTGGTGGTAGTTGAGGCTCCAAGTAAAATGATGGAAATGGTTAGACTGGAAGGTTCTATAAGGGATTTCAAGGAAAGGTTCTGAATATCCCTTTTATGTGTTTTCTATCAAGAATTCAATGGTGCATCAAACAATTCATTGATAAGAATGTTGTTTGTCAGCTTGGCCAGATGAACGTCAACCAAATAGACCTTAATCTACTGGTAGGTCGTGCTGATCAAGAAATCTCTCAAGGCCAATGGATGGTACAGCTTGAAGACCTACAGCACAATTAATAGGTTATGGCCGAAACAATTCTAGCAAGAAAGAATGCAGAAAAGATTCCAAAGATGTTCGACTCAAAATAAACTCAAATCATGAAATGAGAACATTTCCCAAACACACATTTTGTTACTTACCTCACGAATTGTGAGAAAATTCCCTAGTGACTTGGACATTTTTCCATTGTTGACAGAAACAAAACCATTGTGCATCCAATAGCTCACATTGCTCGCTGAACATGCAGCACAACTCTGGGCAATCTCATTCTCACAAAGAAGACCCACTCATTACCATGAATGCATAGAAGATGGTATTTAAGTATCATTGTTATGATCTATAGCTATAACCTTTAATAAACCAGACTAGGACAAGTATGCCTCAAAATCAAACACAAGTTTAGACACATCCTTATCACTCTCTCCATCAAAATGAATAAATGAAACAAAAGCTTAAATTACAACTGATACAGAGACATAAATGATCCATAAAGAATCTTACATGGAATAACTTCCATAGGAATAGCATCATGCCATCATCACCTCTTCTTCTTTTTTTTTTTTGAATTACTTGAATGAGTCAGATACCGATTTGTTTACAAGCATAATCGACAAACACATTGTCAAAACTAGAAGATTTGATGTTTAGAAGAACACTGCAGCTTCGGTTCCATAAAAATAAAAACAGACTTCCCACATCAATATGGGTACTAGTATCGTTGATTCCAAGTAAAAGCAACATCTGGTTACCTGGTTTTCAACTGCAAATCTTGTTGGAGACCTTCTATCTTCTCATCTGCGTGAACAGAAGATCCAGATACATATAACTATTTGCTTTATAAATAAACACAGCACCAAAAAAAAGAACAAAAACATCAATTTCTTAAGGTACCACTCACATTGACCACTTAAGCACATTAGAATGGAAAATGTCCTAAAAAATTAAATTCCGCTAACTAAATCTCATTGATAACTCATTGACTGTAATCGACCTATGTAATATACTATTAGATAGTGCTTGGTTGTAATCAACCTATGTAGTAGACTATTACATTGTGCCTGTGGGAGTTGTGTGCCCTCATTGCCGGTCCCCAGCCCGGATAAAAGAGAAGGGTTGCCTCGGGTTGGCGGCCAGCATCAAACTTATGCCATAACTTTCATCATCAGAAAAGCCACACAAATTGAACGATCCAAGCTTTCTAATGGATCGATCTTGTCCTTTGAATGGGGACCACGTTCTGTTTCACCATTCATTTCCAGCTACAAATTGGCCAGCTATGACTGCCTGGCAAACTTCTCAAACCAATGGTCATCCATAATAGGTCCACTAGTGGACAATCTAGATTGATTGACCATACAGTCACATATAGAGTGGTAAGCAAGATATTCCACAGTGGTAACAAATGCCATAATGACCACCACCATTGCCGTTACAATACCGGCGGTAACAGTTTTTTTTTTTTTTTTTTTTTAAACTATTTGGCCCCATAATGGACTGCTATAGGGCCGTTACAACCCCGTATCGTGTAACAGTTACCACCTTTACAGCTACATCATGACTGTTACGACTGGCACGTAGCTATTTTGGGATACCTTAGTGGTAAGTGCCAACCAAGACTACTTGCTCATGGTGAAACCAGAATCAGCCTCATGTATGAATATACATATTTTCTGTGTGTGACATGCATATTATGTGTCCACGTAATCAATCTGTTTTGCCCATTTCATGCACATTCAAGGAAAATGACTAACTGGGCACATCTAACACATTCACATGCAAACAGATGCATTCTATCATAGGTTATATTTCTTTCCATATAATCTGAATTAACCTAGTTGCGACATACTCACATGCCCACCAATCTCCCAACCCCTATAAAGCAGGGTTGATCTTAGGCAGGCAACTGGTCGTTGAAGTTTTGCTAAGCAAATCCCGAGGATTCCTTAATTGTAAAGCTGACACCAAATAGTTTGGAGAAGGTGGCCACATTGACGACAGCGAGGATGATGATAGAAACAAACAACAAGAAAAACAACATATGGCACTCTGTGGTGTTATTTTTGCCACCATACTACCTGTCCATTGCACAATTGGCATATATCTTACATCAATCAAACACCCAAACAATGTACCTTATTGTGGAAGAATTATAGCCCAAAATCCACAGTGATTGGATGATCTTAACAAATCTGACTTCATTGTTGCATTCAACCACATTGCATAATTAAACAACCACATTGCATAATTAAACTACTGCTTAAATGACAATCTCAAACACAATCATGTATAGTGGTTCAGTTACGTGCCTACTCCACTCCCGATAGACTCACTCTTTCCTAGAGTGTACCAGATTTCACTATGGGAGGTTTTAAATCAGGTTTACCTCAAACCTTCATAGCCTTGCACAAGGAATCTACAATTTATGCCCTACACAAGGACAAATGTCCTACACAAGAACCTAGACTTTATATCCTATACAAGGACAATGGTCCTAATCTCGAACCCAACAATTTAGGCCACTGTAACACCCCATATTTTTAAGACTCGGGTGTTACCCTAAGAACATATTAGGATCAACCTGATGTACTGTCGAGCCATATGTCCAATTTAATTGCATGTAGCATACATGGAAAATGACTTACGAAACATAGGCAAAGAATAATTCTATATAAATAAACACAAATGAATCTATGTAATAGAAAATAAAACGTACCGCTTTCTTCAAAAGCTTTCCCGCACAGCTCATTACATATAAAGATAGCAAACAAAAGTAAGTTAATGGTTTGAAAAAGGATCAATAGGAGACTTTCACTCTTTAACGGCAAAATTAAGGAGAACATTACAGATAGTTGGGAGGTTTAGGTCTTGTATTTGTTTTTCAGGTACTCTAAAATAATTTTAATTAACAATAACAATAAATAATTAAAAATATAAACTGACTTTTTCCAACCTCTCCCATTCCAAATACTTTACATTCCATGAAAACTTCTGCACAAGAAAAGTAAATATATTATAAACCTTTTAAATGAAAATAATATAAACAATTGAGTTATTAAATCTTAAGAAAATCATATTAAATATAGTTTGATTAGAATATAAAAATAAATAAAAATCCATGAAATCAAACAAACGCAATAATTAGGTGGACAAAACCTATAAATCGAGACAAACACATGTGTATTGCTTTCTTTCGTTTTTAATAGATGCATTCACACCCCCACGCACTCACACTATACCATTGTAAGAGTTCACCCCAAAGGTCACTTGAACCCATGACCTTGAAACTCTTGCGAACTACCTTTTTAAGCCTGATCACCTCTTTTTAACGTATCTAATCGTCAAAACGCAGCACAATGACCTTAGGTCAGGTCCACTCAAGGGATAGGTCAGGCTTTATACTTAATTATGGTAAATATAAAACTAATAATAATTGGGCCACCATCAAGGTGACCAGGCCCACCGACCATGGCCCGATCAATGGGGCCTGGGCTAGACCTGAAATGTCCCCAAAGGTAGGGCTGTACAACGAGCCGAGTCGAGTTGAGGTGGGCCAAGCTTGGCTTGGTTCGTCCATGCTATACTTGAGTTCGAGCTCAACATTGAAGCTTGGCTTGTTTGCCAAAGCTTTCGAGTCGAGCTAGTGGTTTAGAGCCGAGTCGAGCGAGCTTTTTGAGCTAGCTTGACTCATGTACGGCCCTACCTAAAGGTGTGGCCTGAACTGGGCTTGGACATGACCCTACTAGGCCCAACAGTTGTGACCCGAACTGGGCCTGTCTCAGCCCACATGTGTGGCTGGACAAACCGTCTGGCCCATCAGTAAATACAGCCCAAGGGCTGGCTGTCTTAGGCCCAAAACAAATGGTCCCAGGAGATCCTGGGCCCGTCACAGGTTCTGAGGGTGGCCCACCTGCTCTATACGAGGTGCGGCCCACCAACCTTATGCAAGGAGTGGTCCACCGAGTTATAAACTCAGGTGCGGCCCACCCTTTTGAGGTGGTGCGGCTGAGTTCAGGCGCAGCTCAAGAGAACTGACTTCGGCCCAGTCCTAAAGCCGATCTATGGCTCTGATTGCTGCCTTGTTTGGCTCTTCATGGAAGTTGCTTTGAGCCCCGATCTCGGCCCTGCTACGGTCCACCTTTCAGCTGGAACTAGGCCTGATCTCAGCCTTTTTTCTAAGGCTGTTCTCAACCCAAAATGTGGGCTGATATCAGCTCAGCACACCGATGGGTCCCAGCACTCCTTCCAGCCATTCTATCGGCCGAACTGGAGGTCTGAGTTTTTAGTTCAAATCAGGGCCCTGTTGAGGGCTACTTTGGCTTAGTTTCGGTCCAAGCTTGGCCCAAAACGTTGCTGGAACTCCCACGACAACACGTCATTCGATGAAAGGAAGAAAGACAAGGGAAGTTAGGCCGTTACCTGGCCTGCTCCGACGCCGTCTTAGTCAGCTTAACTCGGTTGCAGCTACAGCAACGAACCCGGTGAAGGTTCATTCCTACGTTAGCAAGGAATTATGGTTTGAAGAACTTAGACAAGGCAGCGTACGTCCTGCCTGATGAATGAGTAGGTCACGAATCAATGCTCACAAATGGTGTGGTGGGTGGCTTCTGACGAGGAAGATGAGCGCCTCTAATGGTGAAACTCTATCCGACAGATCCTTCTTCAACCTGAGGTATGGGGATGTCGAAGACCGGTCCAGAGAGGCTAGTAGGAAGGAGATTTTAAAGCTTCCAGTTGGTTTTGGTGGTGGGTTTAAGCTTAGAAAGAAATCGCCGAGTTTGGGAAGTGCGGCTGCAAATGAATGGAGCAGCGCACCCTCAGTAATATAGGGTCCCTGTTTTGATGCCCTAAGTCTCCCTAGACCATCGGATGGAGGGTGGATGGCCTGGATTGCGCCCAGCCTGCAACGGCCTTCAAGTACGTCCGGTAAAACCGAAACCGGACGTGGTTTTTCAGCCTGGTAAGGAATCCCTAAACCAGGGAAAGATGGATGGTTGAGATTGCCTGCACCGGACTGTCGGGATTGGAGGAGAAAGCCCTCACGCGGATCGCCAGCGTGGAGGAAAACCGGGTTTTGCGATTTTGGAAGGAAAAGAAACACAAGCGGCTCTCTTGCGCTGGCATTTGTGGTCTCACGAGTGGACCTATGGCATGATCCGAAAATGGTTTTTGTCAGATCCCTGCTACGCACCAGATGGACGGATCAGATCACTCATACATGCCATGATGGTGGGCCACGATTTGAAACAGAGGGACGGTCCTGCGTCCGTTAAAAAACGCGCCTGCCGCGGGAGAAAGGAAAGAAGGAATTTCCTTCTCTAGAAACTTTTCGGTCAGAGCAGCTCTGACCGTTCTCCAAGGTTCAGTGCACAGCGGGTGCACGTTCCTTCTGTGCATACGCAACACTTGTGGGGTCCACAGTGATATCTGTGATCTGATCCAAACCGTTCATTAGTTTTAAAAAAAATAATATATATTAATTAATACAAATTACATTATAGTATATAATATAGTATGACATATAATACATTGTATTTATTTTACACTTTATATAAATAATTATTTATCAATTAATAACGTATTTAATTTGAAATATTATCTATATGTGTATTTATGTATTTTTCTTTTTATATATATGGTATAATACAATAATATGTAGTTTAAATTACAAAATGTAATTATTAGTCGATATACATCAATTATATGATAATGTGTTGACATACAATTTATTTTATGTAAGTTCAAATTATATAAAATAAATAGTATATATAAGTTGTATAATTTAAGTAACATATGTATTACTACAAATGATTAAAAATTATTTTGTATTATAATATATTTATACATTTAGAGTGAGTTATTATAGATCAACTTAAGATGGGCAACCTATCTGACTTTGAGTATAGATTTATAACTCAGGTGGGCCTCATCTGGTGGTCGATCAGATCATGTTTGTCCTCCAACATTTCTAGGCTAATTCTGGATACACTTAGACCAATGCTCCTACAATCTAATGAGTTTACAGTTGCTTACAGAATCACTAAATCGAGTTTGTGATTCTAATTTAGGTCCTCATGGTAACATCCGAGTACTTAAAAATATGGGATGTTACAAATATAGCATGTAACACTACATGGTAGAGTTATGGTATTTGTGCATAGACTAGCTTAATGAACATGTCTCACTCTCAGACATGCCATTGCATAAGTGAAGCTTAACCTCCTAGCGCCTAATTACAGGATGAGGGCAGTTTCAGAAGACATGGTCTCTATTTCCAACAAAGGTAACATTGCACATGTGCTGTTTGATCATTCTCTCGGATCTTTTTAAGGTATGTGAGCAACGGTGAGGTAGATCCAACATTCAAGTGGATATGCCTCATTTTTATACACATACCTTGAAATGGTACGAGAGAAGGCATAGACAACAGATAAATGGACACATAATAGTGGGCCTAGCCACAGCCACATAACTGCCTGTTCATGGCTAGGACTAGAGACTGGCGTGGGTAGGTCCATGTCTAGGCTAGGTGTGTTGGATGAAAAAGGAAAAATATATATACAAAATAATACCTCATTAATATGGTATTTACATTCTAGTAACCTTTTAAATTAAGTTTTCGTTGCATTACCTGATTAATCAATATATTGTCAAAAGCACCTTCCGTTAGTTTTCTCTAAACCTGATATGATTTTTTTCCTAGAATGATAAAAATGCCCACAAATGAGGAGTTTTCTGTAGGGGATTTGCATGGTAGGAACGTGGCCACTGGTTCGTAATCCTTGGACCCACCATAAAGCATGTGTTTTATCCACGTAAGCTTAAAAGATGAGGTAGATCCAAATGTCAGGTGGACCACACCATAGAGAAGAGTGATGATTGTATGCCTATTATTAAAAGCTTCCTAGGGCCCACCGTAATACCTACCATAATGTTTATTTTCCATCCAACCTATCTGTTAGGTTAGGTAGTCTTAGATGAAGGGAAACAGCAAATAGCCAACATAAAGTTTTCAGTGTTCATCACCACTGTTCTCTTTAGTGTGGTCCACCTTAGAATTAGATCTGCCTTATTTTTAAAACAAAACGGCTCAATAGGCAGAAAATAAGCATGATTAAGCATTGACTAATCTCTAATAAATGTCAACAACAAACACATTGAAAGTTACATCAGATCACATTACGAAGGCCAGATGCATTGAATCATACATCAGAGAGAACCAACTAGCCAAGAGTTGGGAGGGCATTTCACCTTTATTCACAACTCATTCCAGTTGCAAGTTCAACAACCTATTAGTTCTTCTTGCCATTTATCTCACCCACTCACACGAGTTGAAAGGAGACCCAACTCCATTGGTTGGTCAACGAACAATTAAAAGCCACATTATGAACAATGTTAGATTTTCTGTATTTTCCGTCTTACCCGTCTATTTGCTGGCCCACAATTGGGGCAAGCCTCTTCTATCTGGATTTTTTTTTTTTTAAGAATCGGCCATCCACAACAGCGCTGATCAAATAAAAGATTTTGACCACTAAACCATGAGCTCCAGTTCTACAGAGAATTTAGAAAAGCCAGGTTTAAAAACCCAAACGTGTTGCTGAAAATTTAGGAACATTTGAAAATCTAATAAAAGAAAAACAGAAAATCAATTCTGAGATAAAATTACAGAGAGTGAGAGATTTGCCAATCTCTGAGATGGAAATGAAGAAATCAGAAGTGCAGACCTGAACCGAAAACCGATATCTTCATCTGTCACAGGCCCCACAAGGTCATATCTGCATCTCTGATTTGCCTAGATCAGACCCAGTTGCACCCCTAGAGAATCAATGGGTTGGGTTGATCCCATGATCCACAGACCTGGTCCAACTCATACCCAGATCTGGGTCCAATGAATAATCCAGTTGGGATCAGGTCTCTGTTCACAGCTCCAGCAGAAAATCATGTAGTCTTCTAAAGCACAATGTAGGATATTTTGATTTTATAAAAGAAGAGCTTATAAAAGAAACTGAATTCCATGATGTTTTGATTTTGTATGAACTTCTAAAAAGAAAGAGAGCTATGATGAAAGAAACAAAAATAAAAATAAAAAATAAAAATAAAAATAAAAATAAAAATAAAAAATAAAATAAAATAAAATAAAAAAATCATTCAGCTATGTATTTGTGCAATGGTAAGTTTGTTTTGGCTTCATTCGGCTATGTATTTGTCTTTGACATCTTGTTTTTGCTGATGTTTGGCAAGTCTTTATTTGTCTTAATCCTCTATATGATATTTCCTGGATCTTTGGTTTATCATAATGCCTGCTGTTTGTTGGTACAGGCTAGCAGGTCCACCAACTCAGAAGAAGACTGTCGAAGGTGGCTTTGTTGGAAGGGTATGCAATTTTTTTCTTTTTTTGGGTGGTGTGGGCTTATTGGAACTCCAGGATCAATGGTAACCCTTGGATTGGAGGTCTTTTAGGGGGGAAAAGGACACACAAAAGAACTTTGATGGATCTTATTTAATTCATTTTCTCTTCTGTAAGAATCATTCAATAGAATGGTTAGGAGTATTTAATCAGTGTGATTTCCAATCATCCAAAGTAGAGTCACATGTTCCCAAATAAATAAGCAACTTGTAAATGAAAATCTTCCATGATTTCTAATCAAGAAAAAGCCTACAACAACATCTCAACAATGACTCAACATTATGTCCTCTCTAATAGTTTTCTGTCTTCCAAGCCAGGGGTGGGATGCTTAGGATAGAATTCACCTTGATTTTAGCACTGAATTTTTGGAGCTTAGGAAAAATCGTTGAATGACTAATTCAAAATTTCAAAGTGACGAGTGCTTGCAGAAATGAGCACACAATCAACCATGTCAACTCAATGTAGCACACATCAAACCAATTTATGATTAAATATTTAACCTTTAGAAAAACCAAAGGAATGAATAGAACAGAAAGCTCACCATATTCAAGCTGAAATGTTCGATTGAGAGAAATGGAACAATAAGACCCCAGAAAATGATGTCCATTAGCATGACAGCACCTGCACAAGTCTTTCAAATGAACAGATCGACTTTAGCATGCAAGTTCAAGACAAATTCACCAGAAATCTCACCTAACAGCACCCAAATGATAAACAAGACTATATCACAGGTGGCAAGGAAGACTTCCTAATTGTGCACTTTGCAGCAATGCACTCCATAAGAAATCGAATAAATGAAAACTTGTACATGGTATAAACTATCAGGAACTACAATAAAGCAGTGATAAGACCAATCTATTTCTGTCACTGTGAATGCCCTGTGTTGAGCCTACAACACTTTGGAAATAGTATCGGACAGTTTCGACCAACTAACCTGATATATAGATTGCATCCGATAACCTTAAAACTCAGCTCTTCGCTCGATCTCCTCTTTCTCATGACGGCTTTGCAATTTGATGGTACCCCTGATTTTATTTGTCCTGAAAGTTGGGGTTGCCGATTTACTTGCTAAATCTGTTTTCAAGAATCCACCACTTTCCTCATTCTCCATGAGATGGTTTGAATACATCTAGCATCCATGAGAAGATATCACAATGTCAAGCTACAATCAACAATCGTATATGTAAAGTTGAAAATGGCTTGAATATTGTAATCGGCTTCAATTGAATTCATTTACCATTTTAGAAATAGACGTTGCACATACAAATCCATTCTATTATGTAGATAATAAATACCTATGAATATAGCAATGCTACTAAAAAAAAGGAGGGCCTGATTGAATACATTGTAACGCCCCAGTTTCCAGAACCCGAGTACGAGACTGTTCCAAAAACCTGAGTGTTAATAATTCAAATAACTTGCGAAATACTAAAATCAAAGTTTGATAGCATAAGCAGGCAAAAATAACATCATATAATCCAAATATTTGGCCTACTCAGCTGGGAGCCTTAATCACAAAATTTATAAGTTTCAAAGTACCAAACAACTATAAAGAAATACTATATCTATTGGTTAATTCCAAAATATTCAATTGCTTCCTACTGCGGCTTATCTTCATAATATCCATTTACGATGTTAAGGCTCGAAGATGGGCTAGCTGCCCAACAATCATGGCCCAATGAGACCAGCCTGGCCCATCTGTGCGGCCCAAATGGGACTGGGCTGACTAGCCTGGCCCACCGCTGCGGCTGAGCCAGCCTTTGGCCCAAGTTAGCAGCTGGGCTTGGCCCAAACCACGACCCGAGCTATGGCCAGATCCCAGCCCAATACTGAGGCTGATTTCAATCCAGTTCTGGGCTGATTTCAGCCCAGTTCATGTGGCTGCTTTCAGCCTAGATCGTGTGGCTGATTTCAGCCCAGATTGTGGCTCAAATCAGGGGCTACATCGGCCCACATCACAGCTGGTTTGGACCGGGCTCAGGCTCAGCCCATAGAGCTGAACCTGGGTCCGGCCCAGCCTCTCTGCTGGAAGGCCTACTTCTGGGCTGGTTTTCAGCCCAGATCACGGCCCAATGCACGGCCAGATCTCGACCCCATATATTTTCTGGCCCGTGTTGCGTTCAGGCCTAATTTTCAGTCTAGGTTTGTGGCTGTTCTTGGGCAGATCCCGGCCCAGTTCTATGACAGCATTCGGCCCAGACCTGCAGCCGATCTTGGCCCTGGTCCGAGGCCGGTTTCGGCCCAGATTTCAGGGCCGGTTTCAGTCCGCACTGAGCTGGGTTCTCAGCTCTAGCTGCCATTCGAGTCCGTCTCAGATCTGATCCCATTTTGGCCCAGTAATGGGCGAGTTTCAGCCCAGTTTCTGGGCAGCAGTGGCCATGATCAAGAGAGCCAATGGGGTTCTCGGTATTACCTGGGCTCCTTCTCACACTCCCAGAAATTCCACTGGTCTGCACTGGTTCGACTCAGTCTGAACGGGCCGAGTGGACTCGGTGCGGCACGTAGTTTGCACCTAATCATCCTCTCTTCTTCCTGGTTCTCTTTTCTCTCACACCCTCTCTATCTTTGTCTACTTTTCTCTCTTTCCGAATGGTGCCTACAGGCTACACTGACCCAACTCGATCCGACTCGAACGGCTCGACTCGGTGCAGTGCGGCACCTGGTTTTACACCCAATGCTAGACCTGACTTCTCTCACTCTCTCTCGCTCTCTGCGATCTTCTCCCTGAGAATCCAGGGACAAACAGTTCTCTTCTTATAGAGTTGGGACACGTGCGAACGGACCATCAAACGGCTGTGAATAGGCGACCATGCTCTCGTGCGATCTTGAGTTTTCGCATGCATGGGGCCCATCCGTCACCAGGGATGTGATTCGGCTGCCAGGGTCCACCAGAAAAGTAAAATTTTACCCATTATGGAGCCCACCTCATCATGATGGTTCTTTCGATCTAACGGGGAAGATGAAGGCCCGATCATGGCAGATTTTTATTTGCGGAATATTAAGGTGATCGGGACCGTTTGGATGGTTCAGATAGGGCCCTTGATCACTGTAGGGGCCACTAATCTGGACTTTCATAGGTGTTTCGATCATCTCGCGAGAATTTCCACGCCTCCACGGTTTTTCTCACGAGATGAGAGGCTCTTCTGAGAAAGCCGTTGTAACCCTACAATGGATGGCGAAGATTACTCCCCATGGACTTTTGTGAGGTTCGGATCTCACTAGATCGGGTGTCCCAAAAAGGAAGGGTCTCCCAACACCTTTTACTAGAACAGATGGTTACCTGCCCATAACCGGCAGTGGATGAAAAGCATGTATTCAAGCTTGAAAGAACAACTAGGATGGAGGGAGAGTGTTTGGCGCGAATTGCCTACGTGGAAAAATCCTACAATCGTCTGTTTTTCCGGAAAACGCTCCACAGCACGTGCACATATACGTATGTATGGGATAATTCGGGCTATGTGGGACTAGTTGTACCGGGCCTTTCTACCTTATGGACGGTTCAAATTGTCCGAATGGTGGCTCGAAATGGGCCACAATATGTCCAAAGCGGACGTCTCCCTGTCGTTCCTTGTTCGTGCACGTGGACATTTTCATGGACTTGGTTGGTCAACATGGATCTGGTCATCTGAATCATGAAATTCCTGTGAACAGTCTAGATTTCACATATGGTGGCATAAGGTGGGCCACATCTCGTACGAGTGGACGTCACTTGGTCCATCTCGCTGCAGCGGGAGAAATCGCGTGCTTTCTCGCAAATCGTCGGGTTAGCACTCTATTGACTGCTTAGTCAGTCTGGTGCACCGCGCGTAACTTCCTGTTGTGCACGTGCACCCAGGTGTGGACCTCATCATGATAAATTCATGAAATACGCGCCATCCATACTCCTTAGTGGTCCCATTTGAGGGCCCAAGCCAAAAATCAGGATGATCCATATTTAGGTGGCCCATCAGGCATGATCACAATGTCCCCCTTATGGCTTTCCACTGATTTGACGGTCAGATTGCCCCAGGTTTGAGTGCCAATGGTCTAAAAAGAGTCCTAGGGTCACAGGCGTGCCTGGCCGGGTCTCATTCTCTCGGTCTATCAACACCCTTAACATGCACACCCTCTTTCCTAAGAGACTCTAGTGTTGATGGTATGTTCCTTGCATATGTTTAAGTTAGGTTTGCTTGAAAATTTGACTCCTTGGCATGCCAAAGCGAAGCTTAATCACGCATACTCTTACGGAACAAAGAGAATGAAGAGTAGGACATGCTGCAAAATAGACAATGACTAATGCAAAAGTCCACCTGCAGATCAGTTATCATTAAATTAGGAGAAGATCCTTATTTACAAAACATCTGACTTTGAATTTAGTACCATTTCATATAAAAATAAAAGATATATATATATTGTAAGAAAAATACATAATTGCACATAAAAAAATACACTATACTACAAGAATCTTTTTGTAATTTTCCGGTTACTGAGTATGCATCTCATGCATTTTCTAAACTACTTATGTACATTGCGTTCAAGAGAATCTACTCTTCATTAGATGGTAAACTAGAGCACAAATATCTATTATAATCATCATGGTAGCCGACAACGATGCAGTATTATGGATGTCTAAGAGACTCTCTTGCTCTTACATTTATAGATATCATTGTATCAAACACATCATATGCACTTAGGTTTCAAGCCATTCATGCACAATACTAGAGGATCTTTTGCTTATGGGCCCACATGACTGAATTGGAAGGATGATGTGGAGCTTCCATCTGATAGGAGGCACAGATGACACATTGGTTGAATGATCTCATCCATTCAATCAGTGGCCTAAAATTGCTCATGTTTGGTCCATCATCCAGACTGTTCATCATGCAGGGTCACACCATGGATGGAGTATGGACCAAAACTGTAACGTCTCCGAAAAATCCGTACAAAGACCTGAGTACCACCTCAGGTAGAAATCGCCAAGGATCAAATTATGTAGAAATTAGACAGAAATTAATTAAGTGCTAAACTACATTAATTGTTAGATTAGCTTGAACCGTTTCCTATACGAACTGCAAGACCCAAAACCAGTAGAATCGCTAACTCAACATTACCTAAAAACCTAAGATCAATCTCTAAACCCAGAACCGTTTCCTATACGAACTGCAAGACCCAAAACCAGTAGAATCGCTAACTCAACATTACCTAAAAACCTAAGATCAATCTCTAAACCCAATTGCTCTCGGGAGCGCATTGAAACTCCGTATAGGACTTGGTCCACGCGTCGAAAGTCCGATTGACACGAAACTATACGGTTATGACCGCCTTATTGGGCTTAACAATCAACTCGAGAATCAAATCCAAATAGTATCCAGAAATGCACAACTTGAACCCGGAGCGAAGTGTGTGAGAAACGTGAATATCTTTAGAAAATAGACTCAAACTTAAGTGATTTAGGCCGTTCGCTTGCAGGCCAAATTTAAGATTTCAGACTGTCAGATTCTGATCCAACTACACCCTCGGATCAGGAAAAGTTTCTAACATATGTCAGTGTACTTGTGGCCCTGACGAGTGATGATAGCCGTTGAACTGAAACTGGTCCTTCGCGGTTGATCCGTAAATCCGATCAGACCGAAAACTTAACCTGAATAGATCCATCGTCAGAAAACTTTCTCTAGACTATACATAGGAAATGGACTTCCAGATGAGCCCCATTGGACCGAAACAACCACCCTTTGGCTATATCCTAAGTATACCATGGCCCTGAGGCCATTGGCATCAGTTCTGGGCCTATTTAAGAGCCTTAACCCACCCCTCTCTCATTCCATATGAAATTCCATATCCTAGGAGAGAGAAGAGAGAAAAGAGAAGGAAAGAGTGAGGAGAAGAGAGAGTGAGTGAGAGATCGTTGTTGGGATTCGATCCCACTACTTCACGTGTCGAATCGCCTCTTCCGTGTTGTTACACCGGCGATTTTGATTCCGTTCTTGGGTAAGAAATCCTAACCCTAATCTGTTTTAGGTATCTAAGTAGAAGAATCAGCGAAATAGCTAACCTCTTTCGTGATTTAGGTAGCCGTTGTGCCGTAGACAAGGGCGTAGTGTACAAACTGAGTTTAATATGAGTTTACCGACGAAAGGTGCGGACTATAAAGTTTTCAAGGCTTTCAATGTTAGTTAATGATTTATGACTGACTTGATTATTTTCACATGTGCTTAGATGCGATGTTTTCCGTGTTTTACATATATATATATATGAACTATGTTGAATATATTACATTCCATGTGTTTGTTGAAATGTCTGAATGAAAATGGAATTATGATTTGTGCTTGCCATGACTATTGATTGAGAATATATGATTGTTGTACGTGTGACAACTCCTTTGTGAAAGTATTTGCTATAATATACGTTATAACTAATTTATTACATGTATGTTGATATGTGTAGTTTAAGTGTTTGATAAAATGCCTGAATGAGAAAATACTTGTTGAAATGTATTTAATGAGGGTGTTGAGATGAGATTCTTAATCACCTTATTTATAGGTACAGTTTCCTTCATATAACTTATCTTACTACTACGTGATTTATGGATGAAATGCCTATGTATGATAACATGTACACTATATGTTTGTTGAAATGCTCAAATGAGATTTATATTTGAATTGGCTGTCACATGCTATTTGACTATCACATATGAATAACTATTGTGTTTGAATATTATTAGGACTACTGCGTAGTCCAGGAAATCGGTAATGATTCCCAAATTAGTGGCTGAGGTCGTTTCGCCACACAAGACACGTTGGATGAATCCGAGTCGTACGCTGTTTGTCGACAGTGGTTAGGCCACGCGGAGGGCTTATGCACTTCATGTCAATTAATTCAACGTGCGCTTGTACCAGTCGAGCTTGTCAAGTAACCCAATTGGCCTAATGTATATTTCTACTACTTGAATCTAAAGTACCACTTACCAGTACAAAGCCCGTTTAACCTTGGTACCACGATCCGCTAAGACTCATGAGCTGGACATGGTGGTATGGGACACCGTGGTCGAGATGTCGGCCTACGCTGGGGTAACGAGCCTCCCCGTAGTGTCCAGTGAGCAAATCAAACTCGTGAGCTGAATATGGTGGTATGGGACACTGTATTCGAGCTGTCAGCCTACACTAAGGTGACGAGCCTTTTCCGTAGTGACCTCGAGTATATAGGCCTATGATCAGGTGACGAGCCTCTCGTAGTGACCTCAAGTGTAAATTAAGCCTACGCTAAGGTGACGAGCCTCCTTTAGTGACCTATAGTGTAAACTAGCAAACTTGCTTATCGTATGTAATTACCTAGGATTGACGACCCTAGATGGATCATTGTTTGGGTCGATGATATAAAGGGAGGTACCTTAGCTTCCCAAACCTGCTGTATGAATAAGTCTAATTAAGAATTTGGCTAATCACGTACATACACCGCATTGCATGTGCCTTTGGCGTTGGAGTTGAGCACAGTGGGAGTGTTGCATGCGCGACCATGAGATGATGTCACAGAGGGAGTGCAGGCGAGGGCATACATCATTATCGCATCCCATTCTTATATTAACAAGAGTATTTATGGCATGATTGTTGTACTACTTTATCATTACTGCTTGATTAAATTGAGAACATGTTAACCTTTGCCTTATAGATCCACTGAGTTGATCACTCACTCCCACTCTGGGACGGTGCTTTAAAACACCAACCAGACTGTTGTAGTTTCAGGTGATGTTGAGGCTTGCGAGGTGGAGCTTGACTTCTATGACGATGACAAGGAGTTCTCCTACCTGTAACTCTCTGGTAGGTCTATGTAGACCTGGAGTTGCATCACCGGGGCTACAGGGATATGAATTAGATGACATTACACTTTATCATTTTGTATATTTTGGAATTAAACATATAATTATTTTAACCTGGTATCATGTTCATACTTTGGGGACCTACAACTACGTATATGCTTTATATACTTATCACAGTCTTCCGCTTGCGTAACCTAATTGTCTCTGGAGTATGATATGTTGATTTGGTATAATCTCATTCATGTTTAATGTACTAATACAGACAACATTTAATCATCATTATCTATATTGTATAAGTAATATGTTGGAACCTCTGAGTTAAGCACCGTCGACCTCGATTTTCGTAGCTGCTACAAAACACTTCTCGCCGAGTAATCCCATCCATCCGATCAGAATTTTTCATGCCGCAAATTGCTAGACTCGTCCAATTAGGAAATTTTCCTCGTAGAATCATTCATTTACAAAGTGGACTCGACTGATGAACAAATCAAATGATCAAATGCAAAGTGAACTCCAGAATTCAAGCTTAGAATCTTTAATTCTAAAGTAAGATAGCGAGATCAATCTCATCGCTGTATAAATAGAAGGCGAAAGCTCACATCGACATCGACCATCCGATACGCACAAAAACCAGACATGGAAATCGAACGTCGCGGCCCGGTATATCGAAGCCACAAAGACGGAATCCAGAGATCTAGGGCATTCAAACGATCTCTCTTCCGTTTGGAAATCGGGACCATCGATGCCGTCGTCGGGACGATGAAGATTAGAGCGCAGACGGGAACCACCGTCATATAACAATTCAAAGTCTCTAGGACAGTGTTTTTTACAGCAAGTTCATGGAGCAAATTGTCATCTCTAGGATTGGCAGATCCATCGCTGGCATCGCCTGAGACTCCCTCCATGAAAATTGGGAGCTTAGATCTGATGCAGCTAAAGTGAAACTAGGGTTAGGGTTTGATCGATTCGAGAGAGAAATGGCGGAGAAGACAGGATTTTCATGTCTCACCGTTTTTCTGTCTTTACTTAGAATCTAGAGTTGAATCACTGCGAAGTAGAGATGAGAAGAAATGGGAAAAGAAGGGAAGAGAACAAATCGGAAGAAAAGAAAAAGGATAGTGGGTTTTAACTTTGTCCGTGCAGGGGATTTCCATACTTAGAAATTAGAAACGACTTAAAGACGTATCTGAACAAAAAATATGGCCATTTCTGATTAGCGATTTTGGTGTAGTGTTGCAAAAATGCTTATAGGGAAACCATTGTTCCCTAGAAAGAATGTGGTACATCAATTGGATCTCATGAATGATTTGCCTGGAACTCCACCGAAATCCATCGCCAGGGTCACTCTTCCCTTTCTTTTGATTCCAAATTGCAGTTGGTAAGCATCAACTATGAAATTTATTGGGAATTTTAGGTAGTAGTTCTAGCAATCCCAGTTAATAACATGTTAGAGAGCTTTGGGCGGTTGGTTGAACCGGATTACAAGTCTGCTATATTGCAATGATATATGTAGAAATTCGACCATAATGGAGGTGGGACATAGCGACAACCAAACTCTATTTGCAATTCCATGTTTCACATCCAACTTGAAACTATGGGCATTGTTGTGGGTTAACCCCACTTACACCATCTCCTCTTTATTGAATTGAATAGTTGTTAGCAATTCAATTGAACATCAAATGCAACCTTGCCATTAAAATTGTCGTACGTCGCCGTTTGAGAGTTCATATATTTAAATATTCTCATGATACTTTATGAGCACCGTTGATTTGCATCAAGCATAAAAGCATCATTTAGGACGGTTTAAAACCGTCCTTCCTAAATGAGCCATACAAAAAATAGGAAGGGTTCAAAACCGTTTTAGGTACCATTTCAAAAATTAGAAACAAAATATTCGGAATGGTTTTAAACTGTTCCGGTGACAATGGTCAAATTTTAGGAACAGTAATTTTAGAACTTAACGTTGCCAATAGTCAAATTTTAGAAACGGTATTTTTCCTTATTTAGGAATGGCCAATAAAGTTGTACAACTACGGGCTTTTGCCAATAATG